>JAJEJO010049769.1:768219-902994 GCA_020662805.1 Glaucomys volans
CTTCAAAGCCAGCCTCAGCAACTTAGCGAGGCCCTAAGCAACTCAGTGAGACCCTGTCTCTAAATAAAATACAAAATAGGGCTGGGGATGTGGCTCATTGACCGAGTGTCTCTGAGTTCAATCCCTGGTTCAAAAAAAAAAAAAAAAAAAAAAAAGAAAGATCAAATTGTATACTATCTCAAATCTATTTTTGAAAACTTGAAAGGTGTCATTTCTAAGTAAGAAATATAGGTACAGCTGATTTGGCACTTTGTAATTACCAACTGCTTTTGTGTGTGGTGTCTCAATGGAATTCCAGAAGAACCCTTTGAGAAACCTTGTCTAGTGGCACACACGTGTAATCCCAGCAACTCAGGAGGCTGAGGCAGGAGGATCACAATTTTGAGGCCAGAGTGGGTGACTTAGTGAGACCCTGTCTCAAAATAAAAATCAAAAGGGCTGGACATGTAGCTCAGTGGCAGAGCACTTGCCTAGCCTGTGTAAAGCTCTGGAAGTCCTGGATTCAGTTCCCAGCACAGAGCAGGGAAAAAAACTTGGAGATAATAGAGCTTTATCATTGTTTTACTAATAAGGGAGATTTAAAAAATTGCTCAAGGTCATGCAGGAAGTTGTAGAAGTAGAACGCATCCTGATCTCCAATATTATTTCCTTCATAGTCTACAGAAATCTCTTAATGGAAGGAAACACTGCTATCGGAATAAATTTTGAATGCTTTAAACTATTTTTTATTTGAATTCATCATGATTTTTAAAAAGTCTGACTCAGCCAACACCCACTGCAGTTTTTTAAATGTATCAAAACTTAAAGAGAATATTATATTGCTTTAGAAAATAAACAAAATTTTTGCTAAAATTCTTCCTTCCTTCCATTTTAGAACTATTTTAACTCCAAAATATCAGAAACCTGTTTTAACATAGAGAACACATGCAACCTGGATTCAGGGTATTACTTTCAAGAAAAGACCTCGCTGGCTTGTTCTGGAGACCATAGACCATTCCCGTAGTAACACAATGGAGGGCTGGGGTTGTGGCTCAGTGGAAGAGCACTTGCCTAGCATGTGTGAGGCACTGGGTTTGATTCTCAGCACCACATATAACTAAATAAAGGTCCATGGACAAATAAAAAACATTTTGAAAAATAGCACAATAGAAACAAAATAATCCTCTCTCTCCACCTATCCTCACATTGTCTGTGTCCAGCACAAAGATATAAATCTGAAATCAGGACATTTTTCATACATCTTAAGTCATGGAATTACATAACTTCTTTTTCTGCCATAGTGAGTTCACTCTCTATAAGCCCTTTATCTTTATCTGGGATAGATTGACAGACCGGATGGATCTCAGAAATAAAATCTCTCTTTTAGTTCTTTCATTGCAACTCCATCCCCAACAAAAGCAAAAATAAGAAAGGAGTCTTTTAGGACATCAAATAGAAGGGATGATTCCCTTCAAACTGGTCATTCCAGAGTTGAGATCCAGTATACCATAAGTCAAACCCTGAGGCCTAAACCTTCAAAAGTAGGATTGGGGGTGGCTCATGTCTGACAGTTGGCAATCCAAGCAAAGATGAGTGAGAAAACAGAATCCTATTAAAAATGGAACTTTGGAACCAGAGAAGCTGTATGGGGAGGAAAGCAAGAAACAAGCTGGTAGGTTGACAGAAAGATAAAGGCCCCAACCATTCCAGGTACAGAAGGAAGGGGCTCTTTAATTAAAAGGATTAACATTTGAACTTCACATCTAACACGTGTTTATCTTGCTTGTTGGTTTTATGTGCTTCCATTATTTAATTTGGTATGTCTCTTACCCTCATCAGCTGTTCTGTAATCATGGCCAGGGTTAATAATTCTGACAGGGCTTAGGAAGGCTCCTTGGAAGAAGTAAGATCTACCTCAGGGTTCCCATCATAGCTGCCATACTTCGTTTCTCATTTGTTTGTCAAATTCTGGCTTTTATTGAAAAGGGTTAGGGTTAGGGTTAGGGTTAGGGTTAGGGTTAGGGTTAGGGCTAGGGTTGGGGCTAGTCGTATTCAGTCTGAATTTTTCATTTTTGTCCTGTTTTGTTTTGTTCTCTGACCAGCTTACAAAGTTAGCATCACATCTGTCACTGAAGAAAATGTTTTTATCAAGTACTCTGCAACTCTCCTGGATATCTACAGATCAGGTGAGCCGTCATTCATTTAACAAACGTTTAGCACTTACTGTTTGCCAGGCATTATATTAGACCCAGTGTTGTATCAACTTGAATAAAACAGCCAGACTTTTGCCTTCTTAAAGTTTTACGTTATACTTGGGGAGACACATCTTCTATAGGTGTTTACATAAATATTTCTCAATGAATCCTTTAGTCACAAACATCAGCAAAGCAGTTTTGATGTGTTGTTTGGTTTTTCCTTCTAGCACCTTAACGTCAATAAAAACCATAACCAACTTCAAAGTCTTCAATTTTTTGTTCTGAGTCACTTAAAACACTTTTAAAATGAAATAGCTTATTTATTCAATGTGATGAAATTTTATTATTCCCTCTTTATGTCTTCCAAACAGCTATTTTCTCATTTCAGTAATGTAAGTTCTGTAATAAGTGGTTCCTAAACATAAATTGTAATAATATATTTATATCAATTTTTTTCTCTTCAGAATTTCTACCAAGTATTTTGAGTATTTGAGTTTGAAAATGTTTGATTGTTTTTTAATCCTCCTCAAGATAGGGCTAAAAATTTTAGTAATAGTCTCCAAATTTTAATTTGCTTTATCAACACTGACAACATTTTTCCTAGTTTTTATTACTTTAAATGTTTCATTTTATAAAACTGATCTGTGATGCTGTTTCATTTTTTCCTCATTGGCAGTCACAGGCTTTCTCTATTTGAACAGATTGCCTTTAGCACTCTGATCATTCCATCCATTTTTTGAACCCCATTTGCATTCAACATCCAGATCACAAATAATAAGCCATTCCTTTTTTACTGAGGTAATAAAGTGCTTTTCATTCCCAAAATAAAATTATTTATTTTATTTTGTACCAATTTTTGCAATGCAAGAAGAAATTCCAGATGATTTCCAAGCTGGTAGTCGTTTATGTCATTTCATTATTCTATGGATGCAGAAGATTAACTTTTAGAATACCTTAAAGGGAATGTTAAGTCATTTTCACATACTTTATCTCTCCTTTCTGGATGTTCATTTTTAATACTTATAAATTTTGAATGTAAATAAATATTGAAATAACACACACTACTTGCTTAAGAATTGTTGCATTACTAACAAGAAGCCATTCAGAATCAAGGATACATGATGCAGTTGGTAGATCATGAGGAACTGATATTTCTCCTAAAGCAAAAGGGTGCTTGTAGTAGGTGAGGATATAAATAGAAAAAGGATTTGTAATTGTTGAAGCCAGCACTAATAAACTATTCTTTCTCCTGAATGTGCTTGAAATTTTCCACTAGCAAAAAGTTTTTTTAAATAAGGCCCATGTCACCACTCTGCATAGTGTAACAGTGGTTGACTTGACAGATAGCTCTGGGTATGTGGTTCAGATGTTGCTGTAACAGGATACAATGTCGCTGGGACAGCCTAAGAAAACTAACTTGAACAATTTGCATTATTAATTAAAGTTTTTCCAGGTACACGGTTATTAAACATGGTTTTCAGACAGGTTCAAAATTTTTTCAGGATATAACAATTAAAATAACTCCATCAGAGGGTTGTGTGTGTGTGTGTGTGTGTGTGTGTGCATGTGTGTGTGTGTGTTCTTGTTGTTTGTTTATTTGTTTGGTATTGGAAATTAAAACCCAGGAGTGCTTTACCATTGAATTACATCCCCAGCCCTTTTCATTTTTTATTTTGAGAAAGACTCTCACTAAGTTGCTGAGTCTGGTCTTGAGTTTGTGATCCTCCTGCCTCAGTCTCCCAGATTGCTGGTATTATAGATGTGCACGGCTTTGCCAGAGTTTAATAGTTAAATATCAGTCCTGAATATACAGCAGTGGATCAGACATAGTCCTTGCCTTAAGAAGTTTCTACTCTAGTTTAGGAGACAGACATGTGGTGTGAAACACTGATATAAATTCATAATAAAAGAAGTGAGGGAAGGACTGGGGGTGTAACTCAGAGGTAGACCTTCCACCCGGCATGCTCCAGGCCCTGGATTCTATCCCCATTACTCATATGGCAAAGAATAGATAAGAAAGTTTTATTGGGTACTGTGGAAATTGAAAGTGAGTCTAAAGCTGGATAAAATTCACTGGGCATGGTGGCACACACCTGTAATCCCAGCGGCTTGGGAGGCTGAGACAGGAGGATTGAGAGTTCAAAACCACCCTCAGCCAGAGCAAGGCTCTAAGCAATTCAGTGAGACTGTCTCTAAATCAAATACAAAAATAGGGCTGGGGTGTGGGGGCTGTGGTTGTGGCTCAGTGGTAGAGTACTTGCCTGGCATGTGTGAGGTACTGGGTTCAATCCTCAGCACCACATAAAAAGAAATAAATAAAATAAAGGTATTGTGTCTGTCTCCAACTAAAAAATAAAAATAAAAAATAGGGCTGGGGATGTGGCTCAGTGTCGAGTGCCCCTGAGTTCAATCCCCAGTGCCAAAAAAAAAAAAGGTAAAAGTAAACAGGCCAACATGTGGGGGAGGGGGTGCATTCCACAAAGGAGAACCAGCTTCTAGGCTACTCTGAGTCCTTTGGGAATCCCAGTTATTCTCCTTAAAATTTTCCAAGTCTTTTTCATGTTTTATACTTTTCAACAAAGTTGACCATTGCCAGTTACCAAATGCTTTTCTATTTGTTATGTGACACATGGAGATTAATATCAACCATAGAACAATAATTCTGCATATACAAGAGTAGTAAGGACAAGCACATACAGTTCTTACTATGTTCTGAGCAGTTTTCATGCATTGACCCATTTCATCTCACCACTGTTCCACAAGGTAGGTTTATCCTCATGCCCAGTTTTCAAATGGGAGGACGAGTCATTAACACAGAAGCATAAAGTATTTGCCCAGAGCCACACAGCCAAGAAGCAGCACAGCTAGAGTTTCAGTGAGACAGTCTGGCTCCAGAGTCTGAAGTCTTAACCATCTGGATATTGCCACTCTCCAGTAGCCATTAACCTCTCAGAAGCCATGAGCAACTGGACAGCTTGAGAAGGTCGATAACTGTGATATGAGAACAAGAATGTGATACGCTTCCTTGTGTATCTCTCAGGAGAAGCCGTCGCTGAGAAAGGGTCTGAAATCACCTTCATCAAAAAGACCACCTGTGCTAACACAGACCTGGAAAAAGGAAAAGAGTATTTAATTATGGGTAAAGAAGCCCTGCAGATAAAATACAATTTCAGCTTCAGGTAAGTCACCAGTACTCTGAGGTCTCTGATCTTCTGTTCAAAACAGAGCATAGTTCATTCTTATCTGCACCATATATTTCTTATGCACCTGCTGTTAACCAAGAAACCATTGCAAATATAAATGAATTAATACATAAATGAACTAATACTGAGGTGTGCTGAGATCATCATAGCAGCTAGTGAAGAACCATCTGCATGACCAAACCAGCATGATGAATCGGTTCAGGGGCTCATCCGTCCTCCCCTGCCCACCAGCTCCCTCGGTCTGTCCTCAGAAAATGTTTAACTATGCACCTTAAAATCTGTTTACAAAAACTGGATGGTGACATAGATGCCATTACCACCTTTAGCCATGGGAGCCCCAAGCAGCTCATGATCTTTTTTTAAGAGTTTGTGCACTTCCCCAGGCTGGTCCAGAAGAGTGTGACTGACAGTCAGGACCTGGGACCTGCCCATGGGCTCTTACAGCTTCTCTCTATGTGTGGCCGCCATCACAAACTCCATTTCCATTTCTTCTTGGTAGGTACATCTACCCGTTAGACTCCTCGACCTGGATTGAATATTGGCCCTCAGACACGTCGTGTCCATCATGCCAAGCATTTATAGCTAATTTGGATGAGTTTGCTGAAGACATCTTTCTAAATGGCTGTGAAAAGGCCTGAAGAAGTCCAGGTGGATGGAATTTGGACTTACGGACTCCTGTTGTTAAAATTCCACTCTTTTTTTCCTTTTTATTTTTCTCCTTTTTTTTTTTTTTTAACATTCACAGCTTGTCTTATTTGGAAAACCCACTTTCCTTTAGAATTAGTGGCACTTGCTTTTATTAGAGTACAATTTTTTAAGAGCTATAGCTTTCTGAAATAACATGACCTTGGGAGGTAGGAAGACAGATCCTCCAAAGTTACTGGATACCAGAAGCAATAAACTGGAACACCTCCTAAACCCTGCCACTCAGGAATGTTTGCTGGGGCCAAAAGAATAACCCCATTGAAGTGGAGTATCTTATAAAAACATGGCCTTTGCTTGAAAGAAAAACACCAAGCAACAGAAAACTGATCATTAAAACTTGACTTTGCCTTCAAAATGTATGAAAATGCAGGTTATTTATACTAGATCATCTTCACCCACACATAGGCAAATTGAGAGAGGATAAGAAAGGTGGCAACCGAGAACCCTGACCCTGAGGAGGCCCAAGCTCACAGCCTCCGCACTCTGAGAAGGTAGGAGAGCTCAGCTTTGCCCCCTCCCCGCTGCCCTCTCCATACCCTGACAGGAGATCCCTCTACTCTCCTCCCTTCCTTTCCCTCCCAGCCCCTATTAATTTCCCCAGGAACTTGGCTCTTGCCAATAATTGCTCTAACAGAAGGCAGGCCCCAGTGCAGTAACCCGGTGAAAAGAAACTAAGAATCAGGAGACATTTGTTGTAGCCCTAACAGGCCTCTCTTTGAGCCTCTGTTTGAACTTTACAAAAGATGATTCGTAACATGACGTTAATTTTTAAGTGACATTTTGTTGCACTTTAGATCTTATAAGGGTTCTCAGGTATCTAATGTCTCCAGAATCTCACAAGGTACGGCAGTTATGATTGTCCACACTTGACAGCGGCAGAAATTGAGGCTCAGAAACACAAAGCCAATTGCCTAGCTTCACAGGAGGTGGAATCAGAGATGGAACCCCAGAGTGATTTCTCAGTTAAATGCACCCCTGCTCCACATCACTACACATCACATTGCTTGTTAGGTTTAATTCTCTAAGACTAAGGCAGGATGGAATTGGAGTTCCTTAGCCATGGGTTAACCAGCCCCACCAAACTATCTCAAAGAAATACACAAACTCTGGATGTAATGGTAATGGGGACGAAAGTGCATCCCCTTTAGAAGAACCTGCATTTTCACAGTTAGGTGAAACTGCCTGAGGTTTGCAGTATGCCTCACAAATGACACTAAGGTTTTCAACGTCCAGAAGCTTAGAACTTTTTTTTTTTTACATCAAAGCTCACATTGTAGGGCCCCCCAGCAAAAGAGACCAACATGTGGGCTGTGGTGGAACATGTCTGTAATTCCAGCAACTCAAGATGCTGAGGCAGGAGGATAGCAAGTTCAAGACCAGTCTGAGCACCTTAGCAAGACAACATCTTAGCAAGACCCAATCTGAAAATTAAAAAAAAAAGTAGAAAGAGCTGGGAATGTAACTCAGTGGTTAAGTTCCTTGGGTTCCATCTCTAATACAAAAAAAAAAAAAGTCCATGATGCCCAAACTCTGAAAACTGAGGGGTCGCCCCCAGAGCAGACCTGGCAGTCTCTCCTATTACCTTCTAGCTGAATGCATCAAGGTGGAAACCCTAGAGCTGCTTCTAAGGCTGAGTGTCCCTGAGCTCCTGGGCTGCCTTCTCCCTAAGCACAATGGCAAATAGGTGAGGCCACTGTGGCCTAATTAACCCATAATGCAGCTGAGTTTTCGGTCCCATAGTGAGTGTGATTTACTTAATCATATAGAATTGTTTGTGTAGTCATGTCTTCCTGAGCACACTGTGAGTTCTGAGCAAGGCCTAAGTCCATTCTACTCACAGTTCTGTCCTGCATGCACATTATAGGGACCCAGTAAGTGCTCGTGGATTCCCCCACTGAGAATGAAGAATCAGAAGACCCAAGTTCTAGACTTGGCTTTGTCCCTAATTAGCAGTGATACAGGGAAAGCACCTTAATATCCTTGACAGCCTGAAAATAAGGAAGTTGAACCCTCTAACATCTCTTTCATCTATAGCTCTAAGAAGATATTTGATCATCCTATGATGCAAAACAGAAAACAAAACTAAATAGCATGTTAGTCAGCTTTTTACAAACTGGCTCCATTGCTTTGGGCCCAAGGTGAGGAAGAAAACCATGGTGGAAAGGCATGGCAGATGAAAGCTACTCAGCTCATGGCAGCCAGGAAGCAAGAGAGCAAGAGCGAAAAAGAAACCAGGGTCGCTGGGCGCAGTGGCACATGCCTGTAATCCCAGCGGCTTGGGAGGCTGAGGCAGGAGGATCGCGAGTTCAAAGCCAGCCTCAGCAACTTAGCAAGGTCCTAAGCAACTCAGTGAGACCCTGTCTCTAAATAAAATACAAAATAGGGCTGGGGATGTGGCTCAGTGGTAGAGTGCCCCTGGGTTCAATCCCCAGTACCAAAATAAAAAGAATAACCAGGGTCAATAAATATCTTTCCAGCCAGGTGCATACCTATAATCCCAGCAGCTTAAGAGGCTGAGGCAGGGGTATTGTGAGTTCAAAGCCAGCCTCAGCAATTTAGTAAGGCCCCAAGAAACTAAGTAAGACCCTGTCTCAGAATCAAAAATAAAAAAGGTTGGGGAATGCGATTCAGTGGTTAAGCACCCCTTGGTTCAATCCCTGATACCAAAAAAAAAAAAAAAGAAAAGAAAAAAGAAAAAAAGAAATACCTTTCCAGGGCATGCCCTCAGTGACCGACTTCCTCCTATAAGGAGGAAGCTACCTATAGCTTCTACCCCGCCCCATAGTCCATTCAGCTATCAGTGCATCCATTGATATCCTCATCTACTAATGAGGTCAGAGCCCTCCTGGTCCAATCACTACCCAAAGCCCACCTCTGAACTTTGCTGCATTGGGAAACATGCCTTCAACACATGAGCCCAACCATACCAGAAGTCAACATCCAGATATGAGTTTATGCATTTCTATCTCTAAGTGTGAAAGGAGCTCAAAGAAGGAGGCTGGAGGAGCTGCCCGGGCCCTCCTAGAGAAGGACAGTGGGATTTTGAGGAGGTGGCAGAAGCTGGAGGGCCTTTCTAGTGGATTAAGAGTGAGTGAGCCAGGCACGGTGGCTCTGGAGTCTGTGGCAGGAGGATCACAAGTTTGAGGCTAGCCTGGGCAATTTAGCAAGACCCTCTCTCAAAATAAAAATAAAAATGGCTGGGGATGTAGCTCAGTGATAAAGCAAGCCTGGGTTCAGTCCTCACTATGGGGCAGGGCAGGGGTGGTGGAATGGATGGAAGGAGAGGATTTGGGGACAAGGAGGATCATTCTTTAAAGAAATTTTGCCACAGAGGGGAGCAAAAGAGATGGGTTGGGGAAGTAGAGTGAAGAAAAGGTTAAGATGGAAGAAACAACATATTTGTGCATGAAGGGAGTGTTCCAGTAGAGAGGACATTGTTGACATTGCAGCAGAGAAAAAGATGATTGATAGAGGAATGTCCTGGAAGAGGTGAGAGGGCACAGGATCTAGAGTCCAAGTGGAGGCTGGGCTTTAACCATGTGCATCACCACTCATCTATGCCAGGGGTCAGCAAGCTTCTTCTGTAATGGGCCATGCAATTGTCTAGAAGAAAGGGAGACTGAATGGACAAAGGATTTGTGATATAACTGCCTCTCAGACTCAAGGGTCCACTTGAGGTTTCTAGTCATGGATTTCAAGTGGGACTGGTCAGCATGGGTTGTGGGATTTTTCTCTAGTCACATTCAGATTCTGAAAAGCTGTAGACTTGTCAATTTCCTGCGGTCAAGGCAACAGGGAACACCTGCCATTGGACAAGGTCAAGTTTATTGAGTGGAACAAGGGAGGGCACACGCCATGAGACTCAAGAGGCTTCTTGATAAGAGGCTGTTAGAACAGACTCCTTATAGGATTTGGGCTGGTGGTAGACCATTTGGGGGGAAGTCTCAAGGAAATGGAAATCTGCTGTGGCCTGGATGCCAGCAGGAAGCTGGGCAATACCATACTGGGCCATCTCAATTCTTTTCTAGCAGGGAGGGAAGGACACAGCATGAACATTGGCCAGGAAAGAGGAATGTGTGGTTGTTCTTGTGTCTTGGATGATGTTCTTGTTTTCACTCTCTGCTCAGACGCGATTATGGAGTGCTTTATTTAATTGTCTTGATTCATTTTGTCTGATGGCTGGTGTTCTGTGACATCAGATAGAGAGAACACCACAGCCCAGCTCCAGACATCAGGCCAGCTCCTAGAGACACCAAGGCCCACCTCCAGAGTCAAAGGCTGCTCTTCCCTTTCACAGATGCATTTTTCCCAGAAAAAGGCATGTCCATAGACAAAGCACACATAGGCACAGTTTTTCAGAGGTCCCCCAAAAGTGCACACAGGGACATCTTGACTGAAAACCACTGTCCCAACAGCCAGGAATTTAGCAGCCAAAACTGGTAATTCTCAGAGACATGAAACAACTCTGGATTATGTTTTTGCAAGATTTTCTCTACTCCTAAAAAGAGATTGGTTCAGGATATTTAACATGCTAAGAAGTACATTGCAAGGGACGTGATCTCTCACTTTGGGAAATTAGAATATTTGTGATTTAGAGACATTCTTTAAATCAGAAAGAAAGGAAGGGAGGAAAAAGAGGAGTAGGAAAGAGGGAAAGAAGGAGGGATTTGGTTTTAAGACAAGATGAGAACTCCATTTCTAAGAACCTTCTGGATTCTTCTCAGCTGGCAGGGTCACCCCCCTCACAGACATGTTGGCAGAAACAGATCTGTTCTTGGAACACAACGTTCACTCCTTCACTGTTTCCACCATTGGAATCAGATATGTGTACGTTACACACTCCATCACGAATTATATAACCCTAAAGTGTCCAAACCAGAAGGGACCCCGAGTTCAGCTCCTCCAATCCCTTCATTTTCACCTGAGATAATCAAAGCCCAGAGCTGCCGCCTGCCCATGGTCACGGTGCTAAGTGAAGGGCTGGGACTCCAGCCCAAGGCCTCTGACTCTCGTCCCAGTGTTCCTTCTACCACACAGATAAGCAGACGTTAAAGAGAAAGAAGTTAATTTCTTATGCTCAGGACCAGTCAAAAAGTGGTTCCAAAAATGGAACAAAAAAAAAATGATTCCAAAACATCAAGTTCCCCAGCACTGGGAACATCCAAAGCAGAGTCCAGGCGCCACCTTCCAGAAATATGGCAGGCACAATTGGAGGGGAGGGGCTGGTCCTGATAACAGTCCAACCTCCCTACAGTTGTGAGAGGCCATTAATATTCAGGAAAATAAAACACTTCTTTAAGCCTCAGTTTTCTCATATGAGAAACGGAAGTACTAATAATTCTCAGGTTGGAAGGTTTCTGTGGAGCCTTAAAAAAGATAATACAGATAATGCATGTAAAGTTATCAGCACAATAAAAGTAACTTGTGGCTGCCTAACAACATGTCCCTGGCACACAAAGGTAATAAGTGCAATGAAATTTTTCCTTGTGAACATTCCACTTAGAATCATAAAATATTGATGTCTGAAGCACCCCTGGAGGTGATCTAATCAACCCTCCCTGTTTCAGGGAGCAGCCCCCGGAGGAGCATGGACTCTCTGTGGGCTCCACAGCCCAACTGGGCCCAGAACTACAGCACCAAGCTCTCCTGCCCTCCGTTGGCAGCCAGGTGTGTCCTCCGGCCAGCTGGGCCTCACGGGAGCAATGCCTGCAAAGGGCAGCAGACCAGAGCCCGGGGAGGGCAAGGGGCCAGGGCTAACATTCCTAACAGGCCACAGAAGAGAAATCAGAACTTTCTGATGAGAAAGAATCAGAAAAAGAGTGTTTTGGTTGGAGTTTAGGCTGTGCGTGCGTGTTGTACATGTAGGTGGAAGGGGGATGGAAACCCAATAAGACAAGAGGAACTGAAGCTAAGGAACGGGTTGTTTGGCTTAATGGGGTTTTTTGGGGTTTTTTTTCCAAATAAAGAATCTGTAGGAAATTAGAGCTGGGACTGGACTGTAATTCTCTGAGAACAGAGGAAGAGGAAGAGAAAAGAGATAGGGCCTGAGAAGGAGGAGGAAGCAGAATGGTGCCCTGGATATGTGGGGGGTTTGGGCTGAAGAGGTCATCTTTCATCCCTCCTCCCCATATCCTTTCGCCTCCAATGGCAAAAGGACAATGGTGCTCTATGGGGCGGAAATGTAAATGGCCCATCAGTTGTCTACACACCGTGTGTGTGTGTGTGTGTGTGTGTGTGTGTGTGTGTGTGTGTGTCAGAGACAGACAGATGATGAGAAAGGAGCTGTTACTGTGAATAATGACATGGTGAAGAATTAAGATCCTGACCAGGAGACAGGAGGCCACATTCCCTGCCAGGAGCCCGGTGCTTCTGGAAGCATAAGTACTGCTCTGGAATACCTGCCTACCTGTGTGGAGCTGCCCTGGCTCGTGACCCTGGGAAAGTTCCTGAACCTCATCAAGCCTCAATGTGCCCATCTATAAAGTGGGAGTGACATTATCAGCCCTGAAGGTTCTGTTAGAGAAACACCTAGGTGCCAACCCAGCAGACGCCACCTGTGGTGGCAGTGGCAGCTGGTGGCTGTGGGCCTCTGCCTCGCTGAATTCCTTAGTCTCAGTTCTCTTTTGAAAAGAAGGCTAAGAATTTTCTTTTGGTGCAATTTGTAGAATTGTTGCAAGGAGGAAATAAAATGAAAGAAGTGAAGAACTTTAAACTGTGGAATGTTAAACAAAAATGGACGGAGCATCTATAACCACAAGCATCTTTGTGCCACAAAACCACAGGTAGAGACTGCCTGGTGATTTTTTAGAGATGGAAAAAGGCCACTATCTTGAAAAAACTATGTCCCCCAGTGCTTCCGATCTCCCATTGGTACTTCTTCCTTTGGTCTTTGGAGGCTGCCATTCTCCTGGGGGCTTGTTAGAAAAGCAGATCCTCGGGCCCCCTCCCAGGGAACCCCAGAAATCTGCATTTTAACAAACTTTCCAGGAAAATTACAGGTTTAAGAAATGTTGTTGAGAAGCTTGTGGAAATGCAAGTTCTGGTTCTACAGGGCCGGGGTGGGCTGGCGCCTCTACATCGAGCTGATACGCAGAGAGAACTGGTTCTTGAACCTTGAACAAGGTTCTAGAGTGTTCTATGAAGTCAGAGATTTCGGCATGAAGAAAAATAACCCCTTAACAATCAATACCTTAATTGAGAGTAATTCTGCACAGGATTTTCAAGAATGTGTTGCAGAAACACATTTTCAATAATGTGTTGCTTAGGGACATGAGGGATAAGGAAAACAGACATTAATCAGAAAGAGGTCTTAAGGGAAAAGGACAGCACTAAAGGAAAATTGGGTTTCCTGTGCAGAATGTGTCCAGGACAGGTCTGGGTGTGAACTAATCCACTCACTCACCAAATGCCCTATGTGTGAGGAGCTGGTTTGTTTTGTTTTGTTTTGCTTTGTTTTTGGTACTGGAGATTGAACCCAGGGGCACTGAACCACTGAGCTGCATCCCCAGCCCTGTTTTATATTTTATTAGAAACAGGGTCTCACTGAGTTGCTTAATGCCTCACCAAGTTGCTGAGGCTGGCTTTGAACTCACAAGTCTCCTGCCTCAGCCTCCCAAGCCACTGGGATTACAGGCGTGCGCCAATGAATCACCAAATCAATGAATTATAAAACCACCCAAGAGGTGGGTACTATTATTACTTTATAGAACGGCAAACAGAGTAACAGAGAGATTAAGTAACTTACCCGCAGTCACTCAGCTAGTGATCGGTGGAACCAGGATTTAGAACCCAGGCTGCCTGACTCATTGGCACTAAACTCTGCTGCTACAAATACAGACCCTCAGGAGGCCCACAGTCCGGGGGAACACCAGCTGGTTCTACTGAGAGCCTGCACTGAGATGATGCTCTGCATGTGGCAGGCACCACTCCGGGCACTTAACATCCATTTACCTCCTTAGGTCCTGGAGCATAGGGACCATGAGTGTCGTCTTCCCCGATAATCAAGTGATTAAGTGAACCTGCCTACCAGGCGTTTATGAGGAGCCTGGACCTGCCAGGTACCGCATGGGGGGCTTTGCGGGAAGCACAGGGTGCAATGAGGAGCCTGACCATTAGGTGGGGCAGATGGGGTCAGGAAGGCCTCCTGGGGCAAGTGGTATGTGAGCTGATATCTGAAGTAAGAGGACCTGCCAGATAAAGAGGACAGGAGTGGAACAAAGGGAAAGGAACAGAGCAATCTGAGTAGAGGGAGCCACAAGAGCAAAGTGGGACCAAGCATCAAAGATGTGAAGGAAAAAAAAGAGTTCAGTGTGGTGAGTCTCTGGGTGGGTAAAGGAGCTGGAGAGGTAAGAAGGGTGGGGGTCATGAGGACCCCCAAGGTCATGATTCAGAGTGTGGCCTTTGTTTGGAGCAGAGAGGCACCATGGAAGAGTTCAGAGGTGGATGATATTTTAGGAAGCGTCAGCCTCTTGTTTGGGCTGATTGTACATTCAGTAAATATGTGCAGGACACAGCAGGCCAGACAAAAACACTCAGCTTCTGGAAGGGAATGTTGATGTTAAAGACATTGTTTATGCAATTAGATATTTATTGGTAGCAATAATAGACAGGGAAACTGCTCCTATGCAGAACAGGGAGGGACATGGGAGACAGAGAGAGAGAGAAAGAGAGAGGAGCCAATGCATTGTGCAGTGGCAAAGATAGAATGAAGACACTTGGATCCCAGGAAGGGAGAAGCAGAGAGACAAAACCAGTCCAGAGGCTGGTGGAGCATCCTGGCTTGTGGCCCTGGTGATGGAAGGAGCAGAGACCAAGCCTCACAAGTTACAGGAAACCTAAATCAGAGCAGATCCTAAGGAGGATGATCAGGAGGGTGGACAGGCAGGACAGAGGTTGAAAGATCCAGGGAATGCTGGGGAAGAAGAACAGAGGACTGTTTGAAACGAGGAGGGTCGCAGTGGAGACCTGTTTGTGCAGTAGGGCTGGGGGTTACGGGAGGTGGGGGTGGGGGGGAGTGTCCCACGTAAGCTAAGCAGGAAAGATGCCATTGTTTAGATCCAAGCACACCACACCATAAACAACCTTCCCAATACCCTAGCCACCCGTGCCCACTCCCAGCTCTTCCAAGGCTCCCTCACCAAGCAGAAGACACCGAGTGGAACTTCCTCCAGTATTTACACCATCCAATTAGCAAGCCGATTAGGTGCCCAGCACTCTGATATAGAGAGCCGTTCACATCCAGCTACTGTGAGGAGGCGCCATTATCTGGGTTATGGTATCTGTTATCCAGACTCCCTCTGTCCCATCCCCCAACCCCTTCTGGGGGTTCAACTCTCTACTTCTAGAAAATCAACTACTTTAGCTTCTGTATATGAGCATGTAACATTTGTCTTCCTACCATAGCCAAGCGGGGACACAGGGCAGGGCCCTGCTGAACAGGCCTAGATGTGGAAACAGCATAAAACAGGTTCCTCTGTTCCTAGAAGCTTATATACAGGGGTGCTCATGTCACTTAATGTCCCAGACCCCATGTCCTAAAAATAGCCTCTACAAAGAGGCCTCAAGCACAAGATCCAAGTCCTACTCTGTGCCCTCACTTCTGTCCCCTCACTGCTCCCAACCAGGCATGCAGGACAGGCCTCACTGAGCTAAGAGCAGGGGCACCTGCCAGCTTTCTGCCTGCCAAGTTCACAGAACAGATCAGCACCCACCCCACCCATGTGGGCCTTCCGGCCAGGCTGTCGCCCTCCTGCCAGACCTGCTCAGTTGGCTCATTGCCACTGCAGCTCCCTCCCTGACCCTCCGGGGCAGCAGCTCTGACCAGTCACCCCCTCCTCTGGTGCATGCCCTCCCTTCCCCTCCCCCCACATGCCAGAAATCACTAGCTTGGCACTTAGGACTCAGAAAGTTGCCCAACAAATGAAAACTGATCTTAACCTCTTTGCAAAGCCATTTGACAATAAGTTTCAAGAGTCAAAATATGTTTGTATCTCTTGATCCAATAACCCTCCTTCTGATGAATTATTTATGTACATTAAATTCCCAAACAGAAAAAAAGAGCTCATACACAAAGGTCTTCTGTGGAAGATTAATTATTCATTCAACAAATATTTATTGAGTACCTCCTACGTGGCGTGGCGGAGGCAGTTCTAGGTGGTGTAATCAAGATAAACAAGGCTTCTGCTCTCCTGGAGATTTGAAATGTGGGGCGGGGGGGGGGAACGATACCTACATAAATTAGGAAAATAATATACTTGCTAAATTCTTTGCAGAGAACTAAAATAAAGGTTTGTGATGAAAACAATGGGTGGCTGTTGAGATTGGATGGGCAGGGAAGGTCTATCAAATGTCACTATGTAAGGAGACATTTAAGCCGAGATTCTCGTGACAAAAAGGAGCAGCCATATGAAGGTGCAGGAGAGAGCTTTCTAGAAGGGATGCTCATGAAGGTTAACTAACACTCAGTTGTCCAGGGAACAGCAGGAAGGCGGATGTGACTGGGTCAAAGAAACCGAGTTATGGGAAATGAGGCTGGAGGAGTGGGAGGGACCAGATCAATAGGATTTTGTAAGCACTATGGGACCTTTGGGTTTTAGTCAGTGCAAGTATTAAGCAAGGACTTGCAACCAAACTGGAGATGAGAAAAGGGCCCCAGAGCTAGTGCAGCTGTCCTGGTGAGAGGCGAGAGGAGCTTGAAACAGAACCATAGAAATGGAGTTAAAGAGGAACAGATGGATTCAGGATAATTTGGGAGGTGGAGCTGAAGGATTTGCTAAAGGAATTGGAATGGCAAAGAAAGTGAAAGAACCAAGGATCGTGCATGGACCCTTAGCTTGAGCTACTGCAGGTGCCATTGACACACTGGGGGAGACAGGAGAAGGTGCAAATTCAGGAAAAGAAGGAAGGAAGGTGTAACAGGTTGAACCACGTCCCTCCAAAAGACGTACTGAGATTGTAACCCACAATGCCCAGAACATGACCTTGTTTGAAAGTGAAGTTGCAGATGAAATCAGTTAAGACGAATCATTCTGAAATAGGACAGGCCCTTCTTCCAAAATGACTGGTGTTCTTATAAGAAGAGGGAAATCACCAGGCGTGGTGGTGCACGCCTGTAATCCAAGCGATTTGGGAGGCTGAGTCAGGAGGATCACGAGTTCAAAGCCAGCCTCAGCAACTTAGCGAGACCCTAAGCAACTCAGTGAGACCCTGTCTCTAAATAAAATACAAAATAGGGCTGGGGATGTGGCTCAGTGGCCGAGTGTCCCTGAGTTCAATCCCTGATTCAAAAAAAAACAAAAAAGAAGAGGGAAATCTGGACACAGAGTGAACATCATGAGAAGACACAGATAACAGAGAGAAGACATGAAGACGGAGGCCGAAGTCGGAGCCATGTTTCCACAGGCTAAGGAACACCAAGAATTGCTGACCATTACGGAAGCTAGGAAGCCACAGGGAACAGGCCTCTCCTCAGGGCTCTTAGAGGCAGTCCTGTCGACATTTTATTTCAGGCTTCTAACTCCAGAATGGTGATAGAATAAATCTATCTATTCTATAGAATAAATCTCTGTTTATTCAGAGATTTATGTGTGTGTTATAAATAAAAAGGAGTTGGGCTACTCCATGTTGTTAGAGGCCAGATCTGGTATGGCACAACCCGTCATGTCCCCTCTCATTTAAAAAGGTATTGGTTCTTGTGTGTTTATTTATTAGACAAGTTTATGGGTAATTGATAGATATATAGCCAACATTGTCCTCTGTCAGTTAACCCTTTTCTCATCCACATGAGACGTGGCAGAAACCCCCATATTCCACCATATAATAACTGTGTAAAGGGTGAGAAGCGGGTGTCAAACCTCGGGGGTTCAAAGCACAGTTCCAACTCTTCTGAATGGCCCGAGCATAGACACAGGTCACTACCCTCCAGGTTGTGTTTATTCACTGCATTTGCAGTAGAAGGGTACGAGGCCCCACGGCTGAGTTCAAAAGCGCCGAGAATGACAGAACAAAGAAGCTATCAGAGTAGGAATCAAATGAAGCTGGGAAAAGTTCCTGGAATAGCAACATTTGCTAAATAAGTGCATGGCCTGCAGCAGGGTGCTTGCCATGGGCCTGGCATCGAGGTGGCATCAAAGGGTAGACTTGGTGAAGGTTTGGAGCTGGAAGCCAGACAGTTTGAACCTGCTTCTCATCCAATACAGTTATTAGTAGTGGCAGCCACTGATTTTATAACGGTTCTTGTAAGAGGTGGCATAGTATTTCCATTATGTGTGTAAAGGCCCCAATAAGCGCTCTCTGTGAACACACCTGTGCCAGAGCTCTTGCCACACACAGACTTACACACATTCCTCCATCCCACTGTGAGCCCTTCAGGACGGGGATCATGTCTTGTTCTATCCTAAGACCAAGGCCAGGCACAACGTAGGTATAAATGACAGTCAGTGGCATCTCACAGAATCGGAAGGTGGTTGTCATACAAGAATTTGCAACAAGGAACATGGATATTATGTCCCTCCACCTGACGACATGAGAATCAGAAGACAGCAGGGGGAGAAGGTGACCTCGGAGCTGGGTCTTAAAGAAAGACCCAGATTTGGATCCACTGAAATAAAGTCATGTCAGTAAGAAGAAATAATATAGCAAAGCCCGGTGGTAGAGATCAAGGGAGATGTGGACAGACCTTAAGAAGTTTCGTTTAAATGAGACAAGTGGAAGAGAAAGTCAAATGGGACCAAAAACAAACAAGAAAGAATGTTTGGAGTTTTTCCTGCAGGAAGTGAGAAGTATTGAGAGTCCCAGAACGGGGCAGCGGGTGGAGGGCAATGAGGGAGGGCAGGGACTAGCTCTTGGTGAAACATGTTCTTCATTTCCTTGAGTCATTAACCACAGTCCCATTAAGAAGAAAAACAAAACAGAAACCTTCCAGGACCCACTTTCTTTTCCAAGAAAACTGCCCCGCGGAGCCTCTCATTGGTTCAGTTTATGAAGACATGCAATCCTGCTGTCACTGTTTGTTAAGGGACCTTGGCGCCACTGCAGTGCCAGGACCTCACTGTGTGGCCCCAGGCTCCAAAGGCCGGGTGAGTCTGCCTGACCACATGCTGGGCCCCGAACATGGCTGTCTGAAGAGCCCAAAGGAGGGGCTTCCCTTTCTGACCAAGGAGCCCTCACCTCCAATGAGTCCTACCACAGACTCTGCCCTGGGTCTCATTGAATTCGGACCTGGAGCCAAATGGGGAAAAGCCAAGACGCTGTAAAGCCAAGAGCACAGTCGCTGTAAAGCCAAGAGCACAGTCGGGTGATTCAGATCCCAGCTTGTCCCCTTCCCTTTCTGATCTGGAGACCCCGCTGAGCCTCTTTGTCTTAATCCTTAAAATGAAAACAAAGGTAGCCACCTCACAAGGTTGCTTGCAGAGATTAAACCATAGAATTTACAAGCAGAGCTAGCAACTGGCAGATGCTCAGTAAATATTCCACCTCCCCCTGCCCCCAAGGTCTGTCTCAGCTTCCTCATGTATTCAATGTGATAGGCATTCAAGGATAAAGTTGAATCAGGTGATGTCCCCAAATCTCTGTCATCTGCCTCCACACAAGGACCCTAGGAAGAGTAGAGGTCCTTTGAGCTCCGGGAACTGTTTCTTCTGTTACTGTTAATAATGAAAAAAATCACAAAAGACCACTTATTAATTACACACACCGGAATGAGCCCACACCCCCGTCTCTCCCCTCCCAACCTGACTCCATTTCCCCATCACCAAAGCCTTCTAAGGTAGGTCTCCCTCCCCTCTGCAACTGCCTGCCAGGTCGGGAGGATGGTCCCCAGTAGAGGGCGCTCCAAGAGCAACCTCCTGACCACAGCCCTGGGGAAAGGCAACAGGCCAAGAAAAATTCTAGTGGAAAAAATGAAGAAAAGATTCCAGGTTTATGAGTCCCAGACTTTGAAAAACAAAACTGCTGAGTTGTCTCCTAAGTTAGGGGAACAGAACACCACATCTGCCTGGAGATTTCCAGGAAACTATTTGTGAAGGCTCTGGGCAAGGCTGGCAGGAGGCGAGCAGAGGGAGCTCAGGGCGGCACAGCTTGGATTCCAGCGCCCTGGGAGGCAGGACAGGGGTGGTGGTGTGCATGTGGGAGCGTGGGTGTGCCGTGTACTTGGGGTGGGTGGCATTATGGATGTGCCCATGTGCCTTGCCTGTATATGTGTTTGTGCGCACCTGTGGGTGCAATTCCACAACAATGTACTGAGCAACTTCTATTTTGTGCAAGGTACAGTGATAGGTGATGGGGGACACAGTCTCCAAATGCTTAGTGGGGGAGGCACAATCACAAGCAGTTTCAATCCAGAGACCAGGGACAGGGTGGTTTGTGTGCTGGTTCAGGCTTTGTGGTCAGGCAGCCTGGGATTCTAGTCCAACCACCCACTAGCTCATGACCTTGGAGATGGCTCTGACATTCAGTCTCCTCAGTTGGAAACTGCAAATATTAAAACCACATCCCAGGAGACAGTGTGCTCGTGTGGCTTTCCACTGGCGGTTCCTCTCATGTGTGCGCCTGGCCCACGTCTGGATGAGCACACATCCTATGCGCACAGCCGGGTGAGTTCCATGTCAGCACGTTCACACGTCTGCTCGTGATGTGTTTATGGAGTGCCAGGCTCTACCAGAGGTCGCAAATAGTGGCCCACAGACATGGTTTGTAGGGAATCTCATGTGGTTTGGGTTTGTTTCTTGGCCCCCGGGATGTTCGAAAAATCAAGACATTTCACATCAAAGTCCAGGTTTCCAGTTTCTTTTCAAACCTTGCAAGAGCCAGCCATCCTGCAAATATGCATGTGTGTGCCTGCCTGCCGTGGTCTCTGCTTCCTGCTAAATGTGTCCTTCCCAGGGGCACCCTCCCTCCTGGCCGGTCTCCAGGGCTGTCCTTGGAGGGACTCCAAGGCGGCTCAGGAGAGCTTGTGTGCAGACATGTTCTGTATGAAAGGAGAAGCAGGATGGGGCAGGAGCTGGTGCCAGGCCCTGGGCCTCCCCCAGCAGCTCTGGTTTCAGCAGAGGGGCCAAAGGGAGCTGCAGGCCCAACCCGAGGCTCTCTGGCTGTGCAGCTGGACGCTACTTACAGAACATGGAAACTGAAGATGGCAACCAGACAGAACAGCTTTTCTTGTCTGTTTGATTTTGCACTTAAAAATGTTGCAAGTGTAGATCTGAAATGAGTAGGACAATGACCTTTCCAGAAAGTGGTGCCACATCTTAATGCAAGGGTACTTTAAAAATGAGCAAATGGCTCATAGTAGAAGCTAAATGTGCATTTGTGAAATACATTTGAGGAGCCCATGAGTGGAAAAGGTGGGATTGATATTTTCCTAATATCACTAAATCCTCTTAGGATAGCAGATTGGTCCCTCTTCATAAATATTAATTGGGCTTTCCCTGCATGCAATATGTAGGCTGGGGCCCAGCTGGGTTACAAAGATGTATATGCCCTGCCCCTTGGCCCTCAGGAAGCTCAGAATTGCAGAGATATTAGAAGAGAAATTAATGCAGCTACAAAGGGACACAGGGTATTATTGAGACATTTTGGGACAAAAGGGCAGAGGAACAGAGAAACATTTTTGGCCCTCTGACTGTGTGAGCTGACTTTTCTCTCTGGGCCCATTTCCCCTGTTGTAAGACAAGGAGGTCAGAAAGGATAAGCAAACACCAACCCCACGTTCACAACCCCTCCTGGCCCCCAGCTTGGGAATTCTCTGAAGAGGGAGGGCTGCAGCTTGCTTCTTAGCCTCGTACTCCTACCCACATTCCTGCTCCCAAGTCTTGGTTTGTGCTGGCAATTCATCTGGCTTGAGCTCTGAAAGAAACCCATCAGAAGAGGTTTTTCACACAGCTCCCCTGAACGAAAAGAAAAGTGGGGGGGTGGGGGGGAGAAAAAGGAAGGAAGGAAGGAAGGAAGGAAGGAAGGAAGGAAGGAAGGAAGGAAAGAAGGGAGGGAGGGAGGGAGAGAGGGAGGGAGGGAGGGAGGGAGGGAGGGAAGTCTGAAGTCCAAAAGAACTAGCCTTTAGTGGAAGTTTTGCCAGAGTTCCTGGTGCCTCCCCACGTCCAGATGAGAAGGAGCTGCCCCTAGACAGGTGGGAGGGTATTCCCCTTCCCCAGCACCAGAGTTTGAATGATGAAAGTCTAAATAATTAAAGGGTTCATGATAATTCTTCTGAGGTTGTTCTCCCACTTTCCAGATGGGAAAAATAAGGCTGTGGTTGGCAGAAACTTTCCCACAGTCACAGAAGAGGAGCTCCTCAAGATTTCTTTGTCAGGCTGAATCCTCAAGATGGAGCAAGATGAGAACCACCAGGCTGCATCCCTCTTCAACCAGATGTTGACCGCTCTTGATACAGAACACAAGTGTTCTCACCTGCACTAGCCAACCGCCAGGGAAACCGAGCTTGACAAAGGTAAGAGTGAAGGAAGAACAGGAATTCCATAACCCAGCAAAAGGCCCCAGTCTAGCACCCCTGGGAGAGAGATTGCTTTCAGAGTCCATGAATTCTAGAAGGAATTGATAATGGCAAAGGCAGACTCAGGGCACACGGGTGAGCAGAAACAGCAAAAAGAAGCAGAGGTGGGCTAGTGCCGAGGCCATCCTCGTTATGGTCACCTTAAGGCTTGTCCCTATCCAAAGGTCTATCCGCCAAGCTTCTCCCCTGGACCACCTCATCCACTCATGAATGTCATTGGCTGCCAGTCCCAGAGTGTTGGAAAAACCCCAGGGACCTCTCAGTGCCTATAATTCAAAGAACTTCGAAGGTGGGTTTTTTGGTGAGTTTGGTTGGTTGATTCATTGTTTTGTTGTGTTTTTGTCTTAAAATCTGGAAATCTATTGAGACACAGAAACTCCCTTCAACAAAACATTCCTGGGTTTCTTTTCAAAATTTTTACTAGAATACTATTTCTAATTTCACAGCATCCCGGAAAAGACCAGGTCAAAGAGACACTGAATCAATGCTTCCTGATTGTGGTGAAATCATCCTTAACTATTGTTACCTTAAGCAAACATTTTCATGAATAGCGTCATGCATGTTGGCCGGTCAGGGAACATTTATTTCTTGACAGTATCCAGGTGTCTTGAGCTCAACCAGAGGAACAACAGTAAAGTCAGACACAGCTTTATTTCTGTGGCTCTGTCTCATGTAATTTATGTATTCGTATACCTAATTTCATGTGTTCTTATCATTTCATGAGCTCGTCTATTCTACTAGGACAGAAGAAAAAAACTCATAAATGGGCACATTTTTCAAACTTCCAGTTATAATAAGTATAAAAAGAATCAAGATGGAGAGCAACAGAAAGAAACTCAACACGTGTTTAATCATCATGCCAAGCAAAAAATACATCTGATAAGCTCTAGTTTTGATAAGATCATTTGGTATGTTTCTTCACTTTGTTGTGGATATCAATTATAA
Source organism: Glaucomys volans (assembly GCA_020662805.1). Lineage (NCBI taxonomy): Eukaryota > Metazoa > Chordata > Mammalia > Rodentia > Sciuridae > Glaucomys > Glaucomys volans. The sequence goes on from JAJEJO010049769.1 coordinate 791,748, forward strand.
ACAAGCCACACCAGGACACATTGCATTTGGGTTGAAGAATCCAGCACCATTTGGTCTTTTAATCTAGTACATTACAGATAGCTTGTAATCCTCTCTTTAATTGAATGTCCTGGTTCATGAATCAGAAGTTATCGTAGGAGATTAAGAGGGTGCTAACGGGAAAGTTGGCCACTACTGTTTTTACCAAATATAAGCGGTGAGCATGACAGAAACAAGACAGGCTGCCAGTGGTGATAAGAAAGAACATAAGGACAAAATGAGGAATACCTGGCATTAAGTAGGGGGAGTAGGAGGGAGCCCATTTTAAGGGTTGTTGACAAACAGGGATGCGTCCCAATGACTGTACTTAGCCAGCTGGATTCATTCACTTCTTTCAGGGGCAGCCATCGGGAAATGAGCATCTTGTCCATCTCATAGGCAGCTATAAGCTGGGGTGTGCTGATTGCCTATCATGGTATAAGTGTTCAATAAATGGGAGGGCTAACAATAAAGTCTGCAGCAACCTCAGCCCACCATGCTTCCCCTTATCCCTCCATGGAACCTCACCTTCCCCCCTCTTGGACTCCCCAGTTCTCCTCTCCCATAAGAGACTCTTTATAATCCTCAGGTGGAAATATAGGTCACCATGCTCATGGATCAGTCTCTTGATAAACAAATGTCAAGAATTAAGAGACCAAAGAACTGTCTGGTGTGTTGGACTGGGTTAAGGAATCAGGTGTCTCCTACCTATTCCCCAGGCCAAGAGCTGGTCAGACTCTTGGAGACAAGTCTCAGGGGATCCAACTGTATTCTGCCGTCTTCAACACAGAATGGCCCTCATCCAATCCTCCTGGCCATCACAAGCTCTAAAGACTATGAGGCCTGCCAGGCCACTTCAATGTCAAGAGTCTGACAGCTGGAGGATTGGGGCGAAACTGAAGAATGAAAGTCATTCTGTGCCTCTGAGAACAAGGGGAACAGATGTGGATAAGCAGACAGCCTACTGGAGCTCAAACATCTCATTTCCCTGTGTTTGCTTTCTTGTTCCTCAATCGTGGCCCCATACTCAGACCACCAGATCTGAGGCCATTTTTAGGCCAAAAAAAAAAAATTCTACTGGGTTGAGCTGAGTGGTTTCCAAAAGGTTTTATTTCCTTTCTGGATCAGGTTCAGGCTCGCAGAGCTTCACTTTCAATTTCTGTAGCCATTCAGAGGCCACTCAGAGGTCCTCCAGTGATGCCCCCTCTATTCCAAGAGCCCCCAAAATTAAGTTGAGTGACTACAAATAAGTTTTTGGTACTTTCCAAAATTAAACTATTTCCCTTAGTAAATTTCAAGCGAATGAGCTCACTAATCTGAAAACAGGATGTGGCCCATGAAGAGCATGAGGTCAGATTGCCTGCCTTTCACTTACACTAGCTCAGGGCAGACAGGAAGGGCTGGGTGGGAGAGAGGTGGGCCCAGAGAATGGCTCTTACAGGCCCCACATCCTTCAGAAACTCCACTCCAGGGACTGGACTGAGAATCAGGGAACTTTAGGGAATTAAAACTTAATAACTACAGGTGTGCTTGCAAACAAGACACCTTGTAGTCCTTGGTGGAATCTGCCTGCAAACGGGATTTTCTACCAAGAGAGAAATCAGGAGTTTTAACTACAGGTGTGGTTACAAACTAGGGACTTTGTAGTCCTTGGTGGGAATTGCCTGCAAACAGGATTTTCTGCCAAGAGGTTAGAGACAGATAGAACACTGCTTGCAAATAAGAATGTTTCTCTGGCCCTGAGAAAGGACAGAGCTCAAAATGTTTGAGTCTAGGTTAGATTAAGAAACAGTTCAAGGAGTGGTTATCTGGCTGTTGCACATTGGCCCTAGCCGTTGCTGTTGGTGATTTGTCTGCTTTTGCCTGGGAATTCATGGCTGTTGGCTTTTTGCCTTCTTTGTCTGTAGGGGGTATAAAAGGCTAAAATCATATGTAACGGGGAAGAAGGATATAGAAGGAAGGATAGAAGGATGAAGGAGGAGAAGGATAAAGAAAGATAGAAGGATATAGGAGAATGATATAAAAGGACCAAAGAAGAATGGAGAATAAAGAATCATTGCATGCTGACCTGTGTCGGAGATCTCCTTCCCTCTCTCATCCCTTTCCTCCTTTCCCTCCCCTCCCTTCCCTTCTTTTTTATTTCCCAACAGGGAACTTTTAAGTCAGCGATGTAAGGGACTTTTTTGAATCCTTTGCTCATAGAAAAGGCCACTTCTGGTCAGTCTCCTACAGGATTGTCTCCTGGAGGCTCCTGAGACCTCTGTCTTCAAGCAAGTGTCTCCCTTCCAGGTGGAACCTGAGGTCCTCCTTTCCACCAGAGCCTCTCTGCTTCCATCTGTCCTGCAGCCCCAGCCTGTCTGCTGTAAACTGGAAGAGAGCAAGCAGCTCAGCATCTGATAGATGGGAGACTTACACACGTCCCAGGTTAAAAATAGGAAAGCAAAAGATTGTTCCCTCCGCTAAAAATCCACCTTAGAATCAAGACAAAAAACAAATAGGAACCATTGACACACAAAGACAGTTTCATGGGTGCCTCTAAGTGGGTCAAGCAAAACCAAGGTGGTTTTGCAAGGTGGACGGCCTCCTCCTCCCTCGGCAGTCAGGCCCACAAGAATTAGGGGTCTGATTAAAGAAGAAGGAGCCCGTTGACAAATCAGTGATTTGCAAAAAAAGAAAAAAAAAAAAACAGAAAAAAGTTTTTTACCTTTTAAACTAAGATTAAAATTCCACACCAACGCTAATTTCCATAACTCTTTTGATTAATATACACATAGGGAACAAGCAGCCGTGGGTGTGCGGGTGTGCGTGCACGCGCGCTGTGTTTGGATTAAAAGCAGAAACGATCCCTTCATACACCCAGTTTTGTAAAAGCGCAGCGCCTAAGGGACCTCGGAGTCCTGACTGCGCCAACCTTCTGAGCCCGGGCAAGCCTGGCAGTGCCCGAGGCTCGGTGCAGGAATCCAGGAACAGGTAGGACTCCGGTTTGTTACTTTTCAAAGCCTCGGGGTGCGGGATTCCCGCAGGCAAGGGGCCGCGGCGGGTGCAGACTCCTGGAGCCCGCGGGTTTCCTGGGCGAGCGCAGTATCTTAGTAAGTGCGGTGGCTCCCGGGCGGGCGCAGTGCGTGCGGAGGAGGGGACAGCCGCACTGCGCGTGGGAGCGCGCGCGCGCCGCGGCCTCCGTTTCTCGTTGTGGGGGGAGGACTGGCCCCGTCCCCGGGCGGCCTCCGGAGCCAGGGGAGCTGCGGGGACCGGTCCCACCCTGCCTTCCGCGGCTTCCGCCGCCCTGGCCTCGTCCTGGGCGCGCACCGGAAGCTCCCGGCCGCAGCGGCGCGGAGGTTGGTCGCCTTGCACCCCCAGCCCGGGACCGCGGAGTGGCTCCGGTCCCGCCTGCCACGCACGCCCCGGGTCGCGCTCGCACGGGCGGGGGCCCTCCAAGTGCCGGGCTCGCGGTGCTCGGGCCCTGGGACCCGCGCCACAAAGCCGGTCCCAGACTCTCCCTCCCCGGCCCTTCCCGCGGCGCCCGGGGCACCCCTGGGGCTCGTCCATCCTTGAACAGACGCGGGCTGCTCGGCTTTCCGCGCTCTGCGCGCATCTGAATTTGTGGCTGTGGAGTGCGCGGATCCCAGTGGGTGGAACCACAGAGAAAAGATCAATGGAGGTTCAAGGTGGTAGGGAAACGGGGCACGGAGATCGATGGAGAGCGGCCAGAGACGCAGGGAGGGACTCCCTCCGAGTGGGTACGGGAGGAAGGAAGGGATTCCGGAAGGAACTGGCAAGAGCTGTCATGTGCTGTCCAGAGGGCTGGTCGGAAAGAAACTGGGACAGGCCAGGGCATGTGGCAACCTTGACATCGTAATCTTGGGGAAATGGTTCCCAGGAGACTCGAGCTCCTGTGTAGACAGTCTTTTCTGGAAGTTCTGCTGAGTGGGGAGAAAGAATAGCTGTGGGAGGGGGATTTGGAATGGGGGTTAACAATTTTAAAGCACATGTGATTAGAGCAACTCTCTGAGCTCAGGCATCCCCAGGTCACCAGCTGGATGGAAGACGTTCAAGTCACTTATTAACCTCACCCCCCTCTCCCTGTCTCAGTTCCCTCATCTGTAAGATGAGCATAATGGTGTTAATGTCTGCCTTAGGGGGGCTTGCGACAGTTAGATGAGATGATGTATGTAAAATACTTAACAGTTCTAAGAAGTAATGCCTTTTTTTTTTAACTTATTAGAGCAGCTTGGGCATCTTTTGATGCTGGTGGAAAGGAGTGGGTAGAGGGAGTGGATGAAGATGGGGCTGTCAGAGGGGAGAGAAAAGGACTGGAGAGAAAGGGATGGACGCTGGATGGGGAGATAAGTGGGGTGCCTCTTCTATCCCAGACCCAGGGATGGAGGGAACAGGTGGGAATGCAGGTTTGTAGGTTGAGGCATGCAGTTAAGTTTCTGATAGTTTGAAGTAGGCCTCAAGTGGTGTGCTGAGAGTGCTGGGCAGGCTTGGTGAGGGTGGAAGTCCTGATCTACACTGCAGCCAGAGGACCCAGTGACCTCTTGGCAACAGCCCCTGGAAGCCCTGGAAAGGTGGGCGGTTGATTTTATCTTGGACCAGATGACAACATCCAACCTGCCCTGCCCACCTGGGAGGCTCAGATTAAGTTGATTGATGTGAAAATACTCTATATGTGCAATTTGACATTTTAATCTTCTTCCCTGGGGCTGTGGCCATAAAGTGAGTAAAATGTCAGAACTTTCGAGCACATCATTTGGCCAGGAACCAGGCCCCACTCTGACCCACCGGCTCATTCAGTCATCACAAACAGCTGGGTGAAGTGGTATCACTATCCCCATTTTCACAGATGCAGAAAGGAAGGTTCAGAGAGGTAAAGTCCTTGTTTGAAGACCATTAGCTTGTAAGTGGTAGATCCAGGATCCCAATTCAGATCTGTCTGACCTTAAAGCCCATCATGTGAAACCACTGCAGAACCCCAGTGGCAGCTCAGTGGGATAGAAAGATGTGCAAGGGTCATCTTTTCCATCGATAAATGAGAGGAGCGGGATACTCTGACCCTCTTCCCTGACTTGGAGGCTCTACCCAGTTGCTTTGCTTACAACTCTTCTGGGGTGGAAGAACTCAGAACCTGGAGGCCCACAGCTCTGCTGTGAATCCCACTCCACTGCTAGAGGCTTTGTGCCTTCAGACTGAGCATCTTGCTTCTCTGAACCCGTGTGTGACTGCAGAAGAATTCCCAGAAGGTTATTGTACCGATTGGCAAAGAACGGATTGCCCAGCACACAGTAGACAACAGAGCCTTGGTTCCCACGGTTCACTCTTCCCGAAAATGGGTCTACATCCCACTTGGCTACTGAGCCCCACTCCCTAAGATCTTTATTTATTTAGTGCTTTGTTCTCCGCAGAGCAGGGAAGTGGTGGCTCCTGACCCGAGCTTGCAGCCACCTATGACTTCCTGAATGGTGCTATGGAGAAAGGGCCTTGCTGAGTCTGAGGTCCTAAGGCCTCGGACTTCAAAGAAGGGAGGGCTCTGTGCGTCAATGTTGTGACTGGCGCAGGCAGGGGTGGGCCATCAGAGGCCTTCCTGCTGCCTCTGCTTGCCTCAGGCACAGAGTCTCAGAATCCTAAAGCCCAGAGACAGACCACCTGTTGAAACTTGCTTTTTTTTTTTCACAGATGGGGTAGCCAAGACCTACAGTGAGAAAGTGACTTTTAAAGGACCTTGAACCTGAATTTTAGACCAGCCTCCAGGACCCTGGGGATTTCCACCAGAAGGTGAGCACCCCACTGAGAATTTTACACTGCTCAGAGGGCTCAGGGGACAGGACAAGTGGCCAGCTGTGGCTTCCGCCGATGCCCCAGGGAGAAGGCAGAGGAAGCCAGCAGCAGCCTGCGGTTCTCAGACAGGGGAACTCTGGCTCCTGAAAGTCTGTGACATATGCTGCTTTTTCTCTGACTCGTTCTCTTACTCTTTCTCACTCTAAAAAAATGACGGGACACTCCTAAAGCCTGCAGTCATCATCCAGGGGATTTTTCTCCCCACAAAGGGTAATTCCTACTCCATCTCTGCTGTGACTCAGCTCTGACGTTGAACCACACAAGCCAGAGAGGAGAAGATAAAGTCACCAGAGACTCTGCTCATCAGAGAGGGTGGCCCAAGCTAGAACCCTCCTCCTCCTCTCCCCACAGGCTCCACGGGCTGTCTTCTGGCCTGGAGCAACTCACATGGCCCTCGAGATGGCCTCCAGCTCGGCCAGCAGCCCCCGCCCAGCCCCTGACGAGAATGAGTTTCCCTTTGGGTGCCCTCGCGCTGTCTGCCAGGACGCACCAGAGCCCAGGGCCCTCCGCTGCACAGCCTGTCTCTCTGAGAACCTGAGGTGAGCGGGCAAGGAACAGAGGGTGGGCAGGAAGAAGGTGCCAGGGAGGGACCCTGACGGAAGGGGAGGCTGAGAGGAGCCAGGGACGTCAGACAAGTGACTGCACCTGTCTGGGCCTCAGTTTCCATACCCTTTTCTCCTTGGCACTGCCCCTGTGGTTGTGGGTGGAAGGAGAAGTAGCCACAAAAAGATTTCAGCTTCACAGTGTCCATCACTTCAGGCCCAGCTCTGCTGCTCTCTCACTGTGTGGCCTGGGGCAAACTGCCAAAGTCTCTGAGCCCAGCTTTCTTGTCTGTAAAGCTGTTTTCTGCCTTGCAGAATTGTTACAAGACCTAATGAACAATGTTCAAAAAAAGCTGGTATAATATTGAGTATTTGACCCCTTGGTGAATAACAGATGGTTAAACAAATATGTCTCAGTACTCTGCTGGGAACCCTGGGGATGAAGATAAGATAAAAATACATATTTATGTAGATATCTATGTTTAAAATATGAACAACTCAGAAGTGTGTGACATCAGTAGTACTTCAGCATCCTGCCTTCAGCAACTGTTCTGTGCCTGCTGTGAGCCAAGGACAAAGGTCCTTAGGTCCTCAGAACCACCTAGAGAGGTAGGCACTCTTATCCTGTTTTACAAATGAGGACCCTGAAGCCTCGTAGAGAGATGAGGTCAGTGTGCCCTAGGTCAGTTTCCTGGCAGATATGTGCTCTTGAGCAGCCATATGCTGTGACCATGACCTTTTCTTTGGGGCTTTTCAGCTTAAGGTGGGAAAACTGAATCAAGCTGAGTGAAAATTTCAAATGTGACAGAGATGAGGTAGGCAGGAGGTGTGGGAAGAGGGTGGGAGGTCTTGAGAGTGGAAAGGGCAGGTGGGAGGGGAAGGCACCAAGCTCCTGAGTAGTCTCTGTCCTGCTCTGGACTCATCCACCTGGGCCCATCCACAGGCCTCCAGGGCCTCAGTTTTCTCACCTGGAAAATGGGTTAGGTCAGTGTAATTCACTCAGTCAAAATCGCTTAGGAACTTTGTAAAGACCCCTGTGCCCATGTGCAGCCATGCATCAGAACCCTGTCCTCAGAACTCTGGGCTAGATGGTGACTGAGACCCCTTCTTGTCCTAATAGGTCCAGCATAGGAAACCAAAACGGAATAGAGGATGCCAAGAAGAGTGACTTTAGTTACACGTCTTCAGTCCCCGTCTTAATTCCCTGGGTCATATGTTTTGGAATTCAGAATTTTTTCAGGTTTTAGAAAAGCAATTAATTCAGCATATGACAAATTCTTCCAGCAGGGATGAGGCCTCGCCCTATAATCAAGCCCTTTAATGTTTCTATAGTGAAACACACAAGTATGCACACCAAGTGGGACAAGCCAGGGTCAGTTCAGGTCAGGTTTGGCTACGGATGGATGCCCCAAGCTTTGGAGGTTTGAGATTGGTGGCTCTAGGACTCTGGACCTGCGTGACCACTGCTGTCAACCACCACGCTGGGCGAGGCCAGGGCTTTTGGAGCTGCCAGGGGAGCGGGTGGTACAGGGGGCGAACACCACACACAGGGCATTTGCTCATGTCTCCCCAGGAACAGCCCAGATGGAATCTGTCCCAAATGCAGAGGGGAGAACCTCCAATCTGAAAGCCCAGGAACCCTTCTGACTCAGGAGAAGGTATGTTGGCACAGCCAGGAAAGAGTGTCTGCACATTTTCTTGATTTGTCCAGATTGAAGCCAAGGAAGCAGCTGCCCAGCTGGCCCCAACAGGCGCTTCCCTCTTTGGCCTTCAGGGACTGAACTCACTTCATAAGCAGTGAGGAGATTGATGTTCTGTGGGGAAGCGTCTCCCCCAAAGCCACCTGGCCAGTCTGTGATAGACTTAGGGTGAGAACCATGGTTGAGACCAGCTGTCCACAAACTGCGGCTCCCGTGCCAAATCTGGCCTCCACCTGTTTTTGTACAAAAGCTGAGAATGGTTTTTATATTTTTAAAAGGTTGGAAAAAAAATCAAAAGAAGAATGAGATTTGGGATCCATGAAATGACATGAAAGTCAAACTACTGTGTCCATAAAGAAAGTTTTATTGGTATCTGTCACACCCACTCATTTACATATTATCTGTGGCTTCTTTCTCCCTATAGCAGCAGAGTACTCGCCATAAGACTTGGAAGCCCAAAATGTTTCCTCTGAGGCTCATAACTGAACTACTTAGCCAGCCTCCTGAGGCAAGGAAAGACCGTCATCAGTACCCCTCTTGGGCTCCGCCAAGCTGTGCTTTTAGGAGTAAGAGACACCTTTGGACGAGTGAGGGGCCAAGGAGGTGTTCTCAGACCCCACAGTCTAGAACTCTGTCCCTGCAAACTGGTAGAGCTCTCCTTGGGTATCTACACAGCCCAGAAGTTTCTACATCCCACCAGTTCATGAAAACAAAAATTTTTTTTAATAAGCATAGTGAATTTTTATAAAGCTAAATTATCTCCATTTATAAAATCAACTGTCCTCTGAGACTGTGTCCTTCCTGTACATGTCTTTGTATGAACAGAATGTGACCATAGATGATAGAGTTTGGGGTAAGGCCTTTACCAGGTACAATAAAAAGATGGCAGTCTGTGTGTTAATATAATCTCCCAATTAAAACAAAACTCACGTGGGTCCGTGAATGCAAAATGTAGGAATCACTGCTCAAAATCCAGCCCCCTCGTTTACTAGTGAGACCCAAGACCCACTGGAGAGTCTGAGTGGGTCCTCACTGCCCCTCTATGAGACAGACATCCGGGTGCTTTTAGACAAAGCTCCCCTTTTGCCTCAAACAGCGTCCACAGACCAGGAGCCTGGTGTTTGAGGATGGCTTTGTATAATTCACTGCGTGACTGGAGGCACCCTTTCTTCCTCTGTAAAGTGAAGATGTCAGGTTGGTTCTGCAGGGCCTCTCCCATATCTGTGATGTCCGGGTTGTGGGTCAGCAGCTGCCAGGGCAGCTCTTCTTTGCATCTGCTGAGCCAGAGGCAGGCGAGTCTCCCTTCTATGTGCTGGTTGTCCCTGTCATTCAGAAAGTTTGGGGGAAATTCCTGCCCTACCCAGAACCGGCTTGGAGGGCTTTCCCGAACCTTCCTCAGCAGCCCCTCCTGTGGCAGGATCAGGTACGCTTTCTTGGACCTTTACTCCCCACTGTGTAGTCATAGTTAATTTGAACCACTGATCCATGGAAGAGCTTCCTGAGCCTCCTGTTTGGGGGCCATGCTGGAGAGAGACTTAGACTCTGGGGACTCTGATGGCCCTGAAAGCACAGTGTGAAACTTGCTGCCTTTAACTCAATGAAGTGACTTTCATGGTGGAATGACAGGCGTTCCAGCAGGCTCTGGGTGTAGGGGCAAAGGCTTGTTAGAGGCAGGCAGACCTCCCCTCCCTTCTGGCTTCCCCACCCCAGCACAGCCATCTCTGCTCCCCTGAAGAGGGACCTGGTGGGGCTGGGTCAGTGATCTGATCACCTGCACAAAACCACAGAGTGGAAAGACTAGGGGCTCCTCTGGCTCCTGCCACTGATGGGAATTTTGGGGGACTTTTGACCACGGGAAAGCAGGTGGTTATCAGTCAGTACTTTGCATCTGTGGTAATGCCTAGGTTGGTCTGTATATCTGGGGAAAGCCAGAAAGTGGAAGCAGGATAGAGGGGCCAGGCTGGAGACCTGGAGCTAAGCCCCGAGGTGCCCACCACTGCAGACATGCCATCTGCTTCTCAGCTTGTCCTCGTCCTCTGATGTCATTAGATGAGTATCTTCGTCAGAAGGGCCCCGAGCCCTGGACTGGTTAGCTAGTAACAGTCACTCATATTAGAGGATTAATGTTGACCTAGTTAGAGACTTGGTTCTTGTCTGGAATAATCTCTCTGAAGAAATAACAATGAAGTAGGGGACAAACCAGTGCCTGGAAAAAAAAAATTTAATTCTGTGTGCCAAACAAGTGGGATGGTTTCTCTCACTCTTTTCCCTCTGAGACCCATTCACGAAGGTCAAAAGCAAGCTGGCATCTGAGGTCAGGGGCTTCCAGTAGTGCCATGACTGTAGAAAAAGTCTGAATATGGCAGGAGTTGGAGCCATCTAGTTCAGTTTCCACCTGGGCTGGATTCCTGCCATGTGGCGTCATGTCCTTCCAAGGACAGGGAGCTCGCTCCTCCATGAAACCTCTGTCCACGCTGGGGGGACTCTGCGACAGCAATGATTCTTTTCTTTACTTGTGCTGAGCTGAAGTCTGCCTCCTGTGAGGGCCACACGGGCACATCAGCCTCCCGTCCCTGGGGTCCTTCCTGATCTGGGGGAAGACACGTTCCACATCCCTGTTACATCTGTCCCCTGTCTGTCTGCCTCTGGGGTAAATGTCTTCCATCTGTCTGTGTCCCCTGAAGTGTGATGGCTGGACATGAACCCCTTGACAGTGTGCACCTATAATCTCACTGATCCAGGGGCATCCTGTGTGGTGGGAGGTGGTGGTGTCCCTATTTTACTGATAGGTAATATGTCAAGGTCCAGGGAGGAAGAGATACTGGTGTCTGGACCAAAATCACATAGCAAGAGGGAGGCAGAGCCAGACTCCAACTCCTGCCTTGGGGACTGGTGGCATCTTCTCTGTGCTGTCTCCAAATGGGGCTCAGCCCCCTCCCCAATGTCTGTGAGTGTGCCAGCCTTAAGTGCTAGAACCCACCGAGTGCCGTGGAGGACAGGAGTGGGTAAGGCCACCTTCAACCAGGAGAGTCGGGCAGAGCTTCCCAGAGCAGAGGGCAGCAGAGAGGAAACTGGCCCGGTTACAGAGGAAAGCAGGACCTGGCAGAGTCCCCTGGACTAGGGGCCTCCCCGCCGGCACCAGCGGAGGCTGAGCAGAACACACACACACCCCAGCGCTGGGCCTGCAGATCCTTAGCCAGCCTCTGTGCCCAGTCTAATATGGTGGGCAGTACCCGGCACATGCAGATCCTCCTTGTTCCACACAGTGGCTGCACAGAGGTGGCCCTTCTGCTCCTGACACCCTCCTAACACATTCTTGGGGGGTCCCCAGGTCCCCAAGTGGGGGCCTCCCATGGGGACCTCTGTGACCCCATCACAAAGGGCCTGGGTGGCCAGCTGGTGGGGAATACCACACCCCCAGAGGCTCCCCAGACAGAAGGACGAGTGTGCCCCTGGGGCTGGCTTTCTGTTTTCTCTGCTTCCTCCTCAGAGAGAATTCCACTGCCAACTTTATTTTTAGCAATTTGCAGGCAATGAGGCCATTCACATGGGGCCACTCGGGGCACCAGGCTTCCCTAGGGTTGGCCTGGCACAATCCCCTGTTATTCTTCTGCAGCCCTCTGTCCCATTGGTCCCTGACCAATGGGATGTGGACCAGGTGAGGTCACCCTTTGATCAAGGTGAAGACTCCATGGTGGGGAGAGAGGACCCTGGCCGTAGACCTCAGGCTCCGGGCTTTACCTTGCCTGGCCCCGTTGCCTCCTGTGAGTCCCTGTCCCTCTCACATTGCTTAGGCCCCCAGAGCTTCACAACACCACGAGAGCAGCACACCCTCCAAGGCTTGGCACTGTGGGAGGGAAAACCCTGACTCAGCTGGTTCCTCGGCCCAGTGTCAGTCTATGTTAAGCTGCCGCTAATCCCGCCCTGCCTGCCACCAAGCACTGTTGCAGGGATCCCATGAGACACATGCAAAAATGCTTTGTTCCTCTGTAACTGGAAGATGTTGTAGGTACACACACACTTAGGGACGTTCTTGCCCATCTGAGGAAGTCTGATGGAGTTTTGGAGAATTGGTTATTAAGAGCTGGAGACGTGGGGTTAAATGGGTGCATGTCCTACTGGGAAGAGGCCGGGTGGTCCTTAATCTATAGGGAGAATGCTGATAACAGCAGGGCTGCTACTACTGGCTGACATTTAGTGGACATTGTGTAAGGCAGAAGTGTCCCCAGGAGATGTCCACATAGTCCCCTGAACGTGCTGCCCCTCGTGGCTGTGTTCTTTTGCTAGGGCCTCCAAAACTGAGTACACAGTTGGTGTGGCAGAAAACAGGGCTGTGTTCCCTCGGAGCCTGTTAGATTGCAGGCAAGGTGTTGGCGGGCCTGGTTTCCTCCATGACCTCTCTCTTTGGTTTGTAGGTGGCCATCTTTTCCTTATGCCTTTACTTGATCTTCTGTGTCCACACGTCTCCTTCTTGTGAGGACACTAGTCAGATTAGGTTGCACCCATGAAGACCTCATTTTAGCTGTGAAGGGTCCGTCTCCACGGTGTGAGATGCTGGGGTTAGAACTTCAACATATGAATGGCGCGGGGCCCCTCAGAAGATGGTGGATGTGATTAGATGCAGGATTTTGAGGTGGGGCAATTACCCTGGGCTACCTGCGTGGAGCAAGTTATGGAAGATGCTGTGCACCGGGTTTGAGGATGAGGAAGGGGACCCAAGCTAAGGACTGGAAGCTTAAAGCAGCTGCTAGAAGTGGAAAAAAGCAAGAAAATAGATTCCCTACCACCACATCCAGAGGAAACCCAGTCCCACTATCAGCTCAGTCTTAGGACTTCTGGCCTCCAGGACGGTAAGATAATAAATTTGTATTGCGTTAAACCGTTAAACCTTCATGGTTGTTTTGTGGTAATAGCAATAGATAATTGATACTGGCACACATGTGTAATATCTCATTTAATCCTCACAATGACCCTAAAGGGGGTACTGTTATCCCCATTTCACAGATGGGGAAACTGAGACATGGAGAAGTTAATGACTCTCCCAGGGCCACCTGGCTAGTATGTGAAGTGACAGAAACAGGCTGTGAACCCCAACAAGCTGACTCCAGAGCCCACACCCCTAACCCCATACACTCTGAGGAGTGAGTGATGGCTGATGAGAACCAGGCAGCCTGGCTGATCCCCGAGGCCTCTGAAGACCACTCAGTCACCCTGCCCCTCCTCCTTCAGCATTCGAGGCTGGTCACAGCCCACACCTGTGCAACCCGAGGCCCACGTGGCACCTTACCCCTGCAGAGGCTTTGAGTTATGGACGTGTGGGACTCCCAGAGCCCGGGAGGTTCCTCAGGTCACTTGCCCTGCTCCCAGGTCCCCCAGCATCCCGGTTCCCACATGTCATCAAAGGGACCTATTGGGAGAGGCTCTGTTGCCACCAGAGCCAGTGTCTCCCTGCCAAGGCCGCCCTCTGCCCGTCTCCTGTGAAACATCTGTTTTCTGTTTTTCGTTGGGAACAGCTTGTCCCTGAAGCCCAGGACAGTGGGGCGAGGCAGGGTGGGCCTTGACTGGCTGTGCGTGAGTCCCAGCCAGCTGCTCATGGAGCCTGCAGCCCTCTGCTCACGTTACCCTTGGAGAGGAGTGACTCGTGTAGCTTCATATGTTCACAACACAAAGACCCCTGTCCTCCCTCTGTTCTTCCAGTTCCCCTTTCACTTTGCCCCACAAACTCATTCCTTCAAATCAAAATAATGAGCTGTTGTAAAATTGAGTTGTTATTTACATGCAGTAAAATTTCCTTGTTTTTAGTGGACAGTTTATTGAATCCTGGTTAAAGTATAAAACCATCTTAATGGTAGTTTTGCCCTAAAAAAGGCTGCCTGGGTCCTTACTCAGTCTCCTCCCACCTCGGATCAGCAGCCCATCTACTTTCTGTCACTGTAGCCTTGTTTTTTCTAGAATTCCTGAAGAGTGGAATCATGGGCCCAGGCAGGGTGGCATGCACCTGTAATCCCAGTGACTTGGGAGGCTGAGGCAGGAGGATCGTAGGTTGGAGGCCAGCCTTAGCAACTTAGCAAGACCGTGTCTCAAAAAATTAAAATGACTGGGGATGTAGCTCAGTGGCAGAGCACCCCTGGGTTCAATCCCCAACACTGAAAAAAAAAAAGGATACAATTGTATGTCATCTTTTGTGCTTGACTTCTTTCATTTAGCATAGTTTTCAGGGTCCTCCCATGTCGTTTCCTCTATCACACTGTTCCATTCCATCTGATGGCTGAGCACCGTTCTCTAGTATGTCACACATTTTGTTTACCTGTTGACCACTTGATTCCATCTGGATTGCTCACAGTTCGAGACTGTTATGAGCAGAGCTGTTGTGAACGTTTCCATACCTGTCTTGGGGTGGATCCATTTTAATTTCTCTTGGGTAAATTGCTAGGAGTAGAACATGCAGGTTCATTCTGTCAACTGTGGAGAGTGGTGACAGAGGATGGGAGAGCAATGACTGAGATTGGGGCTCTCTGATGCCCTCATGGCTATGGCATGCCCAGTGCCTGGGAATGTTCCTGTGCTAGGGCACGGATGCTTAGCTGCTGTGGCAATGCCCTGCATGAGGAGGCTGTGCAAGAGTCCTATCAGCTCTGACCTTGACCTCAGGCACACAGCTCCCGGGAAGGAAGGAATTCTTATGCTAGACAATCACGATGTTTCACCAGCTCTGATTCTCCAGTTTCTGCCTGTTTTACAGTAACTTTTAACCATGGACTTTCTTGAAAGCTACACAAAGCTCCTAACATTGCACTTTGCAACTGTGGGTTGTAACTATATGGAAAAGCTACACAGATGTCCTAGTTTCAGTAACTTTCCTGAATACAAAGAATAATGCTTGCGTAGTCTTTAACCTGATTATGAGACATATATAAATAAAGATTGCTGATGTAACTCTTTAGATCTGCATCTCCATCAGAGAGCAGAGCTCCACCTGATCCCAGCTTAATCTTCAAAATCTGTGTCTGGGAATCTTTATTTTCAATTCCCCTTTGCCCCTCACCAGAACCCAGAGTTTGGTCGTGCTGGTCGCGGCAGTCAACTTTATAGGTGTGGTTTATATGTAAGTGGTGTTAGAAGGATGGTTTCACTTGATAAGATGCTTCCACAGCATCTGGGCCCAGCTACCCCAGAGAGTGCTCCCGGCTTCCCTTCCTGGCTGGGACTCGATATTGTCGCTGTTTAATCTCATCTGCTCTAGCAAGTGGATCATGGCATTTCACTGTGGTTGTAATTTCCATTTTCTGATGACTGGTGACACGGAGCATCTTCTCCTTTGGTGAAGTGTCCATTCAGTATTTTGCCCCCAGACCTGTGGGGGCCCCTGCAAAGTGAATGGTCAGCACAGAGTCATGTGAATGAGTCCTGACAGTGCTGCTCAGGATGACAGCAGGGGCCCTGGTCCTGTCTTGAAGGAAGGTCGTAAAAGGGCTGAGGCTCAGAGGGTGGAAAGGTGTTGTGCAGGCAGAGGGACCAGCCCAGCTCCTACCCTGCTGGGTCCTGGTGCTCTGCAGAGAGCCCTGGGGGTGAGCACAGGGATCCCCATAGCATGCCCTTGGTGACACCATCATCTCCCCAGGTTCCCCCTGAGATGGCTGAGGCTGGAGCCTGGTGCCGCTTTGCAGGCGTTGGCTGCTCCTTCAAGGTAAGCATCTGCATGTGAGAAAGGAGATCTGTCCACTGTGGTCATGGCTGTCCTCCGGGTCTCCCTTCTTCAGCCCCTCTAGCATTTTTCCATAACATCAAGCTATTCCCTTGGATGTCCCTTACATCAACAACTTTCCAAATGACAAGTCCCACTATTAAGTCATCCTAGTGCTCAGGGAAGTTCTTCTTAATGTCTCACCTAAGCCTTGCTGTAGGGAAAGTAACCCCCCCCACCCCACCCCCAGTGCGCGCCTCTCTCCATGGTCCTGAATTAGGATTGTGTGACAGGGAAGGATGGTTCTCTAGAGACTGGGATGCATGTGGCTCACGGGGACATGTCAGGGTCCTCCCGAATCCCTCCCACTGTACAGAGAGCCACTGGTCCTGGCCGGGAAAGTGGGTCTGACTCCTTGGTGGCCTTGATGCCAGGACCCTTCTGGCCCATCCAGCCCTTGCGCTGATGGTCTCTGCTCTCGACAGGGGAGCCTGCAGTCTGTGCAGGAGCACGAGGCCTCCTCCCAGGCCTGCCACCTGAACCTGCTGCTGGGCTTCACGAAGCACCGGAAGGCCCAGCTGGGCTCTGGCCTGGGGTCTGGCCCGGTGGCTCTGGAGCAGAACCTGTCGGACCTGCAGCTGCAGGCGGCCGTGGAGGTGGCAGGGGACCTGGAGGTGGACTGCTACAGGGCCCCCTGCTCCGAGAGCCAGGAGGAGCTGGCGCTGCAGCACTTCATGAAGGAGAAACTGCTGGCCGAGCTGGAGGAGAAGCTGCGTGTGTTCGAGAACATCGTCGCCGTCCTCAACAAGGAGGTGGAGGCCTCCCACCTCGCCCTGGCCGCCTCCATCCACCAGAGCCAGCTGGACCGTGAGCACATCCTGAGCCTGGAACAAAGGGTGAGCGGGAGAGCCCCCGGATCAGCTCAGGGAGGCCCTGCCCATCCCGCCCCAGAGCCGCAGCCCAGCCTCCCCTGACCATCCACAGAGCAGAGCAGAGCTGCTCCTGGAGTCAGAAGCACCGTCAAGGTCGACCCAACCCCATCCAATGCTTCAGTGCCCTTGCTGAGCTTCTCCTGGGACAGGAGCCTCCCCTCTGGGAGCTGTACATTTTTCACTATTAGAAAGTTCTTTCTTCTACTAAACTCATGTCTCTGTCTCCCCTGCATTGTTTCTAGCCCTGCCCTCCAGGGTCCACAAAACAAGTCCACCTGCTTGTCCCTTCAGAGATGGGTAGTCAGTGACCATGTCCTGACCAATATTTCCTTCCTTAAGCCAAACGCCAGAGTCCTCGCCTGCTCTTCAGAGCATGCTGTTTCGTGGGGTCTTCCTGTGTCTGGGCTCAGTCTCTAAAGGATTATATTTGCTTGGAGTGTGATCCCAGACTGGCTCCAGATAATCCATCCCTCTGTCTCCTCCTTTATTTTGGAGCTTGTACTTTTCCTAACGTATCCAGTCACTGTGCTAATGTTGTTTTTATTTTGTAGCAACACTACATCATTGTCTCATACTGAGTGAGGCCTGGATTTTAGTTTCAGTTCCACTACTAACTTGCAGAGGAGCTCTAAGCTAGTCACGTTCTCAGGACCTCAGCTTCCCCATTAGTAAAATTAGGGGTTGAATTTTCCTTAAGGGCCCTCACTTTAATTCCCGGCTTCCCTACCTGAGAATACCCAAGACTAAAGTTTTGTTCTTTGAGATTTCACTGAGAAAACCCACTAGTAAGACTGGGCACTGCTTGCAATAGCCAAATAAAGTGTTTATTTTGTGACTTGCCCCGGGGCAGAGGTGGCCCTCCTGAGGCACTGGACCATGTCTTCGCACTGGCTGTCCTCTTACAGGCTGGCACCTGCAGTGAGTGGACATGGTTAAACTGAGCACAGGCCCAGCTGGTAGGAAAGGCAGAAAAACACACCTCATGACACCACTGTCAGAGCTTTGGGAAAAGTAGATGAGAGACCAACTGAGCTGGGACAAGGGGCGAAGGCTTCCCCAGGAGGGCCAGTGGAGCCAGATTCCTGAGGGATGAACAGGAGTTGGCCGGTGGCAAAGAAGGAAGAGGAATTCCAGGCAGGAGATGGGCAGTTGCAGATGCGTGTGCCCGAGGGAGGGGTGGTCAGGACTGGGTGCTGAAGGCTGGTCTGCTCCACATCCCACAGTCCCCCGCTCACCCCGTGCTGGGCTCTGGTGTCCCTCTCTGATTGGGCCTCCCTGCAGGTGGTGGAGTTGCAGCAGACCCTGGCCCAGAAGGACCAGGCTCTGAGCAAGCTGGAGCAGAGCCTGCGCCTCATGGAGGAGGCCTCCTTCGACGGCACCTTCCTGTGGAAGATCACCAACGTCACCAGGCGGTGCCATGAATCCGCCTGTGGCAGGACCATCAGCCTCTTCTCCCCAGGTAACAGCTCACAGGACACAGTGACCAGGTGGGCAGGCAGCCCACGGGCCGGGAGGCAAGTGTTGAGAACAGCCGGTTCTGAGATGGTTCATGGGGCCCAGGATCGTGCTGGGACCTGGGGTGGTGGTCACACTGTGCCCTGATCTGTGGCCCTCAGCCACACACAGCAGCCGGTGCATTCTGAAAATAGGAATAAAAATTGTTAACCACTCAGGAGGCTGTCAGACATGGAAAGGGTGCCGTGAGCCAGAGCCCGTGCAGAGGAGGGGGATGCCGTGGGACCCTGCCCATGGGAGCCACAGTCTGCAATTGAACAAGTAGGGACCTGGGTCAGGCGCATGTGCGCTGGTGTCCGACTGTGGGCAGGTGTTGCACGAGGGTTGTGTAAAGTGGAGCAGTTCTTGCTCATTGCTGGGCCCCTGGGTTTTCTGACCTCACTGGTATCTGTCCATACAGTGCTTCCACTTGTGTATCTGATGCTCCCACACCTGTGCACATGGCTGCGGCCCCATCTGCACTGTGCCATGGGCTGGGGACTGGGCCACCGGACTTGATGTCCCAAAGCCCCTCCTGCTGCCTGTTTCCTCAACATCATCTTGTAGTTGAGCAAACTGAGGCCCAGGAGGGCTGAGTTCCCGCAGAGGCTGCGCGGAAGGCAGGCGTGGAGGGTGAACAGGGAGGGGCCGTGAGGGAGGAGCAGCTCCGCAGCTCAGGGCCAGCCGTGTCCAGGACCCCTGTCACCTGGGAAGCTGCTTCCCTCAGGTGCTCACCAGCCCCGCAGACAGTGGAGACAGCAGAGAGCCACACCCCAGAGCAGGGCCAGGTCCCAGAACCGTCCCTTCTGCCCGGCAGACCTCTTCGTGGGGCAGCCTCACATCCTGCCCTCAGACCTTTCCTCCTCGACTCTTTCCACAGAGGGGAAAGCCAGCCGTGCCTCTGGCTTCCTGCCCCACCAACACCAGTGGGCAGAGATGAGTCACACCATTGGCCCGTCCCCCCTCCACCCACTTCCTGCCTGCTCCACACCCTGCCTCTGCCCAGGGAGGTACCACTGGAGGCTTTCAGCTGTGGGAACCCCTCAGATGGGATGGCCGCTGTAGCTGCCCAGGCGAGAGCCCCTTAGGCTCCTGTGCTCAGTCACCAGGGACAGTCCACTCTCAGGGGCCTTGGCCATGGGTGAACGGCGCCACTCATCCCAGCCTCCAGGAGAGCCTGACCCCTGCCTCAGGCAGCAGAAAGAACCAGTGTTGGGAGGAGGGAGGCCTGGCCTCTCACCTGGCTCTGTCCCCAGCACATGGGGGGGCCACAACCAGCCACTTCCCCTCACAGGGCTGGGCCTCTAGGTTAGCATACGGGTTGGTCAGAACAGTGGTTCTCAAAGTGTGGTCCTAGAGCCAGCCGCACTGGTACCCCTGGAGAGCATGTCAGAAATGCAGATTCTCAGTCCTCCCGCAGCACCACCAAGCAGACCTCTGAGGGTGGGGCCTCACCTCGTGATGACAACCCCTGGGCTGCGTGGTCTCCAGGAGCCCACCCCTCTTTGACTGGTTCATTGAGAAGAAGGCTGGACTCTAACCCAGCCATCCCGGTTCTGAGCTACTGACCCTGGGCACACTAACTGCAGCATCCGGTCTCCTCATCTGCAAAGTTCAGCCCTGCCTGGCCGCCTCGGGCTCTGCTGACCCGCTCTGGCCGCCTCGGGCTCTGCTGACCCGCTCTGGCCGCCTCGGGCTCTGCTGACCCGCTCTGGCCGCCTCGGGCTCTGCTGACCCGCTCTGGCCGCCTCGGGCTCTGCTGACCTGCTCTCTGCCTTGCAGCCTTCTACACTGCCAAGTACGGCTACAAGCTGTGCCTGCGGCTGTACCTGAACGGGGACGGCACTGGGAAGAAGACCCACCTGTCACTCTTCATTGTTATCATGAGGGGAGAATACGATGCTCTGCTGCCCTGGCCTTTCCGGAATAAGGTATGGGCCTAGGGGAGTGGGGAGGGGTGGACAACCTGTTTAGCCATGAACTGCCATGTGACCTGGGCGTGTCCCCCGGGCTCTGTGTGTTTCCAGTTTCCACTTTTGTAAAACAAGCAACTGAGTTTGGATCTAGTAGCCAAGGCTCCTTCCAGCTGCCTGAGCCCAGCAGCTAAAATGTCCAGAATAGTGAGCTCCGGAAGGAATGGAGTTCACAGGGTGGTGGGAATAAGGAAACGTCCAGGAGGAGGTGCTAGGATGGAGGCGTATCCAAAAATGACCAAAATCCAGAACACTGACACCTCCACATGCAGGGGAGGATGTGGGCCCCCCAAGAGCCCCCCAGTGCTGGCAGCAGGGCAGAGTGGCAGGCCACTTTGGAAGGCTGCAGGATAGTTCCTTAAAAACCTCAGCATGCTCTTACCACATGATCCAGCAGTCTCACGCCATGGCGTCCACCCAGAGGAACTGGAAACACATCCCGAATGTTCACAGCACCTTTATACATAACCACTAACACTTCGAAACTAGGAAGGCGTCCTTGAGCAGGCGAATGGATGAGCCCGCTGTAGCTGGACAATGAAACCTTGCTTGGTGCTAATGCGCTGTCCAGCCACAGAAGGACACGGAAGCTGAAGTGCATTTTACTATTGAAAGAAGCCAGTCTGAAAAGCCAGTCTTACTGTCCGATTCCCATGGAAGGTCATTCTGGAAAAGGAAAACGATGAAGGCAGTAAACGGATCAGTGGCTTCCAGTGGGTAGGGGAAAAAGAGGAAGGGAGAGGTGGAGCCCAGAGGATTTTGAGGGCAACAAAACTGTACAACACTGTCATGGTGGACACATGTCCTATATGTTTCTCAGAACCCGTAGAATGCACCACCCCAAGAGTGGACCCTAATGTGAGCCATGGGCCTGGGTGACCACCCTGTGCTCGTGTGGTCTCATCTTCTGTAGCCGGTGTACCACTCCAGTGCAGGGTATTGACAGTGGCAGAGGGGCGTGCATGGGAGTGGGGTACATGAGAAATCTTTGCATCTTCCACTCAGTTTTGCAGGGAACTTAAAACTGCTCTAAATTAGAGTGTATTGAAAGTGTTTAAAGGAGGGTCAGTAGAGCCTAAGTGTTCCCAGTGATCAGCTGCATCTAGTGAGGGGAGATGTCAAAGACTGCAGAGCTCAGCTGGGTGGGCAAGCCAGAGGGTCTGGGTACAAGTCGTAGGCAGTGGTTCCCAAAGGTGCTGGGGATGCTTTAAAAATGGCAGCAACAGAGGCTCACTCCAGCAAGTGGTAAGTCCTGAGCTTCGGGTCTTTTAGGGCTCCCTGAAGGATTCTGACCTGCAGCCGAGTTAAAGAACTGAAGCAGCTCAGTCCCTGACAGACACGCGCCGGGGAAGAGGGTTCCTGTCGCGCTTAGAGGACCAGCTTCTTAGGAGAGCGTAGCTGCTCTGTGAATACCAGAATTGGGGTCAATGTCAGGGGGCTTTGATTGACAGCCCTGTCTGTTCCTGCCTCTCTGCCTGGACCCAGAGGTTCCAGCTGTGGTTGATGACTCCCAAGTTTCTGAGCCAAAGGGCACATTTAGATCCTGAGTCCAGCCTCCTGGTTAGCGCTCCTGCCCCACCTTCAGCCCCCGAGAGCCTGGTAAACTTGAACGGGGCATAGGAACACCCTCCACCCTGCCTGCTGGGTAGGACAGCTGATCCTGATCCTAGGACAACCCCTGAAGTCTGCCCAGAATACCGGGTGTCTCGGGTTGCTGGGTGGTGCCCTGCCCTAGGTGTGGGGGTGCATTGTTTCTTTGACTCCTCGTCAGAGCCAAGAGTCAGCGAGGGGCGGGGAGCCCTCAGCCCACACACTGGGCCTCCCAGCCCTGCTGCTGCTGCTGCGGGGCCTGATCTCTCCCCTGCCCCTGCCCTGCAGGTCACCTTCATGCTGCTGGACCAGAACAACCGTGAGCATGCCATCGACGCCTTCCGGCCTGACCTGAGCTCTGCGTCCTTCCAGCGGCCTCAGAGTGAAACCAACGTGGCCAGTGGCTGCCCGCTCTTCTTCCCCCTCAACAGGCTGCATTCGCCCAAGCATGCCTACGTGAAGGACGACACCATGTTCCTCAAGTGCATTGTGGAGACCAGTGCTTAGGGCAGGAGGGGCCCCTGTGGGAGAACCGGCTGAGATTGGGGGCCTGGCAAGATGGCACCCACCACCCCAGGACACAGGATGGGCCAAGGCTGACATGATCTGTGCAGGACCAGCAGGTTCACTGTGGTCACTGTCAGGATGATGTGACTTTGGGCTGGGCCCCTAAAGGCAGGGGACTGAGGGAGGCAGGCAGGACGGCTCCCCTCCACACAGACCCTGCAACACTGGGGCCCGGAGCTGCTCCACTCTGTATATTGAGGCCGACTTCGGTTGAGATGGGGGACTCAGCCTGAGAGGTGCCCAGGGAGCCTGAGCTGTGGGGCCCGAGCACAGGAGCTTTCAGGAGGGAGGGTCTGTGCAGGGCCCGATGGAGAACAGGAAGCATGCTCTCTCTCCCTGCTCAGGGGCAGGTGCCAGTGTGGGTTCAGTCTATCCAGACCTGGACTGAGTCCCCTGAGTCACCCCAGATGTGAACAAGCAAATCCAGAGAACCACGTGGGGGGAGAGGGCATCAACCTGGGGGTTGCACTTGGGGACCTTTGATGTTTCTCGTAGCCGAGAAAGTCTCAATTCCATACCTGCTGGCCCAGCGGCCTAGGGCACAGGGACTCCTGGGAACATTCAGAAGCCTGGGCCCTTGGGTCCCTCCCTCACCTTCAGTGCCACCAGGTGGACTGAGCTGGCCCACACCTCCCCTGGAAGCCCAGTTTCCCCTGTGAGCAGACACAGCCCCTGTGCCCAGTGTCTCCACCAGCCAGACTCCCCTTCCCTCCATCCAGGTAAGACCAGGTCACCACAGGCCCCCTGGAGGAGGGAGGGACAGAGATCCACTGTCCACTGCCCCTGCCTGGAGGCCCAGCTTGGTGCTTTCCAGAATCCTGCGCCACTTGAGTATCCAAGCTCTCACCTCTCTAGGTTGGCTAATCAGGACCTCTGGGCCACCAGGCAGGGATTGCCATTTTAAATATGTGTAAATATGTATTTTAAATATGTATAAAACCAAAGAATGTTTTCCCAAAGCTCTTTTGAAATTTCCATGCAGTCCACAGTTGTGGTCACCCCCAGCCACACTTGAGAAGGCCATTCCTGAGCCGAAGGTGGTGCGGCCAGGTTTGCAGGTGGCCTCAGAGGCCACTGGGCCACAGGCACATTCCTTCATGGCCTCCACCTTCTCCTTTCTGTAATGTGGAGACCCACCCCAGCCTGCCTCCCATGGTGGGTTCCGTGACCCTCAGGCGCCATGACACACAGGAGATCCTAGAGAGAGAGAAAAGGTCCCACGCAGCTTCCTGTATGTCACAGCAGGTTGGTGGCCCTTGCTCATCTTCTTGCCTTAGAGGCCTCACTCAGCTTCCCATGGACCCTGAACTTCCTGTGCAGCTCAGGGCATCAGATCAGGTCCTGACCCCTCACCCGCCCCAGCCTCCCTGACGGCTCCGCTCTTCTCCGCCTGCTGGGGTTGTAGTTGACTTCACTCCTCAGAGCTTTGGGTTCTCATCTGCACAGTGGGTCAGCAGCCTGCCTGTTCTCCCTAGCTCAGTGTCTGGGGTGGGGGTCAAAGCCTGGGGTCCCATTGCGCCTCTTCATTTGGAGTTGGGGGGGTGCCTCTCCTTCGCCCGCCAGCTCAGAGGGTTTCCAGGAGGCCCCGCTGTGATGAAGCCCCCCGCCCCACCCCCCCGCCTTCTGTGCACAGGACACAAACACCAGGCTTCCTTTCCCGCTGTCAGTCAGGGAGACTGATTTGCTTCTGGCTGACAGATGACTGTAACGAGCACAGGTCTGGTCTCCCAGTCAGAGTTGGGGCCCTCGCACCCAACACCTTCAGTCCTGCTCACCAAACGCTGAGGTAACGGGTAGGGGCCCAGCTCCTGCCCTCCTGGAGACACCTTTACCCACACCTTTAATTGATCTTTTCTCTCCCTCTCTCTCTTTGGTGAGTTATATTCCCAACCCTTTTTTAAATTATTTTTTTTTATTTTGAGACAAGGTCTCACTAAGTTGCCAAACCTGGCCTTGAACTTCTGATCCTCCTGCCTCAGCCTCCCGAGTAGTAGGGATCACAGGTGTGTGCCGCCAGGCCCAGCTAATTGCTCATTTCTTTTTTTTTTTTTTTTTTTGAACCGGGGATTGAACTCAGGTGCACGCAGCCACTGAGCCACATCCCCAGCCCTGTTTTGTATTTTATTTAGAGACAGGGTCTCACTGAGTTGCTTATGGCCTCGCTAAGTTGCTGAGGCTGGCTTTGAACTCTCCATCCTCCTGCCTCAGCCTCCCGAGTTGCTGGGATTACAAGAGACAACTCTCTTCAGACCATGAGAAGCACCTGCTCTTTCAGCAAAGCTTACTTTACTGACACCTGCCTGTGTCGTCCACTGTGCTAGAACTGGAGGAGAAAGTAGAAGGGGCAAAGGGGCACCCTGCCCTCCAGAATCTCCTTGCTCAGTGGGGAAATGGGCACACTGGTGGATCATTATGACTCAAAGTAGCAGAAGCTCAGAGAGCACAGTCCAAGGGGTGAGGCAGGGACGGCTTCCTGGGAGAAGTGGTGTTTGAACTCGGCCTGAAACAATGTGGAATTATGAGGAGAGCACCAGGAGATGGCAAGCAGCCTTAGCTGCAGGCAGGGTCTGAATGGCCACTGGCGGAGGAGGAGGCTGGAGCTCAGAGAGCTTCTGTGCAGAGCCTCGTCCCCAGGGCACCTGCTGGTAAGCCCTGGGTCTCTTAGCAGCAGGATGAGACAGTGATTGAGTGCTTCTTCCAATGAAGCCCTGTGTTCAATGCACCCAAGAGAAGAGCCAGCGCCCCATCTCTTACAGGTGATCCAAGGTGGGGGAGGTGAGTGGCAGGCAATGCCCCCGCTTCAGTGGACCCTCACACCCCTGCCCCCACGGAGGCAAGCCCTCTTCATCCCCTTCTGCAAACTGGGAACCCAGGGCCGGAGAGGCAGGTGCTGGCCTAGGGCCGAGGGGTCTGTCGTTAGAAGCCAGACCTTTTGCTCCCAGGTGCCTTCCTTTCTCCAGATGCTTCCCTTCTGGTGAAGTCTTCAGCCATGATGAGGTCACGTCTTCATGGAAGGATGAGGCAGGCAATGGGCCCTGCTTCCATTCAGGCCAGCCCCCGCCATGCCCCAGGAGGACAGGGCAAGCAGCCGGCCCTGCCGAGCTCACTCCAGGAGGCCACATCACCGTGTCCACGAGTGATACTCAGACAACCGTGGACAGACACAGTTTCCTTATGCTTTAAATTACCAATTTCTGATCTTAGGCACATACTCATTATTGGGAAACTAACAAAATTACATTCAGAAGAAGGAAAAAGAGTCATCATGAGCCCAAAGTCCACAAGGTCATTAGAGCATACTAATCGTTGTTTCATGCTCTCCTCTTTCCTCTCAAAATCCTATTCTCACATTTACCCTAAGCCCCTTCTTCCAAAGTCTAAGATAAATGAAGGTGCTCAAGGCCTCTGCTAGCAAGCAATGGAAGCAGGATTCACACTCAGGTCTTTTGACTCCGAAGCCAGGGCTGAAAAGATCACCACTGTTTCCAGATGGCACAGAAGGGAAGGATGGGCTTGGATCACACAACCAGTTCCTGAACCAGTGGCCCTGACCTCAGGTCTCCTGGAGTCTTTCTGTCCTGCACCCAGAGTCAGGGTGGGGGAACCAGGGAGAGGATTTGCCCCATGGTTGTGGAGGAGACTGAGATCCAAAAGCCCATGAGCAGGCGACTGCTCACAGCCTGCACCTGGGAGTGCGAGCCATGCTCTGCTTTCAACCGCTAAGCCCCAGCAGCAATCAGGACCCTTCCCTCTTCCAAGCTCAAAAGCAGAGACCCTCGAGGCCTCAGTTTCTACTTCTGCCATGTGGTGAGAATTCTGACCTCACAGTGCTGGGGATGCCAGGTAGCAGTGCTGGCTCAAACTGCCATGGGGTGCTTAGCTGAGTGCCCTCTCAAACCACCATGGGGTGCTGAGCTGAGTGCCAGACACTGCCCTGAGGGCTGTATCCATGCCACCTGGTGAAACTTTGATGAAACCCCCGCAGGCCGCATGCCCACTCTCACCTCTGCATCACAGAACAGGACACCCAGCCATGGAGGCCATCACTCACCCAAGGACCAGGAGCCAGGACCTGAACCACATTGAGTCTATTCCAGGTTCAACCCCAAGTCCAGTGATGCGCTCAGTGATCAGAAGCAGCCTAAAGTTGTGAGGAAGGTACAAGAACACAGCTCTTGGCTAGAGATTCACTTTTAGTTCTGCACAGACTATAAATGTTTTTAAATAGCAACTAGCCATAACAAAATGATGACAGCTGACATTGATTGGTATTGCTTGTTAGTATCATTTAACATACTTCCCTCGGGAGGAAGGCATGGTTTTCCTCAATATATAGATGAAAATACAAACCCAGAGAAGTCAGGTGATTTCCCCAAGGTCACACAGCCAATAGGCAAGACTCTGCCTCCACAGCCAGAAGCTTTACCCATTGTGGAGTCCTCTCCAGTGATTTGGGGGAGCAGAAGTCAAATTAAATGTAACATGCCTTCTGGGCTGGCTGCAAGCCTTTCTTCTCTAAGATCCCTCCCCAGGGGAGTTACCCTGGTTCCTTGGTTTGGATTGCTGCCAGCTTGGGAAAGGGTAGGATGAAGTCAGGGGAACTGCTGGCATGACCATTTGCCAGGAAATGGATCTCATTGGCCACCTCAGCATTAGGGGCTCGTGTGCAAAGCACATTCAAAGACAGGGTTTGGGGACCACTGCAGGGAGCTGGATGTCACACTCACCTGGGCCAATGGTGTTCTACCTAGGGTTCTTTCCTCATCCCCACCCATCTCAAAGCACTTCCCCCTTGGAAACTCTGGGGTGTGCCCTGCTAAATGTCATTATAACTGCCCCCATGACCCCCATGACCAGTATTCAGGCAGGAAAGTAGGGTCCAGAGAGGGGGCAGAGGCTGGGCAGAGTCACCCAGCAGGTTGGAGGTTTGGCCCCCTCTTTGATGGGAAGGAGGCCCGCTGAGCCTGCGTCCCTCCCTGCCTTCCCCCTCCACCCTGGAATGGATCCAGGCTTCCAGCATCAGGGACTCTAATCCCTTTGTACAGATGAAAGAAGGATCTCAGAGGAGAGTAGGGACCTGCTTAGGGGCATCCTGTTGCCAAGGGAAGAGCCCCCCCTTGGGCCTGGGTCTTCTGACCACAGCTCAGAGTCCCTCCTGATGAGTTAGTAACAACACTGTATTGAAGTTTCTCTTTATGATTCTTTCCACATTCCCACCTCCATCCAAGTGCAGCTCCATCTGTGATGTCCCAGGGTATGTTAGCTTGTTTTTTGCCACTGTGACAAAAAGACCTGACAGGAACAATTAGAGGAGGAAAAGTTTGTTTGAGGGCTCATGATTTCAGAGGTCTCAGTCCATAGACACTCAGCTCCATTGCTCTGGGCCTGAGGTGAGGCAGAGCATGATGGTGGAGGAGTGTGGTGGAGGAGAGCTGCTCAGGACATGGCACCAGGAAGCAGAGAGAGAATACTCTTCACCAGGGACAAAATATATACCCCAAAGTCTCGCTGCCAATGGCCCACCTCCTCCAGCCACACCCTACCTGCCTACAGTGACCACCTAGCTAACCCATCCAAGTGCATTAACACAGTGATTAGGTTAAGGCTCTCCTATTCCGACCATTTCACCTCTGAATGTCCTGCTGCTGTCTAACACGTGAGATTTAGGGAACACCTCATAGCTAAACCATAGCATGGGAGCACAGTGGAATGGGATCCACCCCTCTCTGCTGCCACCACCTTCCCTGGGGAGTTACCTGTCCCCATGCACATCCTTTTGGGGTGAGGTGGGGAGGTGAGGGCAGCCTCAAGGCCATCAGTGTGTTCAGTGTCCAGCCTACCACAGCCCCCACCCTTTCTGCTGTGGAACTTGGCTAGTCACCCGCCACCTCTGAACTCTGCACTGTGGACTGGTGGGTGGTGACAGATCCAGGCCTGCTGCACTGACTGGGTCAGAGTCTGGACGCTGACTGCGGAGCTGAGGGAGACTTCTTTCCATTGGGAGTTTTGGCGGGGTCTTTGCTCAGCCCAGGCCCCTGCTTCTTGGGGAGCTTAGGATCTGGCCCTCCTGCCCCCACAGGACCCCTGATTAACATCCTCACAGCCCGTGACTGACTGTGTTCCTGGGCAGGATGTGCAGATCATTTGAGACGATGTCCCCCAGCCTCAGTCTGGCATCTGGTCAGGAGCGAATGTGTTGGAGTCCAACAGTCTAGTTCTGGTCCTGGCTCTATGACTTAGTGTCCTTGGGCAAGTTATGTAACTTCTCTGTTCCTCAGTTTCCCCATCTGTAATGGTGGTAGTAACTTCCACCCTTACAAGGGTGTTGAGAAGTCAAAGCCAGGCAGTACACGGTAAGAACTGGCAGAAGCAGCTTGGTTAGCTTTCTAAATGGCACCTATGGTTAGTTCTACGGCCACTAGTATCAGTTCAACCCCTGGCTGCCAGCCCACTAATGGGAGCCAGAAATCGAGGCCATAACAGCCCCTTTCCCAATAGTCTGGCTCTGCCTCCAAATCCCTGACTGAGCTCAGGCCGGTCCTTCCCCTTGCAGAGCCTTGGCTACCCGCCTAGAAGTACGAGGGTAGGAACCACAACCTCTTCACCCCAGGCCACAAGAAATGGCCCAGAGCCAGACATTCAGGAGACAATAACAAAGGGTTATTCCGCAGGCTGGGCACCAGAGGCTGATTCTGCAAAGCCCTGATCTGCAACTGGCCAAGAGGAAGTAGATGCCCCGCCTCCCAGGGGGCACTGCCTAATGGAGAGTTGGGTGGGTGATATGCCCAGCACTCCTTCTGAATTGCAATCAGGTGTTTTCAAGGCCTGCATGGCGCTGGCCCCTCTCCTCTACCCAAGGTCTCTTTGCAGGTCCACAGGGCAGCCCAGCCTAGGTTGGGGTGGAGCCGGAACACAGGCAGGTGTGGGAGGGACTGACAGAGACAGAGCTCCCTTGGGTTCTGGCTCCCCTCCTGCCCTCTGCTCCTGCCTGGCTGCTGACAGTGGCTGGCCTTGTTCACTAGTGCAGATGACACTTTGGTTCAGCAAGTTTGTCTGGGGGAATCTCAGGCCTGAGGGGGCCTGTCAGAGAGTCTCAACTCCATTCACCCACCACTGTGCAGCTGGGCATAGGGAAGGTGCAGGAGGAGCCAGCGGGGAGCCAGCACCAGGCCCCAGACTCAGTCTTCTCCCAAGTCTCAAAAGGCTCCTGTCTGATCCCCCACCCCAGACAAAGCCCCTCGCCGCCTTGCCCCACAGAAGGACCAGAGCTGAGGGAGGGCTAAGCCTTGGACAGCTCATTTGCCAGGAGGGAAAGCCTGCTAACTGCTGTCCCCAAGGCTTTCTAGAAGGAGGCAGAGGACCAAAAGTCTCCGTGGGCTCTTGCAGGCCTTAAGGTTCTCTGACCTGTCCAGGGCACTGAGGCCAGGCAGCCAGGGGTGGAGCAATTCCCAGGCCCTGCATCCCAGGCCATGCAGGCAGATCAGCCTTGGCGGCAGCTGAACCACAGCTCCTGGGTCGGGTGTCTCTGAGACCCTTTTACACAGAGCTCCAACTATTCCTGGCCCTTCACACCTGCGAAGTCCTTTGATCTTCACAATGGCCCTGTTTGCCTTTTTGCAGGGAGGGAAACCGAAGCTCAGAGAGGGCACAGGGAATGTGGCATGGTGCACTCGCTGGGCTATCAAGTCACAGGAACCTCTGGCAAGCTTTTCCTCACTCTGCGACTCAGTTTTCCCATCTGTAAAATGAGGCAGCTGAACCCTATGGTCCCTGGTCACCCTCCTAGAACTGAGGTCTTCTGCACAGGGAAGCGGCACCCCCAACCTGCCCCTAGACACCCGTTAGAGATAAATAGGTGCCTACACACTGGAGGTTTAGTGCAGATTAACCCAGGCAGGGAGCCTCTCCCCCAGAGCTCCAGAAGGAGCAAGCCCTGCAGGCATCTTGACTCGGGCCACATAAGCCTCATGTCAGATTTCTGACCTCTGGAACTATGAGAATAGATTGTTGCTGTTTTAAGCCCCTAAGTTTGTGGTCATGTTCCATCAGCCACAGAATACCAATGCGGCCCGTGGACTCTGACTACGCCAAATTGAGATGGCATAAATCTAAGACACATAAAAGATTTGGAGGGGGCTGGGGCTGTAGCTCAGCGGCAGAGCACTTGCCTAGCATGTGTGAGGCACAGGGTTCGATCTTTAGCACCACATAAAAACAAACAAATAAAATAAAGGCATTCTGTCCTTCTACAACTACCAAAAAACAAATTAAAAAAAAAAAAAAGATTTGGAAGACTCCATATAAAAGAGAATTTAATTCACTTTTTGATATTGATGGCATGCCGAAATGACAAAAATTTGGATAGATTAAATATATTATTAACATTAACTCCACCTGTTGTTTTTTTTTAACTTGCCTTCTAGAAAACTTAGAATTACGTCTATGGCTGCTGGACACACTGAAGGGCTTTCTCATCGCCTGCAGCCAGCTCTGTTGGAGCTGGGATTGGGGACCTTCCCTAGGACAGGAATCACCAGGTCCCTACACCCACTGCAGGTGAGGAGTCCTGGTTCCTACCCTCGCTCCTCCACTCCTGTCTTCGTCTGGACCAGTCCATGTCCCTGCAAGATGTGGCAGTTATTTTTAGTGCTCACAGCCTCAGCACAGCTGGTTCTGAAGCTTGTTGGGTGGGTGCCAGCTCTGGGATTTCCCTCTCCCTGCCAATGGGGGTCTTGGGAAAGCCTGATTTCATGGCTCCAGAGCCTTTCAGGGCCTGTGAGCAAGCTCCCAACACCCCCAGCAGGTGTAAATGATCATAACCCACATATTTTCAGATGATGAAATCGAGGCAGAGAGGTCTGCGCAAGCCAGGAGGTGGCAAGGCGCTCTAGACTGAGGCTTCCTGCCGAAGGGCGACACTTCCCAGGGCTGGAGCTGTGGGCGCAGCTCACTTAACTCTGGGCGATAACCAGGTCTCAGGTAGGCTTTCTGTGCCTTGGAAGGAAGGCATTCTTTGCATGTGCATGATGCTGGAGATCAAACCCAGGGCCTTGCAAATGCTAAGCATGTGCTCTAACCACTGAGCTACACCCCAGCCCTGGGAAAGTATTCTAAGCAAGACAAGAGCAAGCAATTGATTTGGTGGGTCGGTAGATGAGTCTTAGCTTCAGATGGTACAACCCAACAACTCCAGTTGAAGTGGGTCAGAATATTAAAAAAGGATCCATACAAACGTAATAACACAAAAACCAGGATTGCCTGGTTGTGGTTGTGGTTCAGAACATGAGCTCTGGCACCGGGAAGATCTAGCTTCCCATCTTTTCAGGACCAAATGATTTCATCACCCAAAGAAACCCTGTACCCGTACCAGAACCCCCACACATAGCCCAGGCTCAGCCTTAGGCGACCCCCAAGCTACTGTCTGGTTCTATGGATTTGCCTATTCTGCACATTCCTTCACTTTTCATGATGTTCTCAAAGGTTCATCCATGCTGTAGTGTGGATCTGTACATGATTCCTCCTTATTGCTGAATAAAACCCATTGAGGGGATGGAGCCCATTCACCCTTTCATTCATATATTCATTCATACTTATTCTTTCTTTATATTTTAGCCATTTGTGGACAAATGGGCTTATTCCACCTTTTGTTTGATATGGATAATGCTGTTATGAATATTAGTGTTCAAGTTCATGAGCACACCTATGTTTTCAGTTCTCTTGGGCACGTTCCTGGGAAAAGAATTGTTGGTTAGCTGGAAACCACGCCGACCCTTCAAGGAGCTGCCCACTGCTTTCCAAGGCAGCTGCACCATTTCCTATTGCCACCACCTCAAGCCTGTGTTTGAAATTCAGTGCTACCCACTGGGTTAGAGTTCTCTCTTTCTCTTTCTCTCTCTCCCTCTCAATCTCTCTCTCTCTTTCTCTCTCACTCTCTATCTCTCTCTCCCTCACTCTGGCAAGAGAAGGAGCTATAAACCAGGCATGGTGGTGCACGCCTATAATCCCAGCAACTTGCGAGGGTAAGGCAGGAGGATCACAAGTTCAAGGCCAGCCTCAGCAATTTAGTGAGACCCTATCTCAAAATTAAAAAAAAAAAAATACAAAAGGACTGGGATTGAAGCTCAGAGGTAAAGTTCCCTGGGTTTCAATCCCCAGTACTACACACACACACACACACACACACACAGAAGGAGCTATAAGACAGGACACAAAAAAATGCTGATGTGAACCATGCCTCCCTTAAAAAGAAGGAGGGAGATCAACATTCAGTTCGTGCTTAAGGGACAAATAGTTTCAGAGAGGTCTATGTCTGTACAGTGGGATCTCAGCTATGCCCGCTTATAGGGTTGCTATAGGGTTAGATGAATGAATCCACATAAAGTACTTAAAACCGTGCCTGACTCAGTGCACACTTGCCAGATCTTAGTCACTGTTGCTGCGTCATTGGACCCTCCCAAGCACCCAGTGCCTGGAACAGTAGACATCAAATAAATGTTTGCTTGTTCTGGTGCTGGGGACTGAGCCCAGGGCCCCCTGCATGCTAAGCACCCTACCCTGGCTACCCCCAGTCCTCAGTAAAGTTAATGGCATGAGACAATAAGTGAGCAATTGCCTGGCTGGCAACCACAGCCCTGTTTATAAAACCTGGAAACTGATGCCCAGAGAGCTTAGGGGACACGCTCAAGGTTAAGCTGTCACATCAAGAAGTTGTGAAAGAAACCCAGCTTCCCTAATTTCAAGGTGTGCCTTGCTCTGTCCAGGGTACACCTGGCTAGCTCATTACTAACTTGTCCCTCAGGATGGAACCACCCACCCTGGGGCCACGCCTCAGCTGGGATCCAGGTCGCATCCTTGGCTCCCTCAGTCCCTTGTGCATCACGGTGGCCTGAGGAGATAGAACCTTCATCCACACCATGGTTAGTTTTGTGTGTCAGCTTGGCGAGGTCATGTCCTCAATTATTCAATCCAATGATCATCTAGGTGTTGCTATGAAGGTTTTTGTAGATGTAATCAATGTTTATAATTAGTCGACATTCAGGGAGATTCCTGGTTGGTCTGGGAGGGCCTGATTTAGTTAGTTGACAGGTATGAATGGAACTGAGGTTTCCCTAGAGAAGAAAGTCCCTCCTCGACAGGGCATCAGCTCCTGCCTGAGAGTCCCCCTTTCCCTGCCTATGCCTGCCCTGGGGTGTCCCACTGGTCTGGCCAGGCCCCTCCATCACATAAGTCAATTCCTTACAATAAATCAATCCAACAGATAGTCTGCAAGACTCATTTTCAGTTTCAAACAAGGTCCTGTGTTCTAAACATCAGTTTGTTTTTAAATGGACAAAATAGAGAATGATTTAAAATCAGGTAAAACAAGGTGCATTTTGTGGGAAGTAAATTGTACTTTAAAGTCATTCACATAATTACATACTAGAGTGCCACTGTAGCCATCCCATAAAAATAACACGGAAATCACAGGCTCCTCTCTTAAGGCCACTGTGCTCTCTTAAACTTGAAGCTCAGTGCCCTCTAAGAGGGTAGCAGGGAGTCTGCTGGAGGTTTCTATGCTTTGTTTCTTAAATAGAACAGTTCTTTGCTTTGTGAGTCTTAGAGACTCTGGGATTCAGGGAGGAAATCACCCAGGAGGCCAGAGCAGATTCCAGTCGCGAAGGGTCCCGCTCTCCGGGGCTTGCACAGAAGCAGCCTGGACCTGGAATCCTTTGACCTGGCTTTGGATCCTGACCTGCTCCTTGTATCTTTGTGACCACGGGAAAGTCACACCTTCAGCTCTGAGCCCCACTCGCAGCTTGGGCAAAGCAGGAGAGAAAAGTCCCATGCGGCAGGGCGTTCAGGCAGGCGATTACACATCCAAGGTAAGTCCTCGCCTCCGGGAGGCCCCGGGAGTGCTGACTGAGGCTGAGCCTCGGCCGTGCGCCTGATGTATTAAAGGGAAGCATGTCACTAACTCCTCCCACCAGCAAAGCGCGCATCCCGCCTTCACTCCTGCAGTCCTCGCGGTGCCTCCCGCGTGCCCCGGGCTGCCCTCCTGGAGCGCTAGAGCAGGGGAGGCGGCGGACTGGGAGTGACCGCCCAGAGCCTTCCCGCAGCCAGGGCCGCGCCGAGGGCTAAGGAAGAGGGCTGGCTGACAGTCATCCCGCCCGTGGGTCCCCCAGGTCCGGTCCTTGCTGCACGCACAGCGAGGCTTCTGATCTGTGCTTGCATTTCAAACGCGTGCTTCTGCTCTTGCAAGGCGCCTATTCTGGACCGCGCCAGCCGCTGCAGGCACCAGGACCCCGCGCCGCCGGTCGGATGGGGGGCCCCGCCCGAGCTCACTGCGCCCCGCCTGATCACCGGGCGGCGACCCGAGGGCGTCAGGAAGCGCCTACCCTGCGCGCCGGCCCTCAGTAGCTCCTCCACAGCCCTCCCAGTACCGGGAGAGAAGGGGCCAGGTCGCCCCTGGGTGGGGATGGGGGCTAGATCCCACTGCGATGTTGAAGAAAAGTAATGGAAACATTTAAGCCTCCGTTGCAGGCAGAATAAAACCCCTAAGGTTTCAAGGGGTCAGGGCCCCACGCCAGCTTCCAGTCCTGGCCTCCCTAACCTTTGTCCGACTTCTGCCCTTATCTTGGGATCTGTGAGTGTCACAGAACCGCATCAGGTGGTAAGTGATCCTCCACAGAGGAGTGATGGGAAGCAGGTGCCCCGGCACCAACCATGTGCCAGGCAGGAGTCCCACCTTACCTCCCTTCCCATAAGGGACGCCCACTGCCACAAGTACTGGCAGCCCCAGGCTGGAGCTGAAATCCACTGGAGTGCAGTGGTTCCCAAACTGGCTGTGCGTCTGTCACCCAAGCACAGGACTCTGAGTCTTCCTCTAGTTGTTTGATTCCTAGCCCTGGAGGGGACGGATATTTTGCATTTATGACAGACTTCCAGTCGCTGTTGATGCTTTTGGTCTGGGATCTTCCTTTGAGAACCTCTTTCCTATACAACACAGCACCTCTTCTGAATATATTGTTGGCATTTAGGCAGACCCCAAAGTCACCATAGAGCACCATGCATGCAAAGCTCTGGTGAGTTGCCTTCCCCTTAAGGATATTAGAGGGTTGCCTTCCTCCCTGTCCAGCTGGTGTCCTACTCTCAGAGTGCTCTAGCCCCTCCCGCAAGAAGAAAGGATAGGTCATTGCTCCAGAAATACTCTGGGTCAAATTAATAGGAAAATAGGTTATTCACAACCAAACAACCAGCTTCGAAGGAAGATAGAAGAAACTTGTATGCTTCCAAGGTTCTAGCTCTGAAATTGCTGCAGTTGAGGGGAACTTTCAAAGAGGCTGTAAGGGAAACAAGAGCCAGGTGATTTTCATATGCAGATTTCGACTGTCTAGGGTGGACAGGCCTGAGGGGGCAATCTTGCTCCAGCTTTGGTGCCTGTCAGGGTGTGTGGGTGGGGCGGGGGGGGGCAGCCCCTTTAGCTTCTTCTCTCAGCAGAAGGAAGTTTCTAATTGGAAAGGGGAGCTTCCAAATTGCCTGTCCTGATCATTTCTGACAGCCCCCCCTTTCTGGCATGTGCATGCCTCTCTCAAGCCAGAAGGCCAAGCAACTGTTCCAGATGAATTTCCCCACTTCAAGGCTGGGGAAGGGACAGGTACACCTGCAGAAACTGCCAGAGGCTTCCAGAAATCGGGTGTAGCTAGCGAGCTGAGTGATGGGTCAGGCAAGAAGAATCTTCAGCACTGGAGCTTGCTGGGAAGAGAGTGATGAGACAGTGACACTCTGTTGCAGCTACCTTCCCTCACTGCCATTCCCAGGGGAGCCCTGGGTGTGGTAAGCAGAGACCTGGGTTAAGGAGTAGAGTGAACCCAGGCTTCCTTGGAGGCTCCTGCCGGCCTCCCTCACTCAGGGGACACACCTCACTTATTAGGTTATTAAATGGTGACATTCATATACCAAGGTGTACTTATATTAAAATTGCCACAGCTGCCACTTATTAAGTGCCTATTACAAAGCAGATATAGAATCTCTTCCAAACCTCCCAACAACTTCCATAAAGTGGGTTCTGGGATCACCCCCATTATACGGATGAGGAAACTGAGGCTAAGAGAAGTTAAACAATGTGGCTGGGGTCCTAGTCTCTAGGAAATGGCAGGTTTATTATCTCCCTGTCTCAAAACTGCCAGGGAAAGCCACCGTCATCCTGCCCCTCGTTTCCTGAACACCTGCTCTGTGCAAAGTTCTGGGTGGGACCGCAAAATGAATCATTCAAGTAGTCACTTACTCAATATCTTCTTTTTTTTTTTTTTGAGCACTTACTATTTTTATGGGTTTGTTTATTTATAGCATGACTTATTCCAGAAAGCACTTAACTTCTTAAGTTGATCTACAAGAGAATAAAATGTTACAGGAGTGGCCATTTGACAAGAGAAATGGAAAACAGAAGTTGGAAAGATCAGAAGACAGGTATGCATAGTGCAGACCTTGTGGTCTTACATGTTATGGGGACAGGTCACAAATTGCTCTTTGAGCAGCTGAAACTTGATCCCATACAGTTGACAGCGTGCATAAACCACTGATGCACCAGTTGCTGAGGCCAAATAAAACTCTCAGAGGCCCTGAGACCAGAGAGGTCTTCTTCTAGTGAGTTGGCATGAAGAGAACCCTATTGAATGTAAAAAGCAATGTCCCAAAACAGATTTCTAATTTGCACGTACAACACAAGTCTCAGGGGCTATTTCCTGAACCCGCCTCCAGGCTGGCCCACATCCCAAAGAGGGAGGCTGTTCTGAGAGGCCTGGTGGCTGCCCTTCCTGAAGCAAGCATGTCCCTCTCCGCGTGAGCCACAACCCTGTTCACGTAAGCAAGCTCGAGTCGCAAATGCTCATGCTAGGTGCAGTCTGCAGGTGAGCTTTCTTTGGCCTGAGCTTGGTATTTAAATGATCTGAACTAGTTGCTAACTCGAAGTAGTTTTTTCCTTTTTCTTAACAAACAAAAATAGACATTTTTGTCCGTCTCTAAAAAAAAAAAAAAAAAAAAAAAAAAAGATCTGACAACAGGGGGGTCAAATTCTCAAAGGACAAGAATTAGCCAGAGCAGGCCACTTCCTCCCTCCATGGCTCCCTGAAGGACCTTCTCTGCTTTCATGGCCCCTACCTGGCCCTGCAAGTCCTAGGGCGGTGAGTTGTGGCACACCAGAGTGCATCAGAATCACCAGCTCAGGGTCCCAGGTCATGCTCCTTGGATTGGGGTGTAGAGGGTGGTGGCAGTGGATACAGGTGACTGAGGCCGGTGGTCTCTCCTACAGGGCACAGAGGGCTAGGTGGGGCGTGCACACGATTATACGACCACCATTGATCCAGACAGACGTGCATGGTTTTCTGGTAGCACAACTTTTGGCAAATACAGTGAGGTGGTGAGTTCAGTGCTGTACTCCCCGACTGGCAGGTGCGGAGTGCAGCTCCTGTAGGTGGCTGGGCTGTCCTGAGTCACATGCTGTGAATCACTGCCCTCCACATGCCTGCCCAGGAACACCACTTCGGAGGCTCAGACCCCCATCTCGGCCACGCCCCAGCCCAGGTAAACAGAATCTGTGAGCTGGAGGGATGTGCTGTGGGGCTCCACCTGGCAACAGATGATCCCAATGCACAACCGAATGCGGGGAGCAGGGCTTAGAACAGCATCCTTTTCAGGCCTGGGGCTGGTTTTGGCTGTGGATGAGCAAGAGCTGAGCAGAACTCCCAGGGGAGCGGAGAGGAGGGGGCAGGTGAGCAGTGGGACTGTTACAGAGTGATGAGTGGGAACCTGGGGCACTCTGGGACACCTAGCCCAGCCTGTGGGACCCAGACTCCCAACCCCCAGGACAGGCTTGGGCTGAGTAGGAATGATACCCTCCAGCCATGTAAAGAAGGAAGCAAATCCCAGCCAGGGAAAGAATACAGTCCAAGGCTCTGAGGCCCAGATAGAGGGGGCCTGGGAGGCTCCGGGTTGTCAGGCACAGCTGGGTTAAGGGGTGGGGGTGGGGAGTATGAGAAGAGGCCACAGAGGCAGGAAGGGGCCCTATCACGAGGGCCTGTAATATGCCAAGCTAAGGAGACTGAACTTGACCTTGAAGCTAGGAACACACCCCCGCACCCCAGGGCTTTAAACCAAGGAGCCATACGGATAAACAAACCCATGATGGGCAGGGGTCACCCAAGAGGGCTTCCTGAAGGGGGTCAGGCTTCAGGTGACCCAGGGAGAAGATGAGGAAAATGGGGGTTCTGATCAGCCGCTTCAGTTACAGCTGCGGAAGCCCTTCCCTCCCCCACGCCCTTCGCAACAGTTTGAATCACAGGCTGCCTGAGTTAAGGATGTGCTTGTCTGTTATTTGAAAACTGCGGTTTCTCTTTAACAGACTCTGGGCCCCATCCTTTGACTAGGAACCAGGAAGGAATGAAGGCTGCACCCTCTTGCCCAGAGCTAATTACCGAGATGCGGAGGGCCTCTGGGGGGGGCGGGGAGGGGGCTCTGGCGTCACCGTCCCTTCCAGCAGTTCCTAATTTCTGACTGGTCAGAGTTTTCAGTTCATTTTTACAGGCCTCTCCAAAGCCAGCTGGAAGCCCTTTTTCCATAACCTCTCCCTGAGACAAGTAGCCAGATTTCACATATTAAAATGAAAATGTCAAAAGAGTTGCTAAGAAGGAAAAAAAAAAAAGAGCTCACTGTGAGGCCTCAGCTCATGGAGCTGGGATTGGGGTCCGGCAGCCTCTGCCCATCTGGTGGGTTTTCTCTCCTTTCTTTCTTTTTTGTTCTGTTTCATTTTTGCAAAAGCTGATGGTCAAGTTAAGCCCGTGATAATAATCATCTGTTTATCGATTCACTCAGAAAACACTTCCTGGACATTTCCTGGATGCCAGGTCCTAAACCGGACAGCAAGAAGAGAAGCCATCTCAGGCATGATCGCCCCTCCCGAGGGCCCTCGGCTGAAGATACTTGATCATTTCCAGTGTTTTCTCAGGCAATATTTCCAGCTGTATGTGAGATTATTACCTCATTTTTCAGAGGAGGCAATTGAGGTCCTTAGAGATTAGATATCTTGCTCAGAGTCACAATGCTAGTAGAACCTCACCTTGGGCTCTCCAAGTCCATACATGAATCTAGGGGTGCTTTACCTCTGAGCCACATCCCAGCCCTGTTTTATTTTGGGACAGGGTCTTGCTGAGTTGCTTAGGGCCTCACTAAATTGCTAAGGCTGGCCTTGAACTTGTGATCCTCCAGCCTCAGCCTCCTGAGTTGCTGGGATTACAGGCATGTCCCACCATGTGCTTGGCCTCTTATTCCTTCTTAACACCATCTATTTTAGTTTTTAAATTGGGTCACAGCTCCAAGAGGGTTAGCTGTCACTTATAATCTGTCCAGCATCTAGGTCCACCTTAAATCTCTGGTTTCCCTTTTGCCCCAAGTCCTCATTTTAAGAAAGGAAAAACTAGCACCCACCATCACTCTAAAAGCCCAGTGGAGCCAGATACTTCCCCAGCACGTCTTCCTGCCCAGAGAGTGGACAGGCAGATGTGAAATACAACCCCAGCCAATCAGACACATGTTCTTAGAGCTGATTGGTGAGTGAATGGTGAAGGGACCCTTGGAGAGGACCCTGGATCAGACTGTGCCTGCAGTCCTCCCTTGGCTGGAGTTCCTGCAGCAACCTGGACCAGAGGACTTTTCTCCAGCCTCTAGTTGGTTCTCTAGTGGGTCCTTTATATCCTCCAGTAAATCTGCCTCTTTTATTAAGATGGATGGAGTTGCTGATAGCCAAGAATCTTGACAGACAGAAGGTCATGGCTCTCCATCCTGTTTACAGAGCTGGCAGGAAACAGCCACCTCCCATGGTGCTGCGGGCACTTTGGGATGCTGTGAAAATGCTGGCACAATCTGTCTTGCCAAGGCCTGGGAACTGCAGCAAATAGGCCTGGTGTTCGGGCTGTGGCATCCTGAGAAGCTGGGCAGAATCTCCTGATCCTGTCTCAGTCCTGGGTTCCACACCTCTTGGTTCCTCCAGCTGCCACCGAGTTGGCTCTTCTTGACGATCCATCCCCATCTGGGCCCTTCTGGTCACACGTGTAGAGAGGAGCTTGAAGCAACGGGTGGGGTCTGCTGAGGGAGGGATGCTGGGCTGTACAGACAGAGGGTGGGAGGGGCTCAGATGGAGACACCCACACAGGTGGCACGTGATGCTCAGGAGGGACCTGAGCATCTGTTCTCAAGACTATGAGAGAGGATGTTTTAGTCTCCAGAGAAATAGAACCAAGAGGACATA
Source organism: Glaucomys volans (assembly GCA_020662805.1). Taxonomy (NCBI): domain Eukaryota; kingdom Metazoa; phylum Chordata; class Mammalia; order Rodentia; family Sciuridae; genus Glaucomys; species Glaucomys volans. The sequence continues at coordinate 832,360 of JAJEJO010049769.1, forward strand.
TATATTTATAAGATATATTTATTTTAAGAAATTGGCTCATGTGATCATGGAGCGGCAGGTCTGAAATTTCCAATAGGCTGGAAACTCAGGCAGGAATTAACAGTCTTGAGGCAGAACTTCTCCTCTGGGAAGCCTCGGATTTTACTCCTAAGGCCTTCAACTGATTGGTTGTGGCCCACCTATACCACAGCGGGGAATTTCCTTAAAGTCAGTTGATGGTAGATCGAAACTACATTGTGAGATTCCTTCACAGTGACACCCAGACTGGTATTTGATTACCTAAGAGGGAACCATAACCCAGCCAAATCAATGCAAAATATTGACCCACACAGAGGAGCCGGTCCAGATGATGGCTCCTGTGGTGATCAAAGAAGGGGGACTGCAGCTCTGATGGACCAGCTGATACGGGCTCATGAAGAGGACCTGTCTCCACAGTCACCCCAAGAGTGCATTGCAAAACCCCCGGGGCTGGCCGTGGAGCGGGGGTGAATACATTGCCCCTGGTTTGACTCTGTGCCTGTCTTTGCTCTCCCTGTGACCTGCACGGATGAAGCCTCTGGGGCAGGCCTGTCTCTTACAGTCCCCCTCCCCCCCCTTTTTTTTTGGTAGCTATTTTGGTTTGATGTCTATTCAAATAACGCACGCCACCCCCTACACACCTCAGAGCCCCCCGACATGCTGACTGCTCCAGATTCCCCGCCCTTATCTTCTAACCACCACACATGCACCCTGGGCCTTTTGAAGCCTCACAGGTGGGATCCAGACCCCAGTGGTCTAACCACATCTGGAATGAAGCACTGACTTGCAAGCTCCTTCCCCAAGGCTTCTTCCTGCAAGCCAGGCTCCCTTCACGCAGCTCCAGCCCACATGTCCCCTCTCTCAGTGATCTTCACAGAAGTGACTGGGGCAGATGTACAGGTCCCAACTAAGCCTCTTGGAGCTATTGCCCCAACCTAGGCCCAGAGGCTGGGAGTGGAATGGGCAAGGGGAGGGAGCAGGGAGGCCTCAGAGTTTCTTCTGGGAGCCACCAGAGTGAAGGTTATCCCTGAAGAGCCAGGGAATTCTCGTGACAGAATTACAGGTCTCTGAGCCTAAAGAGATCCTGAAGGGGACTTAAATGTTCCCATGCCCCAGAGGGATTTCCTCTGAAATTCATGGGAATGTGATGTGTCTCAGAACACTCAACACAAGGGTTTTAAATAATTTTGGCCGTAGGGAAACTCCGAGGACTGTTGGAGGTGTGGGGAGAGACCTTGACCGAATTTCATTTTATCCGCTGATTTTCTGCTTGACCTTCAAGAAGCCTCTTCTGCTGTCTAGACACCAGCTCCCCATCTGAAAACAAGGATTTGGGCAATAACTTGGAAGGTCCTCTCCAGGTGACCCCTGACCTGAGCCTGTTGTCTTAACACTTCCCAGCTGTGTGACCTTGGGCACCATCACTTAGCCTCCTTAGGCTGTGATTTCATCATCTACAAATTAGAGGGTCATGTCCCCCTAATTGCCTTGTTCAACCTGCAGATCTGCAGTGGGGATGGGATGGGAGAAGGGAAGCACTTTGCATAAACTCCAAAAAGCTACTCATATGTGAAGTGTGATTATAAATGCAATGTCATCACCTGCCATCTAGGATGTCTGAAGCTTCCGAAGGACCAAACAGTGATCACAGGGCCGGAGAGGTGCAGTGGCTAGAGACCCGGGACTGAGACCACGGGGTTCATGGCTCAGCTCTGCCACATTTATCCATTCCCTCATCCATAAAATGGGATCATAACAGCACATGCGGGACCCAGGGCGGTGCCTGGCATGTGCTATGCTGGGGATGTCCACACCCAGGATCACCATGATTGTCAATCATGGCGTGTGGGAGGCAGAGTGGGGCGATGGGGTGGGTGCTGGCTTTGAAACCCTCAGGACCTGAGTTCATTACCAGCTGAATCCTTTCAAGGACCACAATGTGCCTGCTCTCCTCCTGTTTGTTCTCCTCTGATTATTTCTCGACTGGCTGCACCTGCCTCTTTCTTTGGGGCCAGTTCTCATGCATTATTACCTCTGCCTCCTTTATGTCCACCTTGGGCTGGGAGCTCAGTCACCTCGAGTCGATTGATTCATGAACTGCTCTATTCCACAAAAGACACCTTATAAATATTGGAGTTCACTAATAAAATGACTCTTCTGTATTTTAGTGTGGGGACAACTTGGAAGATATTTTCAATCCTCTCTGGAAGCATCTGCTATGATGCTTGAACATGAACAAATGACCCAGTATCCTAGGCTAGACATCCATCTACCTATCACCTGTTTTTATTATAACAACTAAAAGCTCTGATTGAATGCTCTATGTTGACCAAATTCATACAATCAAGACACAGTAACTCTCAAATTTAAAAATGCAATGTTTTGGCAGATCAAATCTTTATGTAAGACTCTTTATGAAGATTGACCACGAACCCCTCATTTGTCCTAAACTTTATAGTTCCACCAGTGAGAAAATCTGAAACCCTGATTAGGGAAGTGACTTATTAAAGGCTACTCAGAAATAAACCTTGAACTAAGTTCATAGGGTCAAATAATTTTGTCATCAGGGCCACCTTAGAGGCCTGAGGATGTGCTCAGAGCTGACCACTCCATCTGATCCCATCTCTTAACAATGACCTGTTGATGTGTCTGTCCCCAACCGCAGGCGCCAGCTCTCAACCAGGAGCCTCTGGCGGTGGGAAGCAGGTTCTTCCTCATCCTCAGGGCCACCCCAACTCCCAGCAGAGTGCCTGCCCACAGCACAGTCCCTGAAATAGCTGCTGAATGTAGAAAGTGTGAATAAAGGGCCACTTTTCTTTTTAACAGGTGGAGAGACTGAAATTCAGAGAAGAGAAGGGAAAGGATCTACCCTGGTTTCACCGCAAGGTGGAGGAGCAACCGAGAGAATGTCCTGCCCCCTGATGAAGGCTCTTAACTACACCTCCTGGGCTCCCACACAGGGCAGACTCTTCTCTCATTTCCCCACAAAAGCCGCAGGTACAGGTGTTTATGGTTTGACCACTAACCAGAGCCACAGTGACTTCACTAGGTCACGGTCTGACCCCATCAACCCACTTTGTAAAATAGTATTAACGATCAGACTTTCTAATATAAAACGCTCAACACCTGCATGCTGGGGACATTGCAAACTGACCCCAAACGCAGGCAATGAAACGCAGACCTAACAGGTCATCTGTGTTGTAAGTATTTCCAAAGACTGTTAAAATAATCATTTTTCATGTTTGTGCAAAGCATGTTCTTGCTTTGGAGAGCACTTTCATAGATGCTCAGATGCTTGAGCAAATGCTTCCAAAACAATATGTTCTTTCAGAATAAGTTAGTGGCTGTACTGCTCAAGTAGGTGAATTTGTCACAAGTGAATTATATTTCAGTAAAGCTGACAGAGAATACTACAGAGAGACCTTCCATGGGTTCTCTGGCCTTTGTGAGGTCGCCTCTAACAGGCAGGAGTTGAGACACAGCAGAGGGGAAGTCAACAGGGTGTCCTGACACTCTATTGTGACCCCGAGGAAATCACTCCAGTGCGCTAAGAATTGGCTCCCCAAATTGTGACAAGTCTCAGGAAGGTCACTGTGAACTACCCTGCACACTTAGCAACTAGCACTGTATCCAAAACCTCCTCTGCACAACCCTGTCATCGTCTCCCAGACCCTTCCAACTTTACAAGGACCAAATAATTCAAAAGCACAGAAAATAGATGAAAAGTTGGAGACTACAAAGGAAAAGGGTCAGAGAGAACAACCACGGGCCAGTCACACAACTGGGTCAAATCTTGACACTTTATTTACTTCAGATTTTTCTTTTTTTTTTTTTCTCTCCTAAGGAATAAAACATTACAGGTATAATTAAATTCTCTATGTACTTCTTCCTGATCTCATTCCCATTCCTCCCTTCTAAACTTGGGGTCTTTCATTTCCCTTGCAGGTTTTAATACTTCTACATACTACATGGCTATGTCACTAAAACATAGTAGCTTACTTGCAAGTGTTTTAAAAAGACATTTTTTGTATCACACTGTAGCCATGCTACAACTCGATGTTCCTTTTTTCCTGAGTGTATCTATATTGCAGTTTATAGCCTTGTTTAAATGATATACCGGGAGGCTTAGTTTTGCTACCAGTATATTATTTCATTGTATGAATTTATCCATCTGGACTACTGCTGATAGATAATCAATTTCTAATGTTTTACTATTATAGCCGAGTAAAGCCAGTATGTTGTAGATATGAGCATCTTCAACTTTATTAGATGATGCCAAGATGTTTTCCAAAGTCACTGTGTCAATTACATCTCCATCACAGGGGTATGAGGGTCCAGAGGTCCCACATCCACCCCCAAGCCCCCAAATGGACAGATGTTTTACTCTTTTCCATGTGAAGTGGTGTAACATGGTTCTTTTCATTTGCATCTCTCACAAAACCAATGAGGGTGAACATCTTTTCATATTTTTGGCTACTTGGGTCATTTAGGCTTCCTCTTTTGTGAATCACTATGGATGCCCTTCACCCACTTTTTTTTACACTTGGACTTTTTGTCAGCTGATTAAACTTCCTCCCCTTGGAATACCCACCTCCCTGTTTCTACATCCTATCTTCTAAATGTCACCTCCATGAAACAACCTCTAAACGACCACAAATGACTCTACCTTTCTTGTGGCATTATAATTTCCTGTCTTGTAATTGTAACAACTTCTCATTTTACATACCACTTTGTAGTTTACCAAAGCACCTGCTCCTTCATTATTCTACTTTAACTTTTATCTCGGTAGTGGCCCTGGGAGATGGGGTAGCACTGTTACCACCTTAGAACAGATAAGGAACATGGTGTGAACAAGGACTAGGTCACCCAAGACCCTATTCTGGCTCGCTGGCTGAGCTGCACTCAGAGCCCAGACTTCCCAATTTCATGTTCAGGTCAATACATGTATCCCTTTTAATTACATACATGTGTTGTCACTTGCTTGGACACCCACTCACCCACAAGACTGTGGGCCTCGTGTCTGCTATTCCCTTGTAGGTCTCCAGCCCCTAGTTCCAGCCCCATTCAGGGGAGCATCAATGAGTACAGAATTCTTGAGAGAGTACAATATTCACCTCTGCACACCCACTAGGTGCTGGGGGGCAGGCTCTGCATACATGACCTTTAACATGCCCAACAGCCCTGGAAACAGGCTGACCTGTGGTGGAGCTGGTCTGTGAACCTCAGAGGTGGGCACTTCCCTGCAGTCCTAAAGGCAGACCTGGCCGGTTTAGAAGCTACAGGAGTGTCCTGCATGAACCTTCAGTCCTGCCCAGTTGGACTCTCTGTAGAAGCACACTCCTGCAGGCCCCTTTGGGATTTGCAGATGTACTCTCCAGGATTGGAAGACCCTTTCCCATGGGGCCGCTCATAACTTGCTTTGCAGGCTTCAGCCGAAGGGAGGCAGGTTCCGTGTTGGTTCAAGGAGCCAGAATGGAGTAGTAAGAGGGAAGGGGCAGCAAGCCCCAGGGGTGGAAAAAAGTGAGGGAGTGCCTGAGCGGACTCCTGGGTCTGAGGAAGTGAGTGGGTGATGGGCCTGCCGGCTGTACTGACCACACCCCAAGGAGGTAGAGGACGGGGTGAAGAGGGAAGGGGCTCTGGCGGGAAGGTGCTGTCCACTGGCGACACCCATGAATACCACACTCTCCCAGCCTCGTGATGGTGTCTGCAGCCTGTGATGGCAGCAGGTGAGGTGGGCAAGGGGGACCGATGGCAGGGACGCAGGTGAGGGAGGATTTGTTGCCCAGGGTTCTTTCCAGCCCTGCCCCTAAGAGTGAGTCTGGGTGGGCACTTTGCCTTTTCTCCAGAGGGCTGGGTCCTTAACTGTGGGAGCTACGCCCATCGCCTCGATCTGCCGTCCGGGGACTGTGGTCTGTCACTGGGTGTCATTTGACTTAAACGTCGTATTTGTGTATACGGTGTATGCGATTGTATCCTGCGGCTACTTCTGTGCAGTGTGTGTGCATTTTGCTGTGGGCGCAGCCCCGTGTCTGCCTCTTACTGTGTCGCGGCTCTGCGCCTGCTAGGCTCGCCTCCCTCGCCTGTTTTTCTGGGTCTGTGCTGTGGGCCCTGCACCTCTCCTGGCGTGTCTGTCTAGGCACTGTCTGTGTCGTGTGCACGGTGAGTTGTCTGTGCTGTGCACTGTCGCGTGTCTGGCTGTGCTAGTCTGTCTGGGCGAATGTCTAGGCTGTGAAGTGCAAGGTGTGGGGCGACCCGCTCGGGTTGTCCTGGGGCTGAGTCCCGGGCGGCGACCGCGCTGCCCTGCCGCGTGTCTCCCAAGCTGCGCGCCCGCCCCGAGCGCCGAGCGGAGTTTCCTGCACAGAGCGCCGGCGGGCTGCGCCGTGAGCGCCGGCCGGCGCCTCCGCCGTGGGACCGAGTCGGGCGCGGGCTCTGTGCGTCTGCGCCCGCGCGGGCGGCGGCCGGGGGCGGGGGCGAGGGCGGGCGGCGCTGCGGGGCCCGGCGGCCGCGGGCTCCAATGGCGAGGCCCGCGCGGCCCCTGCTAATTACATAAGCGGGACGTCAATAATTCGCGGGAAAACGCGAAAAAGATGGCGCCCCGCGCCCGGGGGGCCCCTTCCTGAGCGCCCCGGCCCCTCCCTCCCCCGCCTCCCCTCCTCCCCGCGGCGCCCCCGCCCCGCCCCGCCCCCGCCGAGACCCCGACCCCGGCCCCACGGGCGGACACTCGGCCGGGCAGCCGCGGGCCGAGCGCAGCCGCCTCCGCCTCCGATGCGCCTGGTGGCCAGACTCCAAGTGGGACCGGCAGACACGCAGCCTCGCGGTAAGTTCCGCGCTGCGGACAGCCGGCCCCGGCCGGGGACTCCCCGCCACACGCTCGCGTCCCTGCACCCATCCCTCTTTTCCGAAACCTCTCCGCGCTTTGGCGGGTCGAACGCCCTCCGAGGGCTGGAGTCCTGCGGAGCCGCGCAGCTGGGGGAGGGGGCTAGGAAGTGAGTGGAGCTCGCAGGGCAGCGGGAACCCATCCGGGCCTCCGAGCCCAGGGGGGCGTGGGTGACAGGTCGCTGTTCCTTGCCCCAAAACTTTTCTTTTCCCGTTGGTGGGGACCGAGGGAGGACCGACAGGGCGTTTGGATTTTGCTCACGTCCGAAGTCAGGTTGCAGCGGGTTGGGACGGGGGAGGTTTGGCGTCGGAGCAACCGAGGAGAGGAGCTCTTGAGCCCGAAGGGGGCACTTCTGCAAGCCGTTCCCCCTCCTGAACGCCCTTTTTAAAAAACCAACGGCCGCCCTGGGAGAGGCCCCGGCGCATGAATCATCCTCGCTTCCTGCCCCCGCCCGGCCCCGCGCTCCGGGTGCCACGGATTTGAACTGGACGCCGACGGGAACCCGCAAACAGGCATTTCTTTGCAGATGGGTTTGAATCAGCCAATCACAGGCCGCGGGGGCCCGCTCCGGGAGCACGGAGGCGGGGTGGGGGCCGCCACCCGGGGGCCCCCGCCCGGTCGGGCAGGGGGCGCGGCCACCGGGCCAGCTCCCAAAGGCGCAGCGGGGGAGGAAGTGTCAGTTTGTGAACCTGCTGCGGCCTGGCCCCAGCGGCCGCAAGCCAAGCGGGCGGGGACCTCGCAGCGCCCAGGGAGCCAGGTGGCAGGGAGAAGGCAGGGGTTCAGAAGGCATCCCCCCGCCCGGTCCCTGTGTGCTCTGCTCTGAGGAAAAAAAGAGGAATGGGAGGGGTGAAGGGACATGGCCACCCACCCTCTGGGAAGCCAAGACCCCTGCCTGCAGTGAGCGCCCTTCCTGCCCCCCGGGCTCCTCACTTGCACACACGTGTATTTAGTTTCACACACTCACATGCACACTGCTGTAGACCATGGTACCCGTCTCACTGGAGGACATACGCACGCACAGGACTCTATCCTTGTCAGCGGATAGTCATGACACCAGCTGCCCAGCGCAGTGGCAGAGGGAGGGGACCAGAGTAGGAGGTGCAAGGAACACAGCAAGTCTCTGTGTGGCTGTGGTGAGGAGTGCAGGGAGGGGCATGGAGCCAGGGGAGCCTGGAGAGGGGAGGAGGGGGTGCTGAACACCAGGGAAGGCTTCGGGGAGTCACAAGGTTTCTGGAAAAGCCTGGGGGAGAGCCAGGAAAGCAGGAGTGGGGATTCCTAGTGGTGCCACTCCCCATCCTGGCAGCCTAGTACAGGTGAACCCCAGGCTCAGGTAACAGGTATGGAAAGGGTGAATGAATGGCCCAAACTCAGACCAGGACAGAAGGATGGAAAAGAGCACAGATGCCAGAAGTCATTGCGCTCCAAGTGGACTGCCACCCGTGACAGTTCATGGACTGAAGTCCGAGATGCTGGGGCTTCCGGGGACCCACGGTAGCACCATTAGCAGGGAGAAGGAAGACCAAGGGTAATGGCACATCTAACAGGATAGTGAGAGCCAGGTGTGGAGGGCCTGGCATGGAAATGACTTAACTGTTTGGAGAAACGTACATCTGGGTAAAAGCAGAAGCGGGTTTAAATCTCCCAGAATTAAATCAGTACATAATTGAGAACAGAGAAGCAGATAATAAGAGACGTAGATGGCCAAGTCACAAGCCACCCATGAGTTTTCCTTCCCAGTTGTTTTCTCTGGATGGATCTCAAGGTGGACATGGGGGGGAGGGCAGGGGTGTAAAAACTTCCCAGGTGCTCCCTTGGAGAAGGCCCTGGACCTAGAGAGCATGGAGGACTTTTGCTTAAGGGTTAACAAATGCCTCGCCTCCTGGGACAGAGAGCAGGCCAGGCCCCTTGGGCCTTTGCTCTGTGTTAATTGAGAGATCCATTTTCTTTAAAAGCAGCGGGGTATGGAGCAAGAGAGCAGGGTTTAGAATCGGCTCACCTGATCATCCACCCTAGCTCTGCCTCTGGCCGTCACCCACCTCCTGTCCCACTTCAGCTCCTTCTCTGCAAAATGGGAGTAATAATGTCTCCCACCTGTAGCCTCATCATGAGGATTCGGTGAGATAGTAAACGTGTGTGACACTTGGAGAAAGGTAGTTTCTTCCTTCCCCTGATGGGTTTTTGGGAGCAGGAAAGCAAGAGAACCCCATTCTCTTTGTTTTCCAGTGTCAGCAGAAGCTGATGGAAAATCGGGCTCTGGATCCAGGGACTCGGGATTCCTATGGTGCCACCAGCCACCACCCCAACAAGGGGGCCCTGGCTAAGGCCAAGAACAACTTCAAAGACCTGATGTCCAAGCTGACAGAGGGCCAGTACGTGCTGTGCCGTTGGACAGATGGACTGTATTACCTCGGGAAGATCAAGAGGGTAGGTCTTCCTCTCTGGTCTCTATGCTCAGGCTTGGCATCTCTGCTCATCCTCTAGCTGACCAGCGATGAGGGAAGGGGAATTGCTGGGAAGTTCCCTTCTTGTCCCTCATGCCCAGAAGCTACCAAGAGAAAGAGCCAGAGCCTGGGTTTGCAGGTGCCATCCTTGGGGCCATCACCAGCCAGTTCTTTAGAAAAGTGTTCTGAGAGCCCACAGAGCAAACAGAACCAGGCTGGGGAGGAGCAGGGATGACCTCTGGCCTGCTCTGCTCTCAGTATTCCTTCCAAGTTGTCCCCCTGTCCCTGACTGTCCAGTTCCAGGGCTTAGGAGTGCAGCTCCTCCAAGAGCTGCCATCCTTCTCCTGTACTAGCCGAGCTCTGCTTCTGAAGCACAAGGACACAGATGTGGGAGGAAGACTGTGCCCCAGTCTGGCTCTTCCCCCAGCTGCTTTCTCACGTTGCTCCCCTCGCGCCTCAGGTCAGCAGTTCTAAGCAAAGCTGCCTTGTGACTTTTGAAGATAATTCCAAGTACTGGGTCCTGTGGAAGGACATACAGCATGGTGAGTATTCCTGAGATTCGGGGTACCCCACACTCCCCTGTTCCCCTCCTCCACCACCTTCAGTGTTTCCTTCTAATCCTTCCATCTCTTTTTCTGGCATCTTCCCTGGTTCATGAACCCCCAAGCCCACCTGAGATGATGATCAGATTACCAGTTGTGTGACATCTGTGTTGTCCCCTTGAGTGCTCATACTTATGAGGGAGGCAGGGCAGATGGGGATGTGGCTTACGGAGGTACCACGAGAGCTGGGACTAGATCTCAGGCCTGTGTCTGTGTCCTTGTTGTACGTCATCTCCCGCCTCTAAAGCTCTGGGTCCAGTGGAGCTAGGAAGGCGGAGGAGGCCAGGCAATCAGAACTGTCACCTGTAGGTTTGAGCAGTGCCCCCAGTCAGCATGTGAAGAAAACTTGTGGAGCAAGGAGTTGGGAATGGGGAAAGATGGAGAAAGCAGAGGGGGACCAGCCAGCAGGAAGTGGACATTCCTGGGTGGAGCTGGACCAGCTTTCAGGATGGATAAGGAGCTGGACCAAGTGCCATCGCTGCCTGCAGAGAGCTGGCATTGTCTCACAGAGATGGCAGATCAGGCATTCTGATGCCATTCTCCTTTCCACACACATGGCCCATGTCAGTGGTCAGTCCCAACACTCGGATTATTTTTCCTTTTTTCTTTTTGGTACTGGGGATTGAACCCAGGGGCACCGACCACTGAGCACATCCCCAGCCCTATTTTGTATTTTATTTAGAGACAGGGTCTCACTGAGTTGCTTAGCGTCTCACTTTTGCTGAGGCTGGCTTAGAACTTGAGATCCTCCTGCCTCAGCCTCCCGAGCTGCTAGGATTACAGGCATGCGCCACGGTGCCCAACTGCTCATAGATTTTTAACATGAAGCTCCTAACAGCTACCATGCATCAAAGTTGTTGTAAGAGAAAGAATCTGTTTGCCATTTATGCTTGAGGAGAATGGGTATCCCTATGGGGGAAGAAGTAGCTTTTAGGGTCATATGAACCTCGGACCAAGTTCTAATTCTGCCATTACTAGCTGCATAGCCTTGTGCAGCTAAGTCTGGGTTTCTCATCTGAAATAAGGAGAGTGAAGTCTTGGCTTCATGGGGTGGTCAGGAAGATTAAATGAGATAGCCATGTGAAAAGCTTAGCCTAGTGCTACTGAGTCATGGGAAAGCAGTTTCCAAGGAATATGTTACCATAAAAGATGATTTAAATAGCCCCTTTCTGCAAGAAATTGTGGCCAAGGCAGACTGATACCTTCTCCCAGCCCCTCTCATCCTATTATTATTATACAAAGATCCAAAGCCATGGAGATCTCCTCTCCTGGTTACCCTTTTATTGAAAGTTTACGGAGCCAGCTCAAGAAGACGGTTCACCTTAGCAGGGCTTGCAAAGAAGGCTCGCTGCAGGCCAGACGCCATGGAGGCACCATCGTGCTCACCCGGAACAACTTCTCTCCCAGCCAGATGGCTGCTCCTCCCAGGCAGAATGGTGGCCCCCTGGTGTTGCTGGACACACTGTAGCTATGATCCATCTCATCACTTCATTAAGCCAGCAAGGATTTACTGAGAACCACTGTAGGCACCACGCTCCTGGGGCACATTCAGAAAGAAGAACCAGGTCCCTGCTTGACCATTTATTCAACGAGCATGTCTTAAACACCTGTTCTATATCCCTTATGAGGTCCTTAGGATACCCAGATGAAATGACATTGTTTCTGCTATTACAAAAAAATGACGCTGGGTGTGGTGGGTTAGGGTTAGGGTAATCCCAGCAGCTCAGGAGACTGAGGCAGGAGAATCACAGGTTCAAAGCCAGCCTCAGCAACTTAATGAGGCTGTAAGCAACCTAGTGAGAACCTGCCTCAAAATAAAAAATTAAAAGGGCTGGGGATGTGGCTCAGTGCTAAAATATCCCTGGATTCAATCCCTGGTACCAAAAAAAAAAAAAAAGAACCCACACAAAAAACAAACAAACAAAAAAAACCCAAACAAAAAACCAAACCCACAGATACTGGAGAGATGATACAGAAGCACACATCAAAATGTATTTAGTTAAAAAAAAAGGTATTTAGTGTGTCCATACATGCATTTCAGATGTAAAAACATTAAAAGGCAAAGAGAAACAGTGGAGAGGGAACCAGTAGGTGAAAAGCGATTCTAAAAGCATATTAACTGGTCACCATGTATAGATGTTTTTGGATTTTGATTCAAAAGCAAAAAACAAATTTAAACAAATTTAGAATCGTGACATTTTTATTTAAGAGAGAGTTGGGAATATGAACACAAACTGAATTCGTTGATAGTAAGGTTCCATTGTGATTTTTTTTTCTTTTTTGCAATGGTGGGAATTGAACCCAGGACCTTATGCATACTAGACACTCTACCCTAGAGCTACATCCCCAGCTCCCCCCACCCCCCAAAATAATCCTGATCTTTCAGAGATACAACTGAAATATTTATGGAAAAATAGTTTGTTATCTGGATCTTGATTCAAAATAATGACGAGAGAGAGAAGTGGGTGGGAACCTAGTCAAAATAAGATCAGCTCTGAGTTCATAGTTGTTGATAAGAACATGGAGTTACAGTGTAACGTGACATTATTATCCCATAGTAAATGTTTTAATTGTTATTTAACATAACAATGTCAACAAAACAAGTTAAATTAGGAGAGAGAGCATGCTGTGATCAAAAGAACAAAAGATTTGACGTCAAACAGCCATGAGTTTGAATCCCACCTCCTATTAGCTGAGCAAGGGACTTTATTGCTTTAGCCTCAGTTTCCCCATCGATAGAATGGGGTATTGATAATGAGCACCTCAGAAGGGTTGGACAGACTCAATGAGGTGGCATGGCATGGGGGCCTGGTGCCAGGTCCAGTGTGCAGTAGAAACCCAGGATCTGCACTATGATTTTAGCTCTTCTAATTGCTGTGAGCCAGAAGTGACCTGGAAGGGCCTCTTTTTCAGCCGGTGTTCCAGGAGAGGAGCCCAAGTGTAACATCTGCCTGGGGAAGACCTCCGGGCCCCTGAATGAGATCCTCATCTGTGGAAAGTGTGGCCTGGGTGAGTGGGGTGAGCAGGGCACTGAAAAGGTCCCATCCTGTGTTTCTACCCTGCATTGGCCTGACGGACACTGTTCCCCACTGCTGGGGCCTCTGGTGGCTCCCTGCTTCTCTTAAGCTCCAGGATGAAAGAGGGCCAGTCCCTGTGAATGTGGGCCCAAAGAGGTGACTTTGGGGGGGTTGAGAAAATACAATGGAACATGCAGTTTGGGACCCACCTAGGTGAAGAGGAAGGATGGGAAAGAAGGGGTGCAGGTGCTGAAGCCAGACCTTGGTGCCTCCCCCTCTGGCCAGCGCTTTCTTTTCGTCCCCAGCCTGGATGCCAACTTGGCTGCCTGGGTGGGCATCACCAGCCAGTCCCCTAGCAGCTGGCAGGCAGAGCTCCCAGGGCTCTCTGCCACCTTCTCAGCCTTGCTGCCTTTGAGCTTACTGGCCTTGAGCCACTGCTTCCTCCTGGGTACTCACCACCCCCTCCTCTGCCGTAGGTTACCACCAGCAGTGCCACATTCCCATAGCAGGCAGTGCTGACAGGCCCCTGCTCACACCCTGGTTCTGTCGACGCTGCATCTTCGCACTGGCTGTGCGGGTGAGCCCTCCATCCTTCCCAGACCCTGCCTTCTTCAGTTCCGTAGCCCAGAGGACCCCTGGGCTCAGGCTGGACTTCCCATCCCAGACTCTGAGCTCCAAGCTGAAGGGCCCCACTTGGGCTTCAGAGATAGTTGGTGCCTCTGCCACTTAGGAGCTGTATGTTCTTGACCAAATTCCAGAGCCTCACTGAGCCTGTTTCCCCAGCTGTAAAATGGACACTGTTTGATGTTAGGAGTAGCAGGCCCCTGATAGATGGTGCTTTGCTATTAAAAGAGAACATTCATGCAGATGCCCATGCTCAATACGTAGAGGTCATTACAACCTGTATTGTGCTTATTACTGTTAAAACTATTAATGAAGATCCTTCTGGGATAGAGAATGGCTTGGGGATTGGTGAAGAAAAGTTCCTTGCCTTTCGGACTATCTTGGAACATCTGTGGGTTCCCCCAAACCCTGGGCAGTATTTCCCTTGACAGCCGTGTAATGACACGTGTGGCCCAACCTGGACAGCTGGTGATTGGGGCCCTCGTCTTCCCCCAGAAAGGTGGCGCGCTGAAAAAGGGCGCCATCGCCAGGACGTTGCAGGCAGTGAAGATGGTGCTGTCCTACCAACCCGAGGAGCTCGAGTGGGACTCGCCGCACCGCACCAACCAGCAGCAATGCTACTGCTACTGCGGTGGGCCTGGAGAGTAAGGCCACCGGGACGGGGATGTCCGAGGGCGTCAGGCGGCCGGCCTGGACCTGACCAGAGCTGGCCGGGAGTGCGGGCCGTGGGGGCGGGGCCTCGGGGGGCGGGCCCGGCGTGTCAGCCGCTGGGGCGGGGCCTCGAGGGGAGGGCCCGAAGGAGCGGGGGCGGGGCCGCGGGAGGCGGGCCTGGAGTGTCAGCCTCCCGGGCCGAACCCAGAGCATCAGCCGCGCGGGGCGGACCCGAACTGTCAGCTGCGGGGGCGGGGCCTCGAGGGGAGGGCCCCAAGTGTCAGGGACGGGGGGCGGACCCAGAGGGTGAGCCGCGCTGGGTGGGAGGTGGAAGCAGGGTGCTCAAGGAGGCAGGATAGGTCGGGATGCATCCTGCGACAGGGGTGAGTCAGGAGAGTCGCCAAGGGGCCTCCAGGAGCGGGCCCTGAAGGTAAGGCTAAGGAGTGGGGTCCAATGGGGCGGAACCTCCAGATGAGAACTTGAAGATTGGGCCTCTAGGTGGCGTCTGGCACTTTCAGGCAGTTGGGGGATGGGGGGTGGGGGGAACAGAAGTGTTCGTTTGGAACCTGGGAGGAAAGGAAGAAGTATAGAAGAATAACCAAGAGCCTAGGCCTGATACTTGCTCCAGACCCTCCCAGGACGTCCAAATCCAGGCCCTGCCCCTTACCAGCTGTGCAACCCCCAAGCTTCACTTTGCTTGCTGTTTTCGCCATGTGGAGGTCGTGCACTGTGTTAATTAGATAATTCATGTAAAGGCATACACACATCCTGGTACTTGGCCAACATTTAAAAAACGTGAGAAGCTGGTGGTGGTGCCACTACTGCGTGGAAGTTGTGATTACTCATTGTCAGAACCAATGAAACAAGTGAGATACAAAGAATCTTTCCCTAGAGAAGTGCAAGCAGGGCTGGCTGTTGGGCATGGTGCAGAGGGCGTTCTCGTCATACTACTGCCAGAGTCGGACTGACTCTTCCTTGGTGCCTGGCTTCCCTCCTAGGCATGGTTAGTTGATTCTGCTCTTTTGCGCTGACTGCACCAGGCATTGTGAAAGGAACCTCAGACATAAGAGGTTGGGTTTTTGCCTGAGGAAATAGCCTGTAGGGCCCCCTGAAATCCTTAATCTCATACCCCGTCTGATGACTCGAACTCAAGGTCTGGAGGCTGTACTTACAGCCCAGCTGGGAACCTCAGGCAAATCACTTGAACTACTAAATCTCTCAAATGGCTTAGTTACCTTAATTACCTGCGATTCCTGGGTAGTTGAGCACCCTAACAATAGCAGATGGAGAAGTGGTTACAGAGACCTTTATGGCCTTAAGGCAGTGTGTTTCAGTGTTTAAAGGATGATTGTTAAAGATGTGTCTCCTGGAGGTTTCACCAAAGATTGCACAGGTCTAAAGTGGACCAAGGAACCTCTGTGTTACCCTGGACCACACCTGACAAAGTGCAGAGCGTGGGTGGTGGTTAAGGGAGTATCTTTTTGCTCCTCCTTCACCATCAGATACTAATTGTTGAATGGCCCTAATGAGGCAGTTACAGTACCAGGTGAGGAACACTAGGTGTAGGCCTGTCCCCACGTAGCTTAAAAGGAACCATTATTCCTCCATGAGTCTCTCAAGGATGTGTGTGATGTTTGGGGAGCAAACACAGGCCAGAGGTGGGGGCTCTGATACAGCATGGCAGGAAGAACACAGGCTTTGAAACTGGGAAAATCAGGATTTGAGTCAACATCCTTTGCTTTCTGAGTGACCTTGAGCAAGCCATGCATCCTCAGACTCATCTGTAATATGGGGGCAATGGTTTGTCTTGGACCAGATAGTGAGCTCCAATGAGGGGTGGCATACACCTGGCTCCCAGAACCCACCTAGTCAGAGTGCTCAGCTGGGAGTTCTCTTCCTTCTCCTTGGGCTGAGGGCTCGGTTGGTGAGCCTCATGCCCAGTTGTGAGTGTGGCTGTTTCTTCTGCCCCTCCAGATGGTATCTGCGGATGCTGCAGTGTTACCGATGCAGGCAGTGGTTCCACGAGGCCTGCACACAGTGCCTCAATGAGCCTATGATGTTTGGAGACCGGTAGGTGCTGTTTTGGTCCAGCTGGGCCTGCGGGGTGGGAGCTCCTTCAGATTGCCTGCCAGGCCCGCACAGGGGGTCTATGATAGCCTTTACCCATCCACAGGAGGCAGCTCAGGGTAAAGGAGGCCCAGCAATGCTGCATGGTGTCCCTAGTTGCCATGGATTCATAAGCACTTTAGGCAAATCTTTACCTTCATTAAGCCCCAGTCTCTTCAACTGTCTAGGGAGGGATGGGTGACACAGTCCCTGCCCCAGTTCTGCACAGAAGTGTTGTAGGAGCCACCAAATGGCTAAGCTTATGGATGGTACTATATATGTCAAACCAGATATTTTGTTTTTTTGGTGTTTTGTGTCATTTGTAATTGTGTGTGTGTGTCAGGGGAGGAGGGTGATCACTGCAGTCCAGCCTAGCTCAGCTCACTCTCTTATGAACCCGGCTGCACTCCAGGGCAGGTATTTGGGAAGGGGACTGAATGTAGGGGGTTATTCTTTGGTCCTGTCCAGCCTTGTCCTTAGCCCTCCATCCCCCAAGAGGCCACCTGCCCCAATAATAAAAGGCTGATTATGAGAAGGCAGGTGTGGGGGACTGGCCCAGGGTGGAGTGTCAGAGCCCTTCCCACCACCCACCCACAGGTTCTACCTATTCTTCTGCTCCGTGTGTAACCAGGGCCCAGAGTACATCGAGAGGCTGCCCCTGCGATGGTGAGAGGGTGGGGCTTGTTCAAATTCACCCCTGCCAGCTCCTCCATTCCCTCCTCCCTGGGGCTTGCCCCTGTCCCTCACCTGGCCCCACCCCCTTGCCCTCTTGCTCAGGGTGGATGTGGTTCACCTGGCCCTCTACAACCTTGGGGTGCAGAGCAAGAAGAAGTACTTTGACTTTGAGGAGATTCTGGCCTTTGTCAACCACCACTGGGAGCTCCTGCAGCTTGGCAAGGTACGCAGGGCAGTGGCCTGTCAGAGGGGCAGGAGACGGATGTCTCTCCAGGGCTGTGCAGTGAGGACTAGGGTCTAGGTGTGTGAGCTCTCACCTTGCACCCTGAGTCCAGGCCTCTGGTCCCTGATTTTGGCAGTGGGGATATGGGGACTCACCAACTCGGCCCCTGGGAGCTGGGGCCCTGGATCAAATCTGGCTGGAGCAGGGTTCTCTGCTGAGGTGTCTGGCCCTCTCCAGATTTCTTAGCTAGGATGGGAAGTAGAGTAGGCCTGCCCCCTGCTGATGCTGTTCTGAACAGTGGGTCACCAGGGGCCTGGGTGCCTCTGACCCACGAGCTGAAGTAACAAATGCAGACTGAGAAAGTCAGAGCTGGAGAACAAGCTGCCTATGGTCAGCCAGCCTTGAGGCTGAGCCAAAGCTGGGACCAGGAGCTTCCCAGCCACTTCTGCAGTAGGGATGAGCCCCTTTGTCCCTAATGACACTCAGAATCCTTGCTACTGCATGAAAGTGAGGCGTCTTCTTTCCTGACTGCCCCAAACTCTTCTTTGGACAAGAATTTTTTTCTTAAGGAGCCTATATGTGCTGCAAAAATTTTTTTACACATCTACATTCATGGTGTTGGGTGATTTATAAGATATACATATGATAAAGCCTTAAACTGTTTTTTAGTTACTTTATTCAGATTTATAAAAATATCATGTATGTTACTGGTAGAAAATGTTTAAAATACCAAGAAACAAGGAAGTATACTTTTCAAAAAATCCACATTCCCACATCACACTACCCAGGAATAACTAGAAATGATGCATTTCCTTTGAGCCTCTCTTCTATGCTTATTTTTTCTTTTCGTGTGGTTTGGATGATATGGTATGTATATATAACTTTATCTTTTTTCAGTTTGTTATGTTTTCAGTGCTTTCCCATGTTATTGAAGAATCTTCATGAACATTTTTAATGGCAGCACTGGTTTCTACCCTAGTTTACTGGTTTCCTTCCTGTTGGACATATAGCTTCTTCCCTGTCCACATGCCGTCATGAACATTTTTGTATGTAAAGCTTTGTTCAAGCCCCACGTCCTATGGGTACCATAGATCCCATGGGGGGCATAGTTGGGTCAAAGGTGTGGACTTTTTTTTTTTTTTTTCCGTACTGGGGATTGAACCCAGGGACACTTGGCCACTGAGCCACATCCCCAGCCCTATTTTGTATTTTATTTAGAGACAGGGTCTCACCGAGTTGCTTAGGGCCTCGCTAAGTTGCTGAGGCTGGCTTTGAACTCGCAAGCCTCCTGCCTCAACCTCCCAGGTGCTGGAATTACAGGCATGGGCCACCACACCCGGCTCGCTGTGGACCTTTTTAAAGCTCTTAATAGATTTAAGCCAGGAGTTTTTCTCTCCATTTTCCCCTGAGAGTCGGGGGAAGGCTTGTGCTGAGATCATGGCTCAGTGGTCCTCACCTGGAGGACTCAAGTGTATCAGGAGATGGACAGGGTGGGGCCTCCTCAGACACCAGGTACCTGAGTCTGACTGTCTCGCTGGCCTGCTCCCCCAGCTCACCAGCACCCCTGTGACGGATCGAGGACCGCATCTCCTCAATGCTCTGAACAGTTACAAAAGCCGGTGCGTGCAGGGTAGGAGGGAGTGCTGTGGGCCGCCCGCCAGGTGGGATCTCAATCTAACAGCTCTTCCTACCTGTCTGGTCCTCCTCTCCTTTTCTCTGCCTATACCCTACCCATCCTTCATGATCCAGGGAACAATGGATCCTGGGACCTCCTTTTGCAAAGCTTCTTGAGCACCCAGCAGCCTTACTCAGTTTGGTACTGGGCTCAGCTCCATAGGGGTGTGTCCCCCACTCTCTGAGGGTCCCTCCTGCTTGAGCCAGCTGGGGTTCTAGGCAGTGCACTGAGGCAGTCAGCATCTTTCAGGTGTGCCACAGCCCCTAACCCATCCCCAGCCGGTGTCTTCCCAGTCTGAGTTCTCAGCATGCACAGCTGGTCACGTCCCTCACCATAGAGGGGGAGCCTGGGCTCCCTGTCCCAGCATTCAGAGCCTTTTTGATCAGGCCCTGCCTCACGTCTTCTGCCACTGTCCCTTTGCTTTTTGACTTGGTGCCAGCCAGCCCCACTGAGCCTTGCTCTCCACCCAGGGCTTTTCACTTGTCCTCTTCCCTCAGCCCAGGATGCTCTTTCATCCCTTTTATTCATCTGTCCCATCAACGAGTATTTATTGAGCTGCTGCTCTGTCGGGCCCTGTGTAGGTGCTAAGACCACAGTGGGGAGAAAAACAAGGGTGCTTCTACAAAAGCTTCCAGACACCTCTAGAATGACCCATTTACATTCACATGGATTGGGGCCCAGACACAGCCTACTCCTCAGTACAAGGCCTCGTGCCTCCCAGTGGACCGTCCCCAAGAACTGGTCTGGGTGTGAACTGCCTCTGCAGCTCAGGGCCATGCAGCCAGTGTTAGAGGGAAGTGCCTGGGGTGCTTGCAGCTTCTGCGGGAATTCAGAGGACAGCATGGGGTGGAATACATGTCCTGACCACAGGAGTCCCACTGTGAGCTGAAGGAGGCCTTGCTGTAGAAGGGGGCCCTGCAGCTGGTTGAGGCAGAGAAGAAAAGGAGAGGAGCAGCAAGAACCCCACAAATACTGGAGGAAGGATGGGAGGAGCCACATCCTCAGCTGGGACCCTTCATCCCACTCACTATCCCTAGGGGCCACTCTGGATTTTAGCTCTGGGTCCAGAGAGGCAGACAACCTTATTTAATGCCCACCAACACTCCCCAGGAGGATGGACTTACTCAGCCTTCTCCCTGCCCATGCCCAGGTTCCTCTGTGGCAAAGAGATCAAGAAGAAGAAGTGCATCTTCCGCCTGCGCATTCGTGTCCCACCCAACCCACCGGGGAAGCTGCTGCCTGACAAGGGTTTGGTGCCAAATGAGAACGGCACCTCCTCTGGCTCCTCCGAGCTGCTGCGTAAGAGAGGAAAGAGCAAGCCAGGGTCAGTGCTCGGGGACCCAGGGGTTAGGGCTGCAGCCTCAGGTGGTTTCTCTGCTCCCACCTCCCAGGATGATAGGCCTTGATGTGGGACCCAAGAGCATGGTGACATTTGCATAAGCCAGAAGCCCCCTGCAGCTAGTCCTAGCGTAGGTACCCTGAGAGGGCTAGTCAGTGGCTCCCAGGCTCCTTCTGCGGCCCCCCCCTACTGTGTCAGGAAAAGCCAGATCATGGGACTCAGCCTAGCTGCCTCAGGGCTGGGTGAAGAGAAGGGGAATCTGGAGTGTAGAGAGTGCCCTCGCCCTCCCTGCTGAGCTGAGACCCCTCCTGGGCACTGGGGGCAGGGCATCTGACACACCCGCCCAGAGGCACCTTTTCTTTTTCCACCCATGACAGCTCTTCCACATCTCCTGCCCCAAAGCACGTGCCCTGCTCCCCAGACTCCTGGTGAAGGCACTGCCATCCGCCTTCGTTCCGGTCCCTACCCCAGCTACTGGCCCCTGCTCCCGTGCTCCTGAGGTTCCTCCTCCTGGGGCCCCCTCTGGCCCTCAGGCTCTGACTGGGCCACCCTCTCCCTTTTCTGTCTCCACAGTTTGTTGCCTCACGAATTCCAGCAGCAGAAAAGGCGAGTTTATAGAAGAAAAAGATCAAAGTTTTTGCTGGAAGATGCTATTCCCAGTGTTAGTTCCTTGTTTTCTCATCCTCCACTTTCACACGCAGGACTGGCACATATTAGGGATTCCTCTGCAGAAAATGAAGTCCCCCAGGCCCAGGGGACTCCCATGTCCCATTTCCTATCTAAAACAAGGAGAAGCCAGGTGCTCCCATACCTTTCCCTTGCCTCCCCAGTTCTCCCAAGATCCCAGGGGCAAAGGCAGGTAGTCCTGTCCCCTTTGTCAGGCGGGGAAAGGAGAACAGGGTTGGGCAGTGACTTTCCAGAGGCCACACAACAGTGGCAGAGCCCAGCCTGGACCCAGGGCTCCAGGGCACTGGTTTTTCTTCTTCGGCATCCTTACTGAGGCCCTCCTCCCTGTGGGCAGTGATACCAACAATGCCTCATCTCCCCAGCACTTTACAGTTTGCAAGGCATTACTTAATGCCTTTGATAGCCATTATTTAATTTTCTGGGCTTCCTGACACCTCTAAGAGGGAAGCAGGGCAGGGTTTCTTGCCCCCATTTTGCAGTTGAGGTAACCAAGGCCCAGAGAGGTCAAGGTTATCCAGTGGCTGGAGACAAAGTAAGGACTAGAATTCAAGTGACTTGCCTCTCTGGTCAGGACTTAGAATAAAGAGGAAGTGGCAGGCCTTACCCAGGGAGGGTCCAGCAGCTCTGGCTGTGTGGCCCTCAGCTGGGGCAAAAGGTGCTTGGGGAAGGCAGATTTGATACGGTGCTGACTGACCCTTCCTCTTCTCTTCCTCTGTGTCCACAGAGTGACTTCACCTCAGCCTGGAGCACCAACCACCACCTGGCTAGCATATTTGACTTCACGCTGGATGAAATTCAGAGTTTAAAAAGGTATCAGTTGGGCTGGGGTCGCAGCTCAGTGGTAGAGTGCTTGCCTAGCATGTGTGAGGCACTGGGTTCGATCCTCAGCACCACGTAAACAGTTATTTAAAAAAAAAAAAAAGGTATTGGTGAGGGGCCCAGCAGAAAGGTCTGCTCCAGAGACTGATGGAGCCGGGTGTGGAGGCTCCCTCTGTCCCCACAGCAACGCAGGAGGCTCCAGAAGGGGGCAGGGCAGACGTGTTCTGAGGGAGGAGTGGGTGCTCTCTTGGGGTCCTTCTGAAACCCCAAGTTAAAGGGTCTTTAGCCCTTTGCTCTGCCCACCCCATCTCATCTGAAAACCCAGGACCTGCCTCCCTCCAAGAAGCCTGCCCAGATCCTCCCAGGCTGTGCTGGTCACCTTTCTGTGTGTGCTTGGGTACATTCAAGGGGAGGGACTACATCTTTTGTCATTTGATTTCCAAAATCACTAAAAGTCATTCAGTGTTACCTAAGGTCATGGAGGAAGGAGTGAGGGATTGAGTCAGACCCTGAACCCAGACCCTGCTTACCAGTACTAGCTGTGTGGCATTAGCTAAATTTCTTAACCTCTCTGAACCTCCTGTTTTCCTCAAAGATACTGAAAATGGAAATACTTTGAGCTGTAAAGTGTCGCACAAGTGCTTCATGGCTCATTAAGTATCATTATCTGTGCTTCTGTCACATTTATTTAAAAGCCTAGTGGAGGGGAAGGTGGTCGGGGAAGGCTCTCCTGCCTCCTGGATTTTGAAGGTGGATGGGCAGGAAATGGACAGGCAGTTGCGGTGGTGGGAAGCTCAGCAATGGAAGGATGGGCCTCCACTGGGATGAAGGATGCATGCCAGGGGGGCAGAGAAAAGCTGGAGAGGTCCTAAGGGCCCCCAGCAGCCAGGTGGCAGGACTTTGCTGGGCTGGGCCAATGGCAGGCTCACCCTTGCCCCCCTCTCAGTGCCAGCTCAGGCCAGACCTTCTTCTCAGACGAGGACTCCACAGATGCCGCCAGCACCTCGGGCTCCGCCTCCACCAGCCTCTCCTATGACTCCAGGTGAGCTCCCGGAGGTCAGCCCTGACCTCCGGCTTCACAAGAACCATCGTTCTTCCCAGGCCTCCACCTCCCACTTCTACTTTGTGGGGCTCATTTTGCATAGCTGAGCCCCAGGCTGGAGGACCTGGCCTTCTACAGTTGTGAGAATCTGGCCCTGGAACCTCTAGCTCTGAGTACCTGGCATTAAGGTGGGGTAAGGACAGGCATCCAGGTTGCTGTGGTCCCATCTCTTTGGAATGCTCTCCACCTGCTGCAGAACACTGTGACATCTCTGGCTGGATGGTTCAATTCTGAGGTCATCTGACCAGAGATTCTTTTATTTGGGGTTCTTGGTCTCTGCATGCCGTGATTTTGCATGCCTGTGCCCCTTGGACTGCAGGGTCCCTAACCCTGGTTTCTGGCTGTCTGAGTTGGGTGTGTGCGTTCCAGGGTCTCTTAAGGGAAGAGCATTTGTTTGGAAGCCTGGTGGAGGGAGGATGGCATCCTGTGGACTGGACTACAGGGTCTGGGAGGGGGACAGAAGTTCCTGGGGTCCCAGCGGAGGGGCTAGCCTGCTGGGCAATAGTTGGTTGTCAGCAGCACAGGGAGAGTGGTCTCTACAAAGCAGAAGGATTTCTTCTGGACTCAGGCTCCTCTGTTTTAGGACCTATAAGGCCCATGCAAAAGTAGAATTAAAAGCACAACCCTTGCAGAGATGTGTCTTGAAGTCTTAGTCTGCAGACGTCTCTGACATATCTTTTTCTGATGCAGCCTCTGTATTTTATTTTTTTCGGTTCTGGGGATGGAACCCAGGACTCACACAAGCTAGGCAAGTGCTCTACTGCTGATCTACACCCCAGCCCTGTATTTTAATTTGTTTCTTCCTATTTCTTTGGTTTTCACTAGTGCTTTGTGTCTTGGCTTCCATTTCTAAGCATCTGTGGATGTGAGTCTGATCTTGTATCCCTTCTCTAACGCATCTGCCTGTGTAGTACAAGGCCCTTTAGTCTATGACCCCTGTCCCTGTCTGGCTCTTCTAGCTCCACATGAGCACAGGTGAGAGACCGGCAGTGTGCCCAGGGCCTCTGTGCTGCATGACCTCAGGGGGCTCTGCACTCTAGCAGTCCTGGACTGGCACCCAAAGAGCCCATGCTTTAGAGCTGGACAGACCTAGGTTGAACCCTGGCTCTGCCGCTCCGCAGCTGGCTGCTTCTCCCCTGGAGCTTCCGTTTCCCTCCTAGGGGGTTCTTGCACAGTGAGATGATCCATGCCAGGCCTGGCACAGTGCCTGGTACCCGGGAGGCTGCAGGGGGCAAGGGGTTTGTTACAGCCATCCCATCTCATTCCCATCATCTTCCTCTCCCCCTCTCCTGATGTAGACGGACAGTAGGCAGCCGCAAGAGGAAGCTGGCGGCCAAAGCGTACATGCCCCTGCGGGCAAAGCGGCGGGCGGCTGAGCAGGGTGGACGCTGCCCCTCAGACAGCAGTGCGGAGGGGACTTTGGGCCCCGAGCGGCCAGACGAAGGCATCGATAGCCACACATTTGAGAGCATCAGTGAAGACGACTCGTCCTTGTCACACCTCAAGTCATCTATCACCAACTACTTTGGCGCGGCAGGGCGGCTGGCCTGTGGGGAAAAGTACCAGGTGTTGGCTCGGAGAGTCACACCAGAGGGCAAGGTCCAGTACCTGGTGGAATGGGAAGGGACCACCCCTTACTGACTACCCCCTGGGGGCTGCGGGGAGCCCTTAAGACCAAAGGAGGGACAGCAGAAGCCATAGGTTTCCCTGTTTCCTCCAGGCTGGGCCGGGGAGGGAGGCCGCACAGTGGCAGGGGCCCGGCGGAGGTCTTGCCCAGCTGCCCACCAGGCCACAGCTGAGACCTGCACCGCTGCTGGGCCAGCTCTGCTCTACTCTTGGTCCGTTGCCCCCTAAGGTCCCACAGCCCTCTGTAGTGTCTTCACACTCCACACCCCTCAGACTGTTTGTTGGTTCTTCCTGAGTTTGTGTCCCCTGGCTCTGTGACTCTAACTCCTGAGGCCCAAATCTTTCTCTTTGTCCCTTCACCTCTCACCCCTTTCTGGTGTGTTTACACATCCTCCAGGTGCACATCCGTCCCTCCACTGGACATTCTTTACACCTGGTCCATGGGGGCTGCTCCTCCCTGGACCATATTATGAGATAGGGAACCCCTAAGGGAGAACAGGTGAGGGGGGCCTCTCCCCTGCCTTCCTGCCACTCCTCCTGCCCCTGGAAAGTGGGTAAAAGTCCACATGGCAGAGATGCTGGGACCCAGTACCAGAGAGCCAAGAACCGGTCTCTGCAGCAGGAGGCACCAGCCTCTGAGCCCCCTTATTAAGGCTGAGTGTGAAGGCTGCTGGCCTCAGCGCTGAAGTTCGTCTGTCCCAGGCCTCACCCCACTTAGTTGCCACAGAGCTGGGCCTCGCCTTCCTGGAATGGAGACATCCATGAAAACCAAGGGGACTGGGGGGAGCGGTGGAAAGGGAAGCCATGTTATGCTACATCCCGGACCCACCACACACAGCCAGACCACACGCGGGCCCTTGCACAGAAGCTGCCATCCACCTGTGGGCTTCACCCGCCAGGCACACGTCTCCTCCCAGCACACCACCAAGCATCCACCCACAGCCACAGGGCCCCCCAGGCCGCCTGGCTCCTGCTCTTGGCTTCCTCTTGGCCCTCTTCCAGGGGCACAGGCTGCAGGTAAATATGAAGGTCCAGCTCCTGCCCACTTCCTCCAGCACATGGACTAGCTTTGGCCCCATGGGGGACAGAGCACAGAGGGCTCATACTCCCCTCCAGGTTCCCAGCCCTGTTGTAAAAGTGATCATCACTTTTGGAGTTAGGTGAGGATTTTTCAAGGGCCTTGTTTCAGGAAGTCCCCTCAAAGGGAAGTGGTTGTCATTTGGGCTTGAAATAGAATTATTTGAACAGACATTCAGACTCAGCCCTGCCTGAAGGGAAACCAAAATTGGGAGGGGGCCAGGACCCCTCATTTTTGCTGCTTCCAGAGATATTAGAAACTGACTCACTTGATTGGGAAATGGGAAGAAGTGCCTTGACTGAGGGGGGTGGGCACCAGGTTGGGACCAGCCTTGCCAATTGCTGCTGTGGCCTCTGGCTTGGCTGGGTTTTGAAGCCACCAGCTGGAAGACAGACGAAGGTGGGAAGAACTGACCAGCAGGCCTAAGGAGCCAGGTTTCCCAAGACTATGCCAAACCCCCTCCCACCCGAGCACTTGGGGCCGTGGATAGGCTAGATGGCCCCTGCCTTAAACCTCAGCTCCTACAGTGCCTTTCAAAGGAACCTCACCTCAGATCCTGTGTGTAGCCTGCCCACTTCCCTCTCCTTCCCCTGCATGGCCCAGGCAGGGGCAAGCAGGCTCTGGGCCCAGTTCTCAGTCCACAGCTGCTGCCACTGAGGCACCCAAATAGGGCCAGGTGGAAGGGGAGTTGAGGAGCCAGCCCCAGCCCAGCAGGGGTGTGGGAGCTGGGATTCAAGCTGGCTTCCTGATAGTTTCAGTACAACCTCTGAGGTCTGCCTTCTAGGCTCTGAGAAAGCCAGGTGAACAAGGCCTGTCCATCTGTCTTTCCCCACTTAGGCTGGGAAAGGCTCTGGGCCTGAAGAGGGAAAAGTGGGAAGGGGGTACCTTTCCCATTGGGAAGACAGCACAAGGTCTAACAAGGTCACTCGACTCCCCACCCCAGCTTTCATTCATACCAGATAATAGCTGCATTACTGCCAACTCACCTTATAACCCTGTGCACCTTCTAAGAGATACATGGTTTTGAATTGCTGCTTTTAATAATGTTTGTTATATTAAAGTTATAATTAATGTGTCTGGTTTACAATGTAAAAGTTCCCTTTGAGAATCATCTCCCGAGTGGTGAATTATCAGCTACTGAACACAGAACTGATTCTGGCTTTTGCAGTTGGTTTCCTGAAGGTTAGAGGACAATGGCGGGACCCCATCCTGTGGCCACCTTGCGACTCCCTATAACATTCAGTAATGTTTCCACCCTTAACTGCCAGAGAGAATGTGAGCCTTTTTTCTAGTGATTACCTGACCCATAGGGTAAAAAACTAGCCTGACGGCTGCAGGTAAAAGACAAGAAATAAACTCAGAAATTGAACCTGTTATAATGCCTAAGTGCAGACACTGCCAGCATTGCTCAGTACATAGAGGCACACAATTCTAGAAACTGAACTCTGTTCCAGAACCCAGCTCTGATGGTTTTAACCAGTAGCACTGGCCAGATTCCTTCCATTTTCTCACCCTTCAAATTCCAGCAATAGTTGCCATAGCACCTGGCTCCCCAAGGTTGGGAGGGGACCGTTCACATTATTGTAAAATAAACCCCTTAAGTTTAGTGTTGTTTAGCTCTGAGGGCTGGGGTTATGGCTCAGTGATAGAACGCTTGCTTAGCACGTGTGAAGCACTGGGTTTGATCCTTAGCACCACCAAAATAAAGCTGTGAAGGTGTAGGGAAAAGGTTGGCTTCAGGGAGACGACAGCCATGAATTCCCCAGGGGTGAAGTGTGCCCTCCTAACCCAAGTGGAGGGCTGCTTAGGTGTACTGATAACTCCTGCCCTATGTCTTCAGTACTGCTCCTTTGGCTTCCACCTTTCAGCTGCCCTGAAAATAAAACCACGATGGGAGTCAGGGAGTGGTGAGCAGCTGTCTAGATGCACCTGAGACCTGTGGGCCTCCTGGGCTGCAGGGTGCCTGCTTCTCTGTGGTCTGGATTAGTGTTTCCCAATTCACAGCATTTATCTTTGAAATTTAGGAATGAAAGATTAGAATTCCTAGAAATTCCAAGTCCCAAGTTGTTTTTAAGATACTTCACTCTTCAAACACTTCTCAGCATTATAGGTAACTGACAAAATTTGTCTAACAGGCACATTAAGCTTAGTACTACTTACAAAGGACTAGCCTATAGGGAAAATTAAAAGACTGGAAATGCTGGACCATGTTAGATACTATCCAAATAATGTAACATTCAACTATCGTAGAACGGTTAACAGCACATAAAATCACATGTCCAAATAACTAACTTCAGAATTTATTTTGCATCTAAAGTTTATTTTTTGTAGCACCACTCATAGGACTTGTATAATGTATACTATGTATACAAAATTATTTTATATACAAGAAAAATCCCTGATAGTAACAGACAGGACCAGATACACACCACTGACATGGCAACAACCAAAAGCAAGGCTGACTGACTCCACGGTGACTGTCTCTCTCACAAGCCGGGGCCTGAGTTCTCTTCAGCTCAGCATGTTAGTGTTTCCTCCTCTTATTTTGTGCTTGATTAAGGTGATACTTTCCAACCAGTAATCTTTCCATACTAATAAGCTTTAGTTTTCATAGGATAATTATGATACTCTCCCTCATTTCCTCAACTGATTTTTCTAGGGATTTGGATCAAAAAAACATCTAAGAAATTCTGGAAAGGGGTTCCCACACAGACACGCTGGTCTAGGACCCAGCCCTGGCTTCTACAGCATCGTTCTGGGAGGGTGGTATGGGACAGCAGCCACGCCATGTAGACTGGAGTTACCCAGAGTTACCCAGACCCTAAACATCACTGGACACCTCTAATCTCCATCTTACCACAGCCGTCAGATCTGTGGAAAGAAGTACACAGTGCAATGTAATGTGCAAGCACCAGGCCAAATGGCTTCTGTGTCTTAAGAGCTAATAACTCTGCTGGGCTCAGTGTGCACACCTGTGATCCCAGCAACTGAGCAAGACTGTCTCAAAATAAAAAAAAGGATTGGGGGTATAGCTCAGTGGTAAAGTGCCCCTGGGTTCAATCCCCAGTACCAAAACAAAACAAAAATAACTCTTCCTTTAGAGCTGGCTATAGCAGGTTCTCTGAGCCTGTGACCTTCAAAGGGATCTATTTAGTCTCTTTCAATGAAAGGCAGTAAAAGCTTTAAGTTTAAAATGAGAGATCAGGTTCACATCTGAGCACTACTATGTGAGCTCAGATTTCACCTGCAAAATGAGGATAACAAATAAGGACAACTGAAAATATAAGAATAAGATAATGTTAAGCAGCTAGGAACAGTGCAAAGCGGACAGAGCTGCTACTTAGTAAATATCCCTCTGCCCTCCTGTGTCCTACGTGGTCAACTCTGACGGCGAGGCAAAGGCAGGCAATGTAACAGCAAGAAGGTGATCCAATGGATGCCACAGACAGAGAAATCTTCTTTGGAATTAATCCCACTTGAAGAAGTTCAAAGGAAAGTTGGATTTTGCCAATTCCACAACTTAATAGTGATTATGTACTATAGAGAGAGTTTTGGTCTTTTAAATCCTTGAAACATCAACTTCAGAAATACCTGCCAAAACCTGTGCAAGAGGTCAAATAGATTCAGACATGCCCCTGCCCTTCAGAAGCTCGAAATCTAGCAATACTGTAGTACTGCTGACTATAATGCAGAAAGATAAAGGGAACACCAAGGTAGAAAGAGTCCTTCCAGCTGGAGAGGAGCAGTCACATGCCACAGGCATTTAGACAGAAGGGCACTCCAGGCAGAGGGGATGGCATGAACACAGGAATAACATCAACAGCACAGTGAGCCAGAGTCTGTTTGCCAGAGTGGGAGAGGAGAGGTCGAGGGGGATGACAGAAAAGATGAGGAAAGACTGCGAAGGGCCCAGAAAGCCAGACCTAGAAAAGCAGACTTTAATCCCAAAAGCAATCAAGGCAGTCCATTTGGGGTCCCCAGGGCATTTTTAAGTAGGGTTTACTTTACACAAGATTTGCCTGAGTATCAGAAACTGATTTAAAAAAAAAAAAATGAACAAGGGACATCACCACTAGCTCTGTTCCTCTTTTCAGGCAGCCCCTGAAATTACCACTGGCATCCTGTGGACCTTTGGAAGTGAGCTAGAATAGGAGGGGCCCAACACTCCCCAAAGGGTGTTATTCCATTTTTCTATGCTTCTGTGTTTCTCTTAGGCACAAGTTGTTTTTGCAAATAGCCAGACCTAAGAGTCACCAAACTCCCTCAAAGCTCACTGAGGGACTTGCCTGCAGCCTCCACAGGGGAGCAGGTGTGAGCACCTGTACCACCTTTTGTGAGCCAAGAGTACATGCACCCAATACACAGGGGCACATGGCCACATCAAGCGCAAACCTTCATGCTGGAAGCAGAAAACGTACAAGATGTGTGTCCTACCCTGTGCAGTACCCACAGAGCTCCCACATCAGCCACCACAGACGGTATTAACTACACCCCTCACTGCCACATAGTGCCATTCTGAGAACCCTGTCACACCTGCTGTCTCCCTGTGCTCGAGCATAAGCCCTAAGAAAACCTTGCTTCAGTGATGTTGCTTGCCTCATCAAGATTTCTATACCAAATTGAGCAAAAGAACTTTGCAGTCTCTACAAGGCCTTCGTGGCTGGGCCCCTGAGATCTTCCCCATTTGTTATATGGAGAACTCAGGGAGGAGAAGCACAGCAGCTATCAGAACTAGGGCCTGGGGCTCAGTTGGTAGAGTGCTTGCCTTGCAAGCACTAAGGCCCTGGTTTCAATCCCCAGCACTGCAAAAAAAATAAAAATAAAAAAAAAAGGAACGTAGGGCCTGGCACTAGTTAGCTCACACATCCTCCCCGCCTAAGGAGAGACCAGGATACCACACCTGCCTTCAGTCCCCACCCAAACCACTGATGTTCTCCTCAGAATAGAGTCACTTTGTGAGATTCAAGGAGGGGGCCAAGTCTCCCTGGAGCTCATCACCTAGGGTTCAGCATCCCCCACTCTCTTCCACCAGAGACTCATGGAGTAGATATAGGAGAGTCCCCCATACAGCTGAGCAGCCATGGCCGTACAATGTGGAACTCGGCATACCACCCCCTTTATGGACTTCCATGCAGTTCCGTTTTCTTGAGTAATCCATAAAATGGAGACTAGCTTAGAGAAGGTGTTCAAAATTTTTCAATAAGGAAAACTTTCAAAGCACCCCAAATTTCACAAGGGAACTTACCCAAAGTAAAGGCACAGTTGCACTGGTAGGAGTATGGGTGGGTGTGTGTGGGTGGAGGGGGGTGTCTTATGCTTTTACCACCACCCAGGAAGCAACAGGTTACCTTCTGACAACCCTGTGATGAAAAGATACAGCAACTCTGAAAAATACTGGTCTAGAAGGTTCCCAGGGTTCCATTTCTATGCTTAAAACCTGTTAGGGTTTAGATAGGAGATGTCCTCCAAAAGTCATGTGTGAGACAATGTAAGAAAGCTTAGAGGTGAAATGATTGGGTTATGACAGCCTTAACCTAATCAGTATGTTAATCCACTTGAATGGATTAACTGGGTAGTAATTATAAGCAGGTAGGGTGAAATTGAAGGTGTGCCTTTGGGGTTTATATTTTGTCCCTGGTGAGTGAGTTCTCTCTGCTTCCTAGTGTCATGTCCTGAGCTGCCTTATTGTTCTACCTCACCTCAGGCCCAGAACAATGGAGTTGGTCATATGTGGACTGAAACCTCAGAAACTGTGAGTGCCAAATAAATTTTTCCTTCTCTAAAATTGTTCTTGTTAGGTCCTTCGGTCACAATTACAAAAATGCTAACCAGAACAGAACCTCTTGTGGAGCAAGGCACCACAACCTCTGATGTCTGTCACACTTGGGCTAAGAAAGAGTCAAAACTTACTGCCGACCCATGAGCCTGTGTCTAAGCACTAATGTTCCCCCAGTCACACACATATTCCCAAGTCTCACCTCTCCAAGACTCAGGAGCAACAAAAGTCTCTAACTAGGAGCAATAATCCTGTTGATCCCTGAAATTCCACCATTACAATGCATTCTTTTGAAAAGAGTACTTTTCAGTCCCCCTACAATGAGGCACACACTTCCAGATGAACAAGGTCATTGGGGCCATTCTTCCCCAGGAGAGGCTGGGGCACAATTTATACCCTAGGCACTCAAGGTCACCCTCGGCACTCAAGGTCAGTCCATGACCAAAGATGATAAACCTCACCCTGTCACTTTCCCTTGGCCTCTACACAACCATCCTCACCCTCCTATCTGGCCATCTTTAAACAAAGTAGTACTTCAAGACAGGTCCACTGGGTTTTTGCTGGTATGACTGGTCCAGCCTTCTCCAGCCTTAGGAGCTTTGAACTCCTTCAGCCCACACAGGTTAGCTGCTCCTCTGTGCTAACAGGAACATGGAATTCACAGATGCTGGGAGGTAGAAAGAGGCCCGCTCTTACCCAGAGTTCAGCTGCTGAGGGCTAGAGGCAGCCAGCAGCATGCACAAGACACTTCCCCTACTCAGTCCTCCTCCATGCCCTCCTCAAGCCACTTTAAATAGTGCACATCTCCTTGGTCCATGGGAAGACTGAAGACTTCTGGGATTTCAAAAGGATGCACCAGCCTTTGGAAAGAAGGGAGAGGTCTATGAATGACTATGATTAGAATCAACCTGTGTGATAAAATCCAACTAGCCAGCCTCCTGAAAGGCCCTCTGAAATCTGCTACAGCCCACCTGGCTAGTACATGGCCCATCATTCCTGAGCCCATGTTTCTTGACTGTCAACAGGTGGTTAAGTGGGGTTAGGTGGCTTTAGAGTATCACAGACATGGGTTTAAATTCCATGTTTGTCCTTACTAGCTGTAAGGACTATGGACAAGTCACTTAATTTCTCTGGGGATAACAATAATACAACACAACAATCTATGTGATTAGATTGCTGAGGACTAAATAAGACAAGGAATATAAAGCACTTACCTCGCACACCAACTGCACTGCATTCATGCTATTAAACGTCAGCCACTGTTTCATCAGTCTCCTATATACATTGTGTGCCTCCCCTGCCTCCCCGCCCACAGTACTTCTGCATTCCTCCCCACCTAGAAAGTTCTTTCTGCTCCTGCTGATGAATCAAAAACCTCTCTCCCCCTCAAGGCCCAGCTTAACCACTGGCCTTTTCCAAGCGATCCTCACTGACCACTAGGCCACAGAAATCCCTCCCTTCTCTCCTAATTTGTTTCACCTGGCTCTTGTCACACAGTACAAGTTCTCTTCATTTTCCAGACTGAAGAAACATGAGAACTTGGTTTCAGTTCTCATTTGTCAAACAGGATAATAATTCTCTGTGTCCTTTCTGCCGAATGAGACAATTTAAAGCTCTCATGAGATAACATGGTTAACCAATCACAATGTGGGTATAGGTACTTAAACATGTGAAGTTGGATAATTTTATCCTGTGCCTGGGATAATGAATTTTGTTAACTTATTTTGTGGACATCTAGACGATTGATTTTATAAAAAAACACAGAGGTCAAAGAATCAGATATTTTAACAAACACTTTAGTAGTAAGACCTGATGATGGCAAAGCATCATTTCATATGTGTACTTCACATATTAATTCTAAAACATATAACAGTATGATCCCCATTTCAAAGACAGAACAGCTGAGACACAAAAAGTAATGGTATTCTGCATGTACTTATGGTACAACTAGCTATTGGGAAGCCACATTTCAACCTTACGAGGTCAAGCTCTGGAGTTCTCTCTCTTAACTCTGAAGCTGTCCTTCATGAGTTACTTCTTGACAGTGAAGGTTCTACCAAAGATGTCTTATCCCCTCAGCCTGTTGAGATGATAACATGAGGGCCTTCTCTAGAGCTACATTTGAGACTCAGCTATAGCCATGTACTCAAAGAATCCTAATTCTCTAAGAAGTGAAGGGAAACAATTTTATCATCCAAATAGGTGTGTCAAATCCTTGTACGTTTGAGTCAACCTGGGGTGCTTTTTAATAATACCATACTAGCTGGGTACAGCAGCATGCACCTGTAGTACCAGTTGCAGCAGGAGGATCACTTGAGCCAGAAGTTAACATCAGTATGGGCAACATAGCAAGACCCCATCCCCAAAATAACAACACCACCATATTTTGTCCCCATTCTAGACAAATTTAAAGTGATAGTTTAAAATGCCTCCAAGCAATCTAATACCTAGTCAGCTTTGAGAACCACTGGTTTACACCATGGGAAGTCCTGGGGAATCTTATTAAGATGTAATTTGATTCAGTAGGTCTGGGGTGAGCATGAGATTCTGCATTTCTAGCAAATTTC
Source organism: Glaucomys volans (assembly GCA_020662805.1). Lineage (NCBI taxonomy): Eukaryota > Metazoa > Chordata > Mammalia > Rodentia > Sciuridae > Glaucomys > Glaucomys volans. The sequence goes on from JAJEJO010049769.1 coordinate 866,263, forward strand.
CAGTAATATCAATTCCAAAACTCACACTTTAAATGATATAGGTTTATACCACTGGTTTTAAAAGTGCGGTCCACTAACCTCTAGGTGTCTCCAAGACTCCCATAGGGACCAAAAAGTCAAAACTGTTTTCATAATAACACTAAATTTGTCATTCATCTTTTTACTATATCAATATTTGCAATGGTGGTGCAAAAGCAATGATGGGCAAAACTCCCTGCACGTTTATATATATCAAGACAGTGGCACCGACCACACTTGCCCTCATTGTACTCTTCACACTTGCATTTTTAAAAAGTCAGTTTCATTTGATATCTTTGAAGTGGTAAAATTACTATTTTTATTACATTTAACCCTTGAGTACACATCTTTTTAATATTGTGAATGGCAAAATGGGAGACACACATAAGTCATTTCTGTTGTATATCTGGGTTCAATAGTTGTTGAAAACTTAATCTGAGTCACAAGCTAAACTAGACATGCTTTTTTTTTGTGATACTGGGGATTGAACCCAGGGGCACCTAACCAATGAGTCCCATCCCCAACCACTTTTTTTTTTATTTTGAGACAGGGCCTTGCTAATTTGCTGAAGTTGGCTTTGAACTTGCAATCCTCCTGCCTCAGCCTCCTGAGCTGCTGGGATTACAGGCATGAGCCATGCCCAGCTAGTTATGCTTTTTTTTTTTTTTTTCTCAGAACAACAGTTTTGCTTTCAGAGCTGAATAACTGTATTTTGTCTGTCACTTTTACAAATTATGATAACTCAGTCTTGAGTATTAGGAAGACATTTTCTCAAAGAAACAAAGTAAGCCCAATGCTCAAATGAAGACAATATATATACTTATTGCCAGTAATAAAATTCATGTTTTAAAGCAAAAATTAGAATTTTTAAAAACTTGAATTTATCACCATAAGCTTAAAACTGTCCCAATACTTGAAGGTGCTTCTGAGGAGATCCAGCTGCTTACTAAGCCAGATTTTGCAAAAATGTAAAATGTTGTCACTTTTCCCACTCTTTTTTGGTTTTGGAAACTATGATTGCTGCCTATAAAAATTCATATATAGGGCTGGGGGGTAAAGTTCAGTGGTAGAGTGCTAGCCTAGCATGCAGAAGACCCTGGGTTCAATTTCTAGCACTATAATAAATAAGTAAATAGCATTATTTGTGTTAATATATAATGGTTTATTACTGTCATTTTTAATGACCTAAAACATTTTTTTAAATTGCTTAGCTTTAATGTTTAAAACAGTTAATTTTTTTTAGGAAAACAGACACAAATTTGTTAACTTACAGAAAGATGAAAGCCATATACCATGTGTGAAAGTTAGATAGTGGAAGGTCATATATCTTTTCTCAGAGGGGAAAGGGAGATGGGCATGTATATATGAAATTATTAGGGAAAAGAATGGACCCTGGAGACAGAAATTAGCTTGTAAAATGATGCTTTCAAAACAGTTTACTTTGATTAACCACAACAAAGCTCCTTTTGGTCTAAGTAACTTTTTAAGTGTGAAGGGTTCTGAGACCAATATTTTGAGATCCACTGGTTTAAACTATCTCATTCTAGCTCCCCATTTTATAGATGGAGAATCTATGATTCAGAAAGGGAAAGGGACTTGCTCAGAGTTATATGGGAGGTTGATGGCTAGGTTCCAGCTCTTCTGCTTCTGAAGCTCACTCACTTGGTCCCCAGAATCTGCCTGTCTGTCCTGAGAATGAGTGAGAAGAGATGCCAGTCTTACCTGATGAAGTTGGACAGCTTGAGGACCTTGGAAGTCTTTGTCTTTATTAACTGTAAAAGAAGAAAACAACCACTACTTTAGTACCTGAGCCCCAGCTCTGCCTTCCTCATTCACCTAGCCATTTAGCAGTTAGCCTTCCTCCCAGGTCACCAGGTCATGTCACGAGCTCACAAATAAACCTTGGGCACCTGAAGTGGGCAAGAACTTCAGTGGATTGATTTATGCTAATTTTCACTGGAACCTGGGAAAAGGTCTTGGTCTTACTCATTTCCTTACCCAAACCTCCTCTGCTTCTATCCTCACTTACCAACAAGATCTCAGTGGCTTCTTCTATTTCTCCCTTCCAAAAGAACCTGGAAAAGAAAACAAAACCAAACTGTGATGCTCACAAGAGGAGCCCAGTGAATTAAATGTCAAACTTGGCCAGAATAGGTGACTAAGAAGGAAACTAACATCTTTTCCAAGTCTATATCAAGTCTAGAGTTGGCCAAGGCCCCACAGATCTTCTAGTTCAATCACTCTAACACATGCATCTTCTAGAACCTTCCTGGAGGTTGGAGGGTCACCATTTCTTGAAGAAGTTCATTTAACTTAAAGGTTTTCACATGAGACTCTTTTTTTCTTTTTTTAATGCAGTCCTAGGGATCACACCCAGGGCCTGTCATGCTAGGCAAGCTTTCTACCACTGAGTTACACCCAAGCCAGTAATGTTTCTTCTTGACATCTGCCACCTCATTGTTTTCCCCAACTGGCAACCTGAAGAACCACCCCAGGACAATTCTGTAGAAACTCCTATATCTTCTGTCCTCCAAGTTCATCTCCAGTTCTTTCAATGTTCATCCTACATTGATGGCTTCCAGCCCTCTCCTCATCCTTTGACTGGTGTTACTATGATCACTGACTTTCAAAGTTGTGTGTCCATGAATGAATGAATGAAAAAACTCACAAGGCTTCAAGGGAGAATGAAGCCTTATAAGATATAGAAACTTTTAGAAGTTAAAAATAAAATCAGTAATGATATTCAGAAGAGAGTATAACAGCGAGGCACAGTGGCACATGCCTGCAATCCCAGCAGCTTGGGAGGCTGAGGCAGGAGGATTGTGAGTTCAAAACCAGCTTCAACAATTTAGTGAGGCCCTAAGCAACTCAGCAAGACCTCGTCTCTACATAAAATTTTTAAAAGGGCTGGGGATGTGGCTCAGTGATTAAGCACGCCTGGGTTCAATCAGAGGGGGGTGAGGAGGCCAGTACTATAAGAACAGCATCATGGGAAAAGGGAGAGATTTAGCTTGAGATGTACATTGACCAGGGAAATCTAAGATGACCTAGGCCATGGGCCCTGCTCTGTCACAGCTTTAGTAAATATGAGAATGCTAGGCTGATATTCTATTCTATTTAGAAAATAAGTGTTATTTCCAGATTGGATAATTAATGAATCACTTATACAACTTTTTTTTTTTTAATGCTTGGAATTGAACCCAGGGTTTTGCACATGCTAGGCAAGTACTCTACTGCTGAGCTACCTCCCTAATAAGATTAAAAAATTCAAAGACCTGGGCCCCCACCCTCAGGAGACCAATTGAACAGGTCTAGGCTGAAGTTCAGGAATCAAAATTACAGCCAAATTTGGGAGCCATTGCTATAGATGATGTGAGCAATAACAGTGACATCACTTTTTCCTTCTTTCTCTATAAACAGCAGTTTATAGAGAATACACATTCTCTATACACATTCTTTATAAAATATGTATAAACAGCACATTTTTATTTTCCTTCAATGAGATAAACTACCTGATTGATCTCCTCTGAATACAAGTCAACTGTGAACTATTGACTAATTTAATGCCTTTGAGTTATTCTTTGGTAATTCCCATTAGTTTAGTGCTCTTTCCATCAGCCAGGATCTGACCCTAACACTCCTAATTCCATCCTCCTCTGGCCACAGCAAAACTCACAGTGAAGATGTCTTGGGCAAAATGTTCACAGAGGCAGCCAGTTTCTTATCCAGTATGGCCCTAAAGCAAACAGAGAAGGTAGCAGTCACTGGGTCTAAAGAGAAAGGACGGGGACAGGGGTTCTTGGGAATTACCCTAGAAATCTGAGTCGAAGTAGAAAATCATTTAGGATGTCCCTCCCCTGCTTCAGTTTGGTCCCCAGAATTCATGTGTTGGAAATTTTATCCTGTTAATAGTATTTGAAGGTGGGGCCCTTGGGAACTGATTAGCCACAGAGACTCAGCTATAGAGTTATCAGTTCACCCAAGTGAGCCGAGGCTGGGCTGCACATGGCCTTGGGGGCATAACCCCTGTCCCAGTACATCCAGGAAGGGGAACATGCACTCAAGGAAGGTAATTCTAGAGCTTTCAGATTTAATGCTATTCATCCTGTTGGGTTTTGGACTTACAAGCAGCTGGTGACTCCTTACTTCTTGCCTGTCTCTTCTGTTTGGAATGGGAACACCTGTCCTATGCCTGTTTCACCACTGTGCTTAAGAAGTATGTACCTTCTTTGATTTCTCAGGCCACCCTAGAGTAAATCTGCTCAGGCATGCTTTCAATCTTACCCAAATCTGATTTAGATGAGAAAATGCACTTTGGACTTCTGTATTGTTTCTGGAACCAGTTAAAATTTGGGGGCTTATTGGGATGGGAAGATTGTACTTTGCATGTGAGGACATGGATACTGGAGATTAGAGGCAGAAGTTATGGTTTGAGTGTGTCCCCAGAATTCCCTAAATCATGTTAGTGGATTTGGAGGTGGGGCTTTCAGGTGATTAGGATTTCATGAGGTCATGAGGATGGCATCACCATGAGGGCATAGGTGGCATTATAAGAAAAGAAAGAGAGACCAACCTAGCATGCTTGCTCTGTATCACCATATTATAAAGCAGGAAGTAGGCCTTCACTAGATGCCAGCTCCATGCTCTTGAAGTTCCTAGTCTCCAGAACCATAATCTAGATAAACCTTTATTGTTTATAAAGGACCCAACCTGTGGTATTCAGTTACAGCAACAGAAAACAAACTGAGACATCATTTCATCACCTCCCTTCAGCACATTCCATAAACACCATGCATAAAACCTCTGAAGACAAAGCTGTTTCTAAGTCCTTTTCTGGGTGAGAAGTAAGAAAGCAGCTAAGGGAAGGCAGTTTTAAGGAGAGGCCCAGTCTGCCTGCCAGTATGGGAAAGAATTGACATTGGACCTAAAGAAGATCTGCGTTCCATTTCCAGCCTTGCTGTTAGATGGCTATGTGACCTCAAGTAAGTTCTTTCTTTCTGTCCAGAAATAAGCAATGGGCCCTTCCTCCTCATAACCTGACCAGCTACACAACAGGACCGGTTTGGTCAGTGGTTTTCAACCTCTCGTATTCTCAATACCTTTTATTATGCTACCTCTGTCTTCAACCATCAAAGATACATCTAGCTGATACTAAGTGCTTCTGGCTATAGATACCAGTGTGACCATGCAAAACTAACATGACTCCAAGCAAAAGCAAAAAGAAAAAAAGCATCATATCCAGTGTTTGTTTTGGATCTTTTCATCTTTTTTTTAAACTTTATTTATTTATATGTTGTGTGGTGCTAAGGATGGAACGCAGTGCCTCACACATGCCAGGCAAGAGCTCTCCCACTGAGCCACAACCGCAGCCCTCATCTTTCTTTCTTTCTTTTTTTTTTTTTTTTTTTAAAGAAAACCAAGGGAGCCTCATCTCTGTTCTCTGAAGTGCTTGGACCAAGCCAAACAAACCTTATCTGCTCACTGATTCCTCCTTCTCTCAGCTGTTACCAAGAGAACTGACCTCCTTTCTTTTTCCTTGAGTCCCAAGCTAAAGAGTATTCTATTTAAGGCTCCATATTCATGTGACATTATCACCACTGGCACTCCCTTGGAAAATTACCAACTGTAAGAAAAGACCCATCACACAAACTTGTTGAAGCAACTGCTATGAGCCTTGTTCACTCAATCACCCACTGAGAAATTACATTTTATTGATTCTGCAGGTGTCAAGCAAATGCAAAACGTGAATTACACACCCATAGAGATAATCACATTGCCTCAGAAGCCCCTCCCATTTCTTTGGAATATGAACTCCTTAGCAACTGGTCACAGCAACCTGTCTTTAGGTAAAAGATTATAGAACTACAGAGGGTTTTTATATAAAAAGTCCCTAGAGCATTAAAAAGGAGAGGAGGGGGCAGGCTGGCTGAATTCAGTTTTAAAACAGGCACACAAACACTCGAGACCAGCAGAGAGCCACACATGGGAGCTCAGGATCCAGAGCAGAAGGCAGAAGTGCAGAGCTGCCAGAGCACTAAGAACTGCACAGGTTAGTGGCTCACGGACTAGATACATGTTGGTCCTCATGGCATTTTTAAAAATCTTGATTTTGTTACCAATATTTAATATCAGAATATTTCACACCCCAAACAATACAGATTATCTATCTTCTAGCAAAAAGAAAAAAGTGAATCTTCCAACGTTGGGCCTGCAGGTCACATTTAGCTAAGCTAGACCTGAGCAGCAGCTGCTCCCTTGAGGCATGAAATATGCTTCTCAGGTCAACATAGTTCCACTGCTCTTTCTTCCCAATGCCTAGGACGCACCAGGGTTGCCATCTATCATTGAACTCAGGGGCACTTAACCACTGAGCCACATCCCCAGCCCTTTTTAGCATTTTACTTAGAGACGGGCTCTCACTGAGTTGCTTAGGGCCTCACTAAGTTGCTGAGGCTGGCTTTGAACTCGTGGTCCTCCTGCCTCAGCCTCCCGAGCCACTGGGATTACAGGAGTGCACCACCAGCTGCCTATAGGCATTTGATTGTTATTGTGATGCTGGACTAGTTTTAGTGTACTATTAACTTCAAGAATGCTGAGTTGTAAAGCATGAAGAAAAGGAGCACAGAGCCACACCCGTTACTTTCCAGCCTCAGAAATTCTCTTCAACCTGTACCTATCTATAGACAAGGGGGAAATTCAGATACAACAAACATTTTCTGAGCAGCTACTATATTTATTGAGGTATGCATTGTTTATACTTCATCTCATTTAATCCTCACAATAACCCTGTGAGGTAGGTGGCATAATGCCATTTTATAATTTAGAAAACTGATGCTTCAAGAGGGGAAACAGATTGACTCAGCTGTACAGCATGCTCAAGGCCCTGGGTTTATCCCTAGCACTGACAAAAAAACGAAGAGGTAAAGGAGGAAGAGGAAGAAGAGACACAACCTGGCCAAGGTCACATACATAGTAAATGGCACAGTCAATATTCAAACCCCAGCCTAGTTCCAAGTCCAATGCTCTTTCTAGTATATCACAGCTGCTTCGAGAAAACTGCCAGTGCTTGGAATGGCCTCTTTCTTGCTTATGAAGAAAGAGATGGGTCAGCAATTCGGAGACTTAAATTGCAAACCTGCAGGGTCCCACAGCTCTCACCCTACACCTTCAGCAAACCATCTACCTCTCAGGGCCTCATATCCCTTTTATGCCCTCATACACCACTTGACACCTTCAGGCCCTGCAGCAGGATCATTCAGGGGATCATTTGGCCACGCTCCCTGTATCATCCCAAGCAGACAGCTGTAGAGTTCATCATTGGACAGGCAGGTTAGTGAGAAGCAGGAGAAGGGCCCCAAGTGGCCCCTCCAGAGCTTCTTAGAGCTTCCCAAGTCTTCTGGGGCAGCACGTGAGCCCCTGCACTATACCTGGCAATGTCTCTGGCAATTTGCTCGTTGGGACAGTTGACAAAGACGATAGAGTGAGTGCCAGATACATAGGTGCCCGTGATGGCTGAGTGAAGCTGTAGGCTAAGAGTCCTGAACATGGGGTACATCAGAAAAGAAGCTGCCAGGATCTACATGGTGGAGAAGAAAAGCACAGGTCAATGACTTCAGGTCAAGCAGGCTATAACCAAGGCTGATATTATTTTTTCACCCCCTTACCCCCTCTACAAAATAACCCCTGAGATCTGCACTGAGTTTTTGGAGCTTAAACGAAGTTTTCATATTTTCCTCTGCATTTTTTAGATGAGAAAAAAATGAGGGCTTACAATTCAAAAAACTTTTTCAAAATCATATAGCTTTAATTGGTGAAGCCAGGATTTGGACTCAAGTCCAGATAACTTCAAATCCTATTTTATTATACAAAACTGCTATAGCTGGTGATGCTAATTGGCATCCACTGAACTGCCATCATCCTGTGAAGATTATTATGAATGATAAACTCTTAAATCTATTGATCTGTCTCTAAATAAAAAATTCAAATTGGTGCTGGGGATTGAACCCAGGGGCACTCCACCACTGAGCCACATCCCCAGCCCTATTTTGTATTTTTTATTTAGAGACAGGGTCTCACTGAGTTGCTTAGGGCCTTGCTTAAGTTGCTGAGGCTGGCTTTGAACTTGCGATCCTCCTGCCTCAGCCTTCCAAGTGCTGGGATTACAGGTGTGTGCCACCGTGCCCGGCAAATCTATTGATTTTTTTTAAGGAGTAGTTTCACCTGCATTCATTTGGGTATGCACCAAGGGCTCTGCATAGAATCTAGTGCAAAAGGTAGACTTGCCAACACATCAGTTCTGAAACAATGTAACCCGTGCTACTGTGCAAAGAGGACCAAGAGGAAGGCTCTGCTAGAGGGGCAGAAAAGCTTTGAAGAGAAGGTATGAGGTACGAATGAAGAGATGTCCTCTGAGTTGGACCTGAAATAGTAAGTAGGATTATAAGAGGGTGCTTTAAGCAAATGATAATATGCATAAACTCAAGAGGTACAAGGGACAGATGAAATATCCAGTCTGTATGGGACTTACATGTGGGTATGAGTAGATCAGGAGGAAGTGAGGCTGGTTAGAACCACAAAGAAAAGGGTCAGGCCACAGAGTTGGGCCACCTAGTTCAGGTGACTAGGTGCTTTTAGAGGTTTTTAAGTAGGACAAAAATATGGCCAAGCCAAGTAGTGTTACAAAAGGGCTGGGAATGGGGAGTGACCAGATGCAGCCTATATAGCCATTTCAGAAACAAACATTAAGATCCTAGGCTAAGGTGGCACTGACCATGTGAGAGGAAAAGGCATTCAAGATATAATTTTTCTTTTTATTTTAATGACAAACATCAAAAACCAGGGAGAGGGGATGGGGATGTGGCTCAATGGTGGACACTTGCCTAGCATATGTGAGGCCCTGGGTTTGATCCTCAGCACCAAATAAGAATAAAATAAAGGTACTGTGTCCATCTACAACTAAAACAAAATTTAAAAAAAAAGGGGGGAATAAAAAGAACTGGAGATCCCCTCCATTCCAGGATTCTTTGCTTGGTGGATATAACAGAGCTATTAACAGGGACAGAGGCAACTTGCAAGAGGCAGGCGGGGACTCAGTAAGACTAAACAAGAACTGCTTCTCCTGCCTCTCAGGCCAGGGCTCTGGCCTTGCTCAAATGAACCTCTGTCCTCCCCCTCATTTTACATTATTGCCTGGGACCTAGCTCCTACTTGTTGGCAGGGCCTGAGTAGGGTTTTTGTAATCTTTAGCTTCGGTTTGACCTCAGGCCTGTTTGGGCTGGGTTTTTAATTCCCTCCCACTATCTCCACTTCACTCCAACATGCCATATTAGCTCTTTGAACCAAACCAGAGACCATGCAAGAAAAAAAGAACCAGGCTTTTCAAGGAAGCTCTTACTGTTATTTCTTTTTTGACAATTCAATTAAACCATAGGGGGAAAAACAGATGCACTGGAGGGCAGGATTTAAATGCTAGTGCCAGTACCAACAGCTGCTTCTTCCTCTCCCTTCTATAATCCTCATCTAAAAACTGGAGATTATGACACTTATGCTGCCTAATTCAAGAGTGTCTAGGGGTTCAAACAAGATAGGAGGGCTGGGGATATACCTCAGTTGGTAGAGTCTCTGCCTCACAAGCACAAGGCCCTGGGTTCAAATCCCCAGCACCGTAAAAAAAAAAAAAAAAAAAAAGAAGATAGGAAAAGCAATTTGTAATCACTAACTGAATAAAGAAGGACTGTGTTTAGCTGTGTTTAGTTCACCACTCTCCCCACCACAGTTCCTGGCACACAGCAGGTTCTCAGTAAACACTTGTAGACTAGTGAATTAGTAGCACACAAATGAAAGGCTGTTGCTAATCTGGTCTTGTGAAGTAAGCAAGGCTTCTGGGTCACCCACTGTGAGCAGTGCTTTCAGAACACTACATGGTATCTGGCTACATGACTCTGAGGAAGTTTCCAGCACCACTCTAAAGAAAAGGAGCATTCAGTGGGGCATGGTGGCACATGTCTGTAATCCCTGTCTTTGGGAAGGCTAAGGCAGGAGGACTGCAAGATTGAGGCCAGCCCGGGCCACTTACTGAGACCCTATCTCAAAAAAAAAAAAAAAACAAAAAAAACTGGGGATGTAGCTCCCAAAGTGCTCCTGGTGATACCCAGTACTGCAAAAAAATAAATAAATACCAAGAGGCGGATGGGCCCTCAGGTATTACCCAAGACAACCTTAATTCAACAAATAAGAAAACCAAGGCAGAACATACAAAAACTCAGTGACAGACTAAGTCTTGCCTCCAAGACCCCTGACTTCCATTCTGAATTTTATGTATTGCAATAAACATGACTCTGAATGGATACAGAGGATCAGGGAAGCTTCATTTTATCTAGTGCTTCTCAACTCGGGGAGAGTTTTCCCTTCTGGGTACATATGGCAATGTGTAGAGGCAATTTTGACTGTCATGACTAGGGAAGAGATTGTCATTGTCATCTAGTGGGTGGAGACAAGGCTGCTGCTAAACCTCCTTCTGTTGTACCATTCATAAAACACACTGAAATACAGAGTTGTTCCTACGCCTCTCCCATTGGATATTCCTTCCTGTATTCCTACCACATTACCACCCCAGGAAGAGTGTACGCCTGAGAAATGTTTGTGGGCCACGTGAGCTAAATATCAGAAGCAAGAAAGGTCAGTTTGGACCCAAAAGTGGACTATAATATTTTTTAAAGTAACATTGTATGAATGTGAAACCCGTGGAAAACACACACATCACATTTCCTAACATAAAGTTACTATAATGGGAAAAGATTCACCATAAATTTTAAAGAAAAGCCTTTTTATTATAGAGGCTTCATATTTATGTCCTTTACTATACACCTTTTCATATTTATGTCTTTCATAATATACCTTATCTAATTTATCTTTCTTGTAAAATATTTTATGTACTTTCAGTAGTTCCCTATTGTATTCAACCTTTCTTCCTTTTTCGTCCTAGAGTATGTATATAGCCCTTCAGAGGGTATGGTTGACCTCACAGCCCTGATAAGGCAGAAGGGTCCTCACTAATCACCTAGGCCAGTGGTATTAAACCTGTAATCCACCTAGTTCCAAGGAATCTGTAAATACCCTGAAATTCAATGCAATATTTAGTTTACCTATACATTTTCCTGGAGTACAAATCCAGAACTTTCAAAAAAAAAAATTCAAAGATTTACAGTCCCCAAAATTTAAGAGCCACTGATTTGTGCCAGCTTTGACAGATGAGGGAATGATGATCAGCAAATGGGGGAAAACCCTTGGCTTCGAACTCTCTCCTAGGCTCTTTGCACATTCTCACTTCCAACATTAACATTTTAAGATATTTCAGATGAGAAAACAGTCCCCAGAAAATTAGAGTCTATCATACAATAGGAAGAGGAAAGAATTTATCATGAAACACTGAAGTGGGAATTTACCAGCAGATACCATTCCCCTCCCCCACTCTAGCAATTGAAACAGCTCAGTCACTTGTCCCCGGGAGGCAGGAGTTAAGGTGTGCTGGTAACCTTGAGAACTTTCCCGCAATCTCCGAACACTGAGTAGTACTTACAAGGATCTTACAGTTCTCTTACCTATGGGACCCAGCTCAAAACCCCAAGAACAGTGAAGAGATATATGCCTTCTCCTCCAACCTTCTCCTTCAATCCCCAGGATGAAGGCTTGAGGCTGTGGGGGCACTCACCAGAAAGCATATGAGGACAGAGAGCCGCCGGTAGCCTGGCAGAGGGCACCGTGATCCCAGCCTGTCCATGTCGTCGTTGGTAATTTAGCACAAGGCGGTGGCACAGAATTACAGCCTCAGGCGGGGTGCCGGCTGGTGGGCGGGCACTGAGGGCCTTATCTGCCCTCTCCCCACGCGGCCTCCCTCTGGCCTGCACACTGCCTGCCCCGCCCCGCCCCTGCCAGGCTGGCCAAAGAGCTGCGGGAAACTGGGAAAGGGAGGTTATTTTCACTGGGTGCACCTCTCCCTGGAAACAACCTAAGTACCATACTCAGACCTACAACTCTTGCAAAACTATATGCTATTTTCTCTTTCCATTCCAACAAACAAAAAAGGCATGAAGTTCACGGAGACATACAGATAAAGACATAAACTTCCAGAAACCACAGCATACAAACACTAAAACACATACACAAAAACCTCTCTAAAGAACCTCAAGCCACCTACAAAAACTAGGTAGTACACAATGTGGGCCCCACATGGCTCCTTCCTCCCAAGATCTCCCCTGATTCTCCTTGGTTTAGAATACTCTTTCCCACTATTTCTCTCCCTAGTGAACTCGTTCAGCTTTCCAGGCCAACTGCCCTGGGCAATCTTTCCCAGAGTTAAACTCACAGTCCTCTACTACCGCACACTGCCCCACTGCACATGCTGAAGTATTCAGCATATGTTATGGAGAGCTGCAAATAAAAACAGCAAGCCAAGGGATGACTGTTGTCCCTTGGTAATGCCGGAGTCCACTGCTGCCAGGGTTTCCAAATTTTTAATCCAGTTTTTCAATGTGAAATATCCCAGTTTTAAAAATAACAACTCTGAACACAAGGGAAAAGATTTAGTGCACAGGTAAACTGTTTAAGGGAACTATTTTATATCTTGATTGTTCTGGTGGCAGTTACACAGGCCTGAAAAAACTTCAACTAACTGTACACTTAAACAGGTGAATTCTATTGTATGTAAACAGTTTCTTAAACAAACCAGGAAATGCTGAAAACCAATTGAAAAAATTTTCAAACAGGAAGGAAAACAACTAAATCCTGTCTGCAGACTGGCAATTCACAAGTTCCCTGTTTATTCTAATCACCTATTCACCCGTCTGTTTAACTTGTTGAGGCTACAAATTCTTTTTTTGGTACTGGGAATTTAATCCAGGGGTGCTTAACCACTGAGCCACATCCCCAGCTCTTTTTAAGACAAGGTCTCGCTAAATTGCAGAGGTTGGTTTTGAACTTGAGATCCTCCTACCTCAGCCTCCTGAGCCACTGGGATTGCAGGTGTGTGCCACTATGCCTGCATAGTGGGCATTTGCCTGCATTTGTAGCTGGGACTACAAATTCTTTTTTTAAAACATTAATACCTTTATTTATCTTATTTTTATATGGTGCCTCACACATGCTAGGCAAGTATGCTACCACTGAGCCATAACTGCAGCCCCTGGGACTACAAATTCTTAAAGGCCTTACAGGCTAATGTCTGACAAAGTAGTTAATCATTTGTAGTCCTAACACTGTTGTTTACATTAGCTGTTGCAGACTCAGGCAAGTTACTTAACCTCAGTGGGTTTGGAGGGAGATTTTTCGGTAAAGGTAGGACTAATACTTCGTTCATATGTCTGGAGTGAGGATTGTTGGAGATTAATGTAGAGTGCTTTATAAAATGTATGATCATATCACCATTTCAAGAGCAGTCTCATGCCAACCACAGACCCCTATATGTAATTGAAAAATCTAACATCAGCAGAAAAATATGATTAAAGGCTGTATGGTCCTAAGAAAATCTTTGTATTTTTAAGCCCTCTAAAATAAATCAGGACCATGATCTTTCATACCTATTACATCCATAAGAATGGGTACCGTTAATGATCATTTACCCCAGCTCCTCAGACATTTCCTGAGTCGATGTCCCTAAGTGTAGAACAGGACTTTACAGAATTTACACTCAATATCTGTCAAATGACTAAGTGTTACAGATGTGTGGCTGGTGGTTACAAAGATGATGGTAGTGATGAATCAGGTGATGTTGAGGTAATGATGACAAGATGAAGTGTTATTTGGAAGAAGTGACCTCTGGATCTCTTTGTCCTTCAACTCTGACACCTCTACTCTTTCCAAATTCAATTCCAAGGTTAGATTTTAGAACTCCAGTTATGACTTTGGCAGTTTTTTCAGCTAATATCAAGTCTTAGTGCCACTGCCTGAGAGTCTAGGCTGTTATTCAGGAAGTTTTTTATTCTATACCTTTTCTCCTTCCTTCCCCTCCTCCCTATGGGGTTGATGTAGGCCGACTCTGAGCAAGACTCAGACTTCCCCTAGATACTGCATCCATCACTATCACTTTATTTCTTCCTTATCATTTTATTATTTCTTCCTTCAACTCCTTTAAGTTTCTTTTGCACCTCTTTATAGACATACAGCAATTTACTGAAATCTTTTTAAATCTAGGAAAGGATCCAAATCTACTGCAGAATCAATGAAATCTGAGGCCTTGTGTGAGACAGCAATTTCTTTAGATTTATCTTTACCTCTAGTTGTGGGGACTGGTCTTCTTGCTCATCTATGGATGTAGACTCTATTATTCCCAAAGATTGAAACTTTAGTAATTCATAAATTCATTTTCCCTTATATTGATGAATTTACAACTCCATCCATTTTGCAGACCCTGATTTTTTTCAACTTCTTCATCAGCTCTAGGAAAACATGCATAAGCATTCAAAGAGCATCCTTCCGAAGTTTCCACTAAGCCTTATTAAAAATGTCTGGTTTTATATCATTAATCACTTCTTTTATCACCACTTCAGTAATGTGGCAATGTTGTCATGTTTCTTTTAGAATCAGCTTTGATCAATGCAGTCTGCAAGGTTGTCAAACATATGCTTGGTGTAATACTTTCTGGATACCTCAATTATACCATGATTCAAGGGCTGGAGAAAGCTAGTTCCTTCCAAGGGAAGAAACATAATAACAACATCAGAACTAGCAAATAATGAGTCTGGGCGACCAGGACGTTTTTCCACAATTGGCAACACTCTGAATTCAAGATTTTTTTTTTCTGTTAAACTCACCTTAGTTTTCATGGATAATCTAATTATAAAAGCCAATACAAAAAGGCATTGTAAAAAAAAAAAAAAAAAAACCTTTTTTCCAAAAGAAAAGTGGGATTAGGGTCTTTGTAAAGCAGCAATAGTTTCATTGCTGAGATACTGTCACAAAAAATGAGAGAAATCCTGTCCTTGTTTCTTCTAAGTTTTCCAGATTATTATCTATTTCCTTAAAAGTATGGGAAAGCATGCATTTCGAAACTAGGCTCATCTCCTCGGTATTGAAGACCTGTTGAGGTACATACGCTTTTATCTCTATCAGTCTCTCCAATTGCTTGGACTACGACTCAGCATTTAATGGTTCTTCCTAACCCCATCAACTTTGTATTTCGCAGACAGTATTTATTTTTAAACTTCTCAAACCACTCCTTGCTGGCATGAAACGTATCTCAACTGCCCTGACCACCACATGCCATACAGATGCGTCTGGCCTAGGTGCAGACGGCCTTTGCAGTCCGAGGCCGCCTTCTATGCTCTGCCCCTCCACTCAAAAGGTTAACGAGATCTCCATCTTCTTGGAGTGTACCTCACGGGAATCTTGGAGCAGACGGGCGAAACACTTTCCATGCCGGCCCAAAGGGCCCTCTCGTTCTTCTTCATCACGAGTACTGTGGACTCATCAACACCAAAAAGGCGCCCCACGTTCGTATTACTCACGCCTTCGTCCAGCTTCTCGAGAATTTTCATCGTGCCTTCCAGAGGCAGGACCCTCCGTCTCCTCGGGACAGGCGGGTGGCCCAGGAGCTAATTCCCCCAAGGCCCGAACCCGGGCGGCCTCCACCAGGCCGCTCTTCCCGCTGCCGAAGGCCTGGTTCGGGGGCAGGGAGGCCATCTCCCAGGCCGCTTGACTGCAGACCAGTCTCTCATCCTCTCCGCTCCGCTTGCTGGGCATCCTGCGAGGATTCCACTCTGCCTGCTTACCAAGTTGGTGGGAAAGCAGGAGGTGTAACTGAGCACCGTCGTTCGTGACGTCAGACCGAGGCCCTAGATCACAGGCATCCTGCGACTCGTCCGCCAGTGGTCCTGTCTCGCGAGACTTGGCTGCGCGTAGCCCATCTCGCGATGCTTGAAGAAGCGCCCCGGGAATCTAGTGGGCGGGCGGGCAGGAGCCGGCAAGATGGCGGCGCAGGCGCTGGCGCTACTGAGGGAGGTGGCGCGGTTGGAAGCGCCTCTGGAGGAGCTGCGTGCGCTCCAGTCGGTGATTCAGGCGGTGCCGCTTAGCGAGCTTCGGGAGCAAGCGGCGGAGCTGCGCCTTGGCCCGCTCTTCTCCCTGCTTAACGAGAACCATCGGTGAGAGAACCCCGGAGCTTGACCTGAGTTAGAGCACCTCCAAGTATGGAGACGGGGTGGGTGGGGGCGAGGAGAGTGACTTTCCTTGTTGGGGAAGCAAAAATTAGCCGAAATTGCAGAGACGGCAGGACCTTGGGCAAGAGAAGGGATTCAGGCCCACCCCCTGGGTGTGTTTTCTCCAGACGCCTGGCCTCGCTCCCTTATCCATGAAGTAGGAATTGGAGAAGAAAAGCAAGGTGGTCCACCTGCAGAAACTCCACAACCATGTGTACGAGTTCTTGTCTTTTTCTCTTTTTTAAGAAGGGCCCTGTCCTGGGCTGGGGTTGTTGCTCAGTGGTAGAACGCTTGCCTAGCATGTGTAAGGCATTGGATTCTATCCTCAGCACCATATTAAAAAACAAATAAAATATAAAATTATGATGTCCAACTGCAAATAAAAATATTTTTTTCTTAAAATAAAGGGTCCTGGCCGAGCGCGGTGGCACACGCCTATAAGCCCAGCAGCTCGGGACGCTGAGGCAGGAGAATCGCGAGTTCAAAGCCAGCCTCAGCAATTTAGCGAGGCCCTAAGCAACTCAGTGAGACCCTGTCTCTAAATAAAATACAGAATAGGGCTGGGGATGTGACTCAGTGACCGAGTGCCCCTGAGTTCAATCCTCAGTCCCCCCAACAAACAAAAGGGGGTCCTGCCCTGGTAATTCACACACATTTTGAGTCATTCCTGTTACAAGATTGCGTGTATATTTGCATAATATGTGCTATTTGTACGGGAATATTCATAACAGATAGTGTATGAGAGCAGAAAACCCAGCAACAACCTAAATGTTCATCAAAAATGGAATATAAATTAATTATATGGTATTACCAGGTAACACTATGCAATTATTAAAATATTTGTGATTAAAAGTAAGAGCTAAAATCACTGCTTTGCAACATGGAAATCAAAGAAAATGGACTTAAATGTAGATATAGATGGACCCCTAATATGTTCCATGAGAAACATATAGCAAAATTTATGATTCCATTATGTGTAATTTTTTAAAAGAATGACAGATGCTAACCCCCACTTGCTTAACTGGTATAACATGGGAATGTCAATAGTAGAGATACAGTAAAAACTACTAATACGGTACTAGAAGTTAAAATGCTAGGATTGCATTTTTTACTTTTGATTAATACACATTTAATAGATGCCAATTGCAATTAACACTTTGATCATTTAAAGGAGTTTTGAAATGTGATGCAGAATTTAAAAGTGATCTTTCTTGAAAAGTTAATGAACTTCAGAATCAACTCTGGATGATTTCAGAGGGCTTTCTTGGCTTTGATCTAAGATTTCTCCCTTTTTAGTAAGTTTATCCCTTTATTAAATCCATTAGTTACCATTATTCAGCTGTACCTATGAAATATCTCTTTTTTCTCTCTTTGTGGCTCTCATTCTCTCCCTCTTGCTAGGTCTGTTGTATTAGTCTTGATCCTCATTACCTATTAAGTTTTCTTTTCTAACTAGTCCTTCCCAACCTGTAGTCACGGGGAACTTCTCAGGTCAGCTCAAATTTTTTCCATGGTTTCCCCTGCCTACAGTTTGAAATCATGGCTTCTTTGTCTGGTTTTGGGTCCTTCCCAGTAGATTTCCATCCTACTTTTCCAGTCTTACCTTTTTCTTTTACTCCACTTATATTTCATCTGTTCCACCTACCATGTGGCATCACTTAACATTCCCTGGAGCATGACTTGCACTTTTCTAACTTAATTCATACTGGTCCTTCTAACTGAATGCCTTCTCTTCTCTACAGAGTCTGTCAATTGCTTAAGGCCCAGCTAAAATGCCATCCTTACCAGAGTGTCTTTCTCAGTTACTCCAGTTGCATGCTACTGTTCCTCAGATATCCTAAAGGACATCATCATTTCTGTTAATAACATTTGATGTAATTGCATTGTTTTGTTTCTCTGTGTATGTGTTTCTAGTTTGTAAGTATTTTTAAGGCAGGGGCCATAGTTTGTTTATCTCTGGCCCAACATGCAATACTCTGTGTAAACTTGATTCAAAATGAGGTTAATAGTTTAGAGGGGGCATCTAGGTCACCTTCTTCATATTGCAGATGAAGAGACTTTAAAGGTCATGCCACAAGTTGGCAACAGAGAAGCAGCAGAAACTGAAATGACAGAGTTTAAGGAGTAAGGTCCATGGGGAAGATAGTCCTTGAATGTTGGATTAATGTCTTAGGAAATAATTTTAATGGAAATTTAAAGAGCAGTTCAGAACTGGATAAGTAATAGATACCAACTGCAATTTGTGGGAATAATGCTATTTTGGATAATATACTTGCAGTTTCCAGATATATTGCTAT
The DNA here is from genome assembly GCA_020662805.1 of Glaucomys volans. Classification (NCBI taxonomy): domain Eukaryota; kingdom Metazoa; phylum Chordata; class Mammalia; order Rodentia; family Sciuridae; genus Glaucomys; species Glaucomys volans. Next base: position 884,765 of record JAJEJO010049769.1, read on the forward strand.
TATCCTGTGATAGGTTGCTATGTATTGGTTCAGGTTGTGATCTTGTAGACATAAACCTATAATCTTTGTTTTTTAATTTTTTTTTTTAGTTATACATGACAGTAGAATTTTGACATATCGTATACATGGAGTGTAACTTCCCATTTTTGTGGTCAAAAAACTCCACATGATGTGGAGTTACACTGGTCATGTATTCATATATGAACATAGGAAAGTTATGCCTAATTCATTCTACTGTCTTTCCCATTCCCCTTCCCTTCTCCACTAAACCTAGAATCTTGACAGGAATTTTTGTGAGTGAAATTAAGTCCTAAGATCACTGCTTTATAAAAAGAAAGTCAAACAAGACTGATTGTAAGTTATTAACTCTATGACTTTGGGTACCAAAGGGCCACACATGACCTGAAATTGACATACTATGCAATTTAACGTAACACTGCTTTTAAAAAAAAAAAAAAGCTTTATTGAGGGATAATTTATATACAAAGAACTGCATATAATAAATGTTTTGATATATGTATATACCCATGAAACCATCACCAGATCAGGATAATGAATATATCTTTCACGCCCAGAAGTTTCTTTACTCCCCTTGGTAATCCCTCCCTACCTCAGCCAGGCAACCACTGATCTCCTTTCCATATTACAGATGAGTTTTCTGGTTTGAGTTTGCTGGGGTTTTGGTGGTGTTTTATGGAAGATGCTTTATTTACATGGAGTCATGTAGTATGTAGTCTTGTTTGATATCTTTTTACACAATGTAATTATTTTGAGATTTATCCAAGTGGCATGAATGAGTAATTTATTCATTTTTAAAAAAATTTTTTAGTTGTAGGGGGACACAATACCTTTATTTTATTTTTATATTGTGCTGAAGATTGAATGAGGGCCTCAGGCATGCTAGGTGAGTACTCTACCACTGAGCCATAACCCCAGCCCAATTTACTCATTTTTATTGCTGAGTTAGAATCCACTATATGAATGTACCCAAATGATACATCCATCCCCTGTTGATGAACATTGAGTTGGTTTTTGTTTGGGGATATTATAAATAACACTACTGTGAATGTTCATGTACAAGTCTTTGCCAGGAATGGAATGGTTAGATAGTGTGTAGTAGGCATATGTTTAACTTTTTCAGAAACTGCCAAACTGTTTTCCAAAGTGGTTATACCATTTTATATTCCCATCAGCAGTGTATGAAAGTAGATTTTTCTACATATAAAACCTAAAACTATAAAAGTTCTAGAAGAAAGCATACAAAAAACTTTTTGAGACCTTGAGTTTAATGGATTTCTTCTATAAGACATCAAAAGAACAAATTGAGCCAGGCACAGTGGCACACACCTTTAATCCCAGATACTCAAGAGTCTGAAGCAGAGGATTGTAAGTTCAAGACCAGTCTGAGCAATTTAGACCCTGTCTCAAAAATTAAAAAAGGTAAAGCACTCATCTAGCATGCTTGAGGCCCTTTTAATTCCTACCACCACAGGTAAATAAAAGAATAAATTGGAATCCATTAGAATTAAACATTTTGCTCTTCAAAGGTCACAGTTAAGAGAATGAAAAGACAGTAGAGTGCTTTCTTCGCATGCACAAGACCCTGGGTTCAATCCCCAGCACCACACACACACAAACAGAATGAAAAGGCAAGTCAATGGAGAAAAAAAAATCTTTGCAAAGACTATATCTGATAAATGACATTCAAGATACATAAAGCACTCAAAATTCAGTAGCAGTAAATGAAATACTCAAAAATTGAGCAAAAGATGTAAGTAGGAAGATACATGGATGGCAAATGAAGAGTCGTGTCTTTATTAGTCATTAGGGAAATACAAATTAAAACCACAGTGAGATTTTACTATACATCTATTAGATTGGCTAAAGTGAAAAAAGAATAAATGACTAAACAAAATGTGGCAGATAAATATAATGGGATATTGTATGTGCAGTCTTCTAAAGAAAGGAAATTCTGACAAAGAATTCGAAGGCTTTCTACTAAGTGAAATAAGCAGACACAAAAGGACAAATCTTGTATGATTCCACTTATATGAAATATCTAGAATACACAAATTTAGAGACATAGAAAGCAGGATGGTGGTTTCAAGGGGCTGGAGAAGGAAGAATGGAAAATGCTTAGTGAATACAGTGTTTCAGGTTGGGAAGATAAAAAAAAATCTGGAGATGGATGATGGTGATATTTGCACAGAAATGTGTGAGTATACTTATTGCTGCAGAACTGTGTGTTTAAAAATTGTTAAAAGGGTGAATTTTGTATGTAATTACAGTTTGTTTTTGAGCCAGGGTCTTGCTATGTTCCCCAGGCTGACCTTGAACTCTTTCTGGGCTTAAGTGATCCTCATATCTCAGTCTCCCAAGTAGGTGGGACTACAGACATGTGCCACTGTGCCTGGCTTTGATGGCATTATTTTTAAAAGGAGAAGAAACCCATATCCAGAAACAGTTAGTCCCCATTTCTCCTGTATTCTTGTCCTCCAGGCAACCAGGAAGCTATTTTCTGTTTCTATGGATTTGTCTGTTCTGAACATTTTATATAAATAGAATCATCATCAAAAAGATGCTTTCTGCTGGGCATGGTGGCACACACCTATAGTCCCAGTGGCTCAGGAGACTAAGGCAGGAGGATCACAAGTTCAAAGCCAGCCTCAGCAAAAGCGAGGTACTAAGCAACTCAGTGAGACCCTATCTCTAAATAAAATACAAAATAGGGCTGGGGATGTGAGTTCAATCCCCAGTCCCCCCCCCCCCCCGCCAAAAAAAGAAGAAGCCTTTTGTGTCTATCTTATGTCTTAGTATATATTTATAAGGTTTATTCATATTAGAGCATTATGAGTACTTCCATTTTATGGCTAAATAGCATATTGTATGGCTATACCACACTGTATTTATCCTTTCATTTGGGTTGTTTGTTTATTTATCCAACATTTGGGTTGTTTCTACTGCTCTAAGTATTAATATGTAGGTTTCCATGCAAACATATTTTTAATTTTCTTGGCTATAAAAACATTCTTAAGTATTTCCTTAGGCCCAGTTATGCAAAATAGAATCCCTAAATTAAAAAGTATATTTATTTTTAAGACTTTTGATTTGTATTCCTTAATTGTCATCTAGAAAAGTTGTACCAGTTTAATTGTATTGTTCTGTTAGCAATATATTAGCCCATTATTTGTACTGTTTATTAAGAGACAGAAAATTGGTCTTGAAATAGGCTCTTTTCCTTTTGTATTTTTCCCCCCTCTTCTATCCCTATTGCTATTTCCCTGGTCTACTTCTTCATCACCTCCCACTTGAACTGCCTTCATTTTGAAAATTCTTTCTTTAATGCTGGTGAATGATTTTTTTGTTGTTGTTCATTTTCATTTCTATTCTGTTCTGCTGGTGATGGAACCCAGGGCCTTGCACATGCTAAGCTCATGCTCTATCAGTGAGCTATGTTCCTCAGCCCCAGGATGATTTCTGTAAGTTAGATTTCATTGTTACTTCTCTGTCTCTGACTTACCATTGCTGTTCTGGAAAAAGTCTAAATTCCATGCATGATATAAAAAATCTCTTAGAATCTGGCTTCTGTGCATCTTTCCAGTTTCAATTCTCGCTATTCATGTTACCCTTTTGCCTTCTCCCCATCTCTTTCCTATTTTGACCCCAGTCATACCAAGCCCCATGTGGTTCCTTGAAAGTATAACAAGATGTTCTGTTCCTCTGTTTCTTGTGTGCTACTTCACCCTCTTCTTAGAACACCTTTCTTCTAGATCACTCCTTTTTTTTTTTTTTAAACTTAGTTCAGGTGTCACCCACTGGGAAGCCTTCCTTATAGTTTGTGTTCTTTTTAAAGCTCCCAAAGCTTCTTGTCTTGGGTTATGGCATTTATCTATCTGGATTGTAGTTGCCTTTTATTTTTCTATATCTTCCATTAGACTTAACTCCTTCAGGCTAAAGAATATATCTTAATCCTTGTTTGTAGCCTCAAAACTTGCATAGCAGATGTTATCTAGTACTTACCAAATGTTTGATGAGAAATAGAAGTTACTATTTCAGAAAAAAAAGTCTTTATGGAACAATAGTGAGCCAGGTTTCACTACTATTATAACACTGTTGCTTCTAATCTAACAGGATGTGAACTAATAAGATCTATGGTGTCTCCTTTAGGGAACAGACTACTTTGTGTGTATCCATTCTGGAGAGATTGCTCCAGGCTGTGGAACCAGTTCACGTGGCTAGGAACCTCAAGGTTGACCTACAGAAGGGACTTACTCACCCTGATGATTCTGTTAAAATTCTCACTCTGTCCCAGGTATGAAACTTTACTAGCACACATAAAAAGGAGCCAACATTGACCACCTTCTCGGGGCCAGCTTCCATGGTGGGTTCCAATCTGTCTGTGTTCCTCAGGTGTGTCTGTTCTATTCTGTTGTGCCTAATGATTTATAACCTGAGAAATAGCTGAAGTAAAAAGATCCGCTGAGCCAGGCACGGTGGCACACACCTGTAATCCCAGCAACTCGGAAGGCTGAGGCAGGAGAATCACAAGTTCAAAGCCAGCCTCAGCAACTTAGCGAGGCCCTAAGCAACTCAGTGAGACCCTGTCTCTAAATCAAATACAAAATAGAGCTGGGGACGTGGCTCAGTGGCCAAATGCTCCTGAGTTCAATATCCGGTTCCCAAAAAAAAAAAAAAAAAAGATCCGCTGAGTACTTTCTCAGTCATTGACCAGGCATTGTGCCATGTGCTGTTGTAGTTACCAACATAAATATATTGTGGGGTTTTTTGTTTGTTTGTTTTTTGTTTTTTTGGTAAGAGCCTCTTAGTCTAGAGAAAAAGATTAACAGCTGCTCTGCCTATCATTGTAGTCATATGAACTAAGTGCTATTGTAAAAGTCATGAAGCCCAAAAATTATGACAGTAACTCTTACTATCTTGGTAACCAGAATATCCTACTATTTGAATAAAGAGCTTCTGCTAAGGATTATCTTGTGGAAATGTGAGAAACTAAGCAGTTAGTTTTCTAGTAAATACTGTTCTTCCTTTTCCTTTTTTTTTTTTTTTTTTTTTTTTGCAGTGCTAGGGATTGAACCCATGGCCTTGGTGCTTGCAAGGCAAGCATTCTACCAACTGAGCTAAATCCCCAGCCCTTCCTTTTCTTCTTAAAAGTGTTTATTCAGTAAAAAAGGGAGAAGGTATCAATTTATTCATTGACCGTGTATATGCCAGGCACCACAGTAGGTGCTTTACCTGTTTAGTCTCATTTAATCTTCAAAACTACCCTGGAATTAAGTGTCATTGTTTCCATTTTACAAGTAAGAAATTAGGCTCAAATAATTATTTAATTTGTCCAAGGTCTTTGCACTAAAAATTGACATAAATTGTTTTCATTCACTAACCTATCAATACTCTTTATCGTGCTTGCCTAGCATGCACAAAGCCCTGGGTTCAATCCCCAGCACCACAAAAAAACAAACAAACAAAATACTCTTTATCCACTGCGTCTTGCTTGTTTTTTCCTGTTCATTTAAAGGGGGTTAAGATGTTACTACACCATCTGTGTGTTTGATTTTAATGAATTTGGGTCATTGTGAATTTTTAATGACCTCTCCTACAGTTGTAGACACTACCTTCTAAACTAATTGCACACTAAGGTAATTAGACCATGTATTCACATGTTACTGTACCTTTGAAGAGTGTTTCTGATTTTTTTTTTCCTCAGGTTGGCAGGATTGTTGAAAATTCCGATGCTGTTACAGAGATTCTAAATAATGCTGATCTACTAAAACACATTGTGTATTGCATTGGTGGAGAGAATCTATCTGTAGCTAAGGCGGTGAGTTTATTAGAACCATCAGCTAACATGTAGACACATTAGTGTCCTAAAGTAAAAAAAGGCCTTATAAATTGAGAGGTGAAGGGTTAAAATGGTGGATTTGGTAGAACTGAATTTATAGCCTCAGGTAGATGGTATCAAATATATGGTTATCAAATACAGAGTAGTAAACTCCTTTTGTTTTCTAGGATACATGTGTCTACATTATTGGGCTTATGTTGGGTTACTTGATCTTTTCCAGTTACAAATAACAATAGCTAAAATGTCATGACAGCTTATTGGACAAGTACATTTTGTGCACTGATTTTCACATCAGTCTTAAGAAGTAGATATAAATGCTCTGTATTTTTGTGACTTAAGAGATATTTTCTTTCCTTATAAGGCTATCAAATCCCTGTCAAGAATATCACTAACTCAAGCTGGACTTGAGGCTTTATTTGAAAGCAACCTGCTGGACGATTTGAAAAATGTAATGAAAACAAATGATATTGTTCGATACAGGGTGTATGAGGTAAGACTAAAACCTTTGTGACGTTTACAAAGCAGAATACAGTAAACTTGAAGTGGAAGGCAAGATGGCTCATTTAATATGCATGTATTGAATATATAACCTGTGTTTGGCCCTATCCAAGGTGGTAGGAATATAGGGGTTAGTTCCCAGCTGGTGTGTGGGACAGTCATACCAAAAAATAGTGCAGAATAAGTACTCTATTGGAGGAGATAGCATTGAAACTGGACTGAAGTATTATTCATCTCACTGTTAAAGGAGTAACTGACCCAAGGCTACACACTTAATAGGCTACGTACTCAAATGGAACCCCACACAGTCTAATTCTCTCTTCACAGAGCTTTCTTACTTTGCATGCCTTGATACCACACTACCCTAATTTTTCTTTTGCATCACTATTTCTTCTCAAAGTCTTGACTCTTTGTCCTCCTAGAACCTTTCATTGTTGTCATGAAGGCAAAATCTCCTGATTTTTTAATTAATTAATTTTTTTTTTTTGGACAATCTTGCTTCATTGCTCAGGCTAGTCTTGAACTCCTAGTCTCAAGGGATCCTTCCACCTGAGCTAACTAAGTACTGGGACTACAGTTTAATTTACCTTATGATTTCAGTTCCCACCTATGTGATGATGGCTCAAATGTAAACTTCCAACCCATACCTTTCTTCTGAAGTAAGACCTTCATACCCAACTGCTCACTCACTCTTGCCCTAGTGGAAGTATTCCAGGCCCCTCATACTCATACTCATGCTCAAACTGAATTCCTGATCAACCTGATTTATCCCATACCCATAATAAAATACAGCAGCAACAAACTGGCCCTGTCCCAAAGCTCACAGAGTTATGTATTAGACCTTGAGCTCATTCTTTATGAGACCTTTTTCTTGCCACTTATCCATTCATTCATCACATTGTGTTGGTTTTACCTAAACCTGTATATTTCTCTTCATTGGTATATCACCACAACCCTCCCCTACAATATCCTACCACTGTTGCTTAACCTGATCTGCTTTTGTCATTCATCCCTCATCTATCTTACATGTAATCAGAATGATCTTTTTTATTTATTTTTTAAATTGACATGTAATTGTATGTATTTGTCATGTTGGCAAGATGTTTTGAAGTGTATATAAGAATGATCTTTTAGGGGCTGGAGTTGTGGCTCAGTGGTAGAGTGATTGCCTAGCATGTGTGAGGCACTAGGTTTGATTCTCAGCACTGCATAGAAAGAAATAAAAAATAAAGGTCCATCAACAACTAAAAATATATAAGAAAGAAAGGATGATCTTTTGAAAATTTTTATTTGGTTCTGTCTCTTCAGTGTCCTTTCTCTCAATAGGCTGTCAGGACATACCTGTTGAATGAAGAAGTAACTGAATGAATGAATTTTCTTTTCCTTTGCCCTGCTAGGGATCAAACTCAGTTTTTCATACTGCTATGCAAGCACTCCACAACTAAGCCACATTCCTAGCCCATGAAATGAATATTTTTATAATCTGCTTTTTTTTGCTGATTTAAGTTTTTATACCCCAATTGATTATTTGGGGGTGCAGGGAGGGAATGCAGATATACACAGATAAAATGGAATATTTTGGTGCCGTGGTAATTTTTTATGTGTTCAATGAAGTTTTTCTAGAGACAAATACTGGATTTTAAAAAACTCAATCATTTCAAGTACATAGTTCTGCATTTAATTTAATGAGATATAGTAGGTTTGTGGCTTTTTTGACTTTTTCCGTTTTCTGTTTTTTTGTTTTTTTCCCCCAGCTAATTGTGGAGATTTCTTCTGTGTCATCAGAATCTCTAAACTACTGTACCACAAGCGGATTGGTGACACAGCTTCTGAGAGAGCTGACTGGTGAGGATGTGCTAGTCAGGTGTGTTCACTGACAGAGTTCTTAAGGAGACATGTCCTCTTTTTGAGGGCTTGGAACCTGCCATGATCTTCCCTATTAGGGTCTTTGTCTGATCTGCAACCTCAAGACTTTTGTAAGCAGGGCATGGTGTTGCATACCTGTAATCACTGCAGCTTAGGAGGCTAAGACAGGAGTATCCATGAGTTTAAAACTAACCTCAGCAACTTAGCAAGGCCCTAAGTAACTTAGTGAGACCCTGTTTCAAAATAAAATATAAAAGGGGGCTAGGGCCAGACACAGTGGCATATGCCTGTAATCCTAGCAGTTTAGGAGGTTGAGGCAGGAGGATCACAAGTTCAAAGTCAGCCTCAGCAATTTAGCAAGGCCCTAAGCAACTCAGTGAGACCCTGTCTCTAAACAAAATACAAAAAAGGATTGGGGATGTGGCTCAATGGTTGATGCCCCTCGGTTCATTCCCCAGCATCAAAAAAAAAAAGAAAAAAAAACCTGGAGATATGGCTCCGTGGTTAAAAGCCTCTGGATTCAATCCCTAGTACCAAAAAAAAAAAATAGACTCATGTGAAATCACTAAAGTTACATTATAACAACATATTGGAACATACCATTTTAAAGCCCTGCAAAACTGTTTAGCTCTTTTCAAGTGACTGGGTCCCCTGTCTCTGAGCAGGTGTGCACTTAAATAACTGCAGTCACATGGAACTGCCATTTCTGATTACTTAACATTTTATCAGATAGATTCATGAACATTGTTAAATAACAGCACTGTGTCTTATTTGAAGAAATATGGGCTTTTGAAAAAGATGGACTTGAGCTTGCATCCCTCTCTTCTACTTATTAGCTGTTTGACCTTGGACAAATGATTATAGACTTTCTATACCTCAGTTTCTTCCTCTCTCTGATGGAACAATAACAACTCTAAAAACAATATGAGGATTTGGGCTGAGGCTGTAGCTCAGTTGCAGTGCACTTGCCTAGTAAGTCCTTAGCACCACATAACAATAAACAAAGGCATTCTGTCCATCTACAACTACAAAAAAATTTTTTAAATAAAGATACTAGGATTAAACCAATTGACCATAGAAACCAATGTAGTGGTAGACATGGATATTCAAATGAATGTTAATTCCAGTCTTCTTCCAGCTCCCTGTTCTCCCTAAGTTCATTTTACTATCTGCCGGCCATCTCCTTAATAATATTCCAGTTTGCTATTACATCCTCATTGTTGAGCAATTTGCTTCAAGTATTTTGCTGTTATCATATTATAGTTGTCATGCCTGTGTGAGTTTTTAGTTTCTTCTTACCAAAAGACTTTCTTTTTTGTTTGCTTTGTGGTGCTAGTGTTTGAACCCAGGATCTCTCGCATACTAGGCAAGCTCTTGGCCACTGAACTAACACCCTCAGTCCTGAAATCCAGTTCTGATTGTCCTTTGTTCTTTAAATGTGACTGAACTTGTTAAACCTATTTGCGTAAATCAGGCATTTGTTAAATTTCAAAGTGCTAATAAGGACATAGGAAAAAGCCTTCAAATAGTTGGTCAGTTTACATACTTCAGCATCAACTATAAAAATACGTTTTAGTTAATTTGGAGTAATTTTATCATGGTTGAAAATTAGATGGTACTATAGAATTGTTAAGTTGTTAATATATGTGTTAATGACAGTATAATTATGTAAGGAAATATTCATGTGTTTTACAGATGCATACTGAAATGTGTAGGGGTAAATGGCACGATAACTAGGATTATCTTTAAAATAGTTCAGCAAAAATATGGGAAAGGAAGATGAAGTAAGTAAAATCTTGATAGTTATAAAATCAGGATTATGAATGCATGGTTGTTGTACTAATCATTCTTGTGTGTGTTTGACATTTCAAAATAAAAGCTAAAAATCTCTTAGGGAATAGCTACGTTATAGTAGAAACAATATACTTGGGCCTCAAATGAAAAAAATCAAGATTTAAGTATAAATTCTACCTATTAACAATAAGTGACATTCCAAATAAGTCATTGCCATCTTGTAGGTCTTGTGTCCTCATCTAAGAAGTAGAACCAAGGGTATGAACCTTTCAGATTTGGTAAAAAGATTGTCAGGTAACCTATATGAAAGCAATTTTGAAAGCAGGCTATTCATATGCACAATCACCTTGTTTTTGTTCTTCTTTCATTGTAGAGCCACCTGTATAGAGATGGTGACATCTCTGGCATATACCCATCATGGACGACAATACCTTGCTCAAGAAGGAGTAATTGACCAGATTTCTAATATAATTGTCGGGGCAGATTCTGACCCCTTCTCTAGTTTCTATTTGCCCGGTAAGAAACATTGGTGCCTGTGGAACTGACAGTGCATGTTTTGCTTCTGAGTTATATTGTCTAGAAGAGGCCAAGAATTAGTTTGGTTTGAGCTAATTCCTTATAGGAGATACTCATGGCCACCAAATTCAGCAGCATGTTAAAAGGATCATTAATCACAGTCAAGTAGGATTTATCCCAGAGATGCAAGGATGATTCAATGTACAAGTCAACAAATGTACAAGAAATTAACAGATGAAGGATACAAACTCGTATGATTGTAGATACAGAAAAGGCATGTTGATATATTCAACATTCTTTCATAATAGCTCTTAATAAAATGTGTAGAGGGAATAACCTACTCAATGGTGAAAAGTTAAAAATTTTTCCTCTTTGATCAGGAACAAGATAAGGATGCCCACCACTTCTATTTAATATAGTACTTGAAGTCCTAACCAGAGTAATTATGTAAAAGAAAAAAACGAAAGGTATCCAAATCTGAAAGAAAGACATTAAATTGCTCTTATGTGCAGGTCACATGATCTTATATATAGGATACCTTACAGACTCTGCCAAGAAGCCTGAATGAATTCAGTAAAGTTGCAGAATCCAATAGTAACATACAAAAATCAGTAGCATGTCTATACTCAACAACTATGTGAAAAAGAAAACAACCTCATGGGCTAGGAATGTAGCTCAGTGGCACAGCACTTCCTAGCATGCTTCAAGGCCTAGATTCAATCCTCATACTACAAAAGAAGAGAAGAATTTATGATAGCATCCATAAAAATAACATACTTAGGAATGAATTTCACTAAGAAGATGAAAGATCTGTACTCTGAAAACTATAACTAAAGAAGAAAATAGAAGACACAAATGGAAAGATATCCCAGATATATGGATTGGAAGAAATGATATTGTTCAAATTTCTGTACTGTTACCCAGAGCTATTTACAGACTGAATACAATTTCTATCCAAATTCTAATGACATTTTTCACAGGTGTAGGGGGATACAAACCTAAAATTCGTATAGAAACACAATATAGCTGAAATAGTTTAAAGCTATAATAATCAAAACAACATACTGCCATGAAACAGGCACATAGATGACTGAAATAGAATCCAGAAATAAACCGCATTTGCGGCCAGTTGATTTTCAACAAAGATGCCAAGAACATTTGATGAGGAAAGGACATCTCCTTAAATGGTGTCAAGACACCAGATATATATAAGCAGAGAATGAGATTAGATTCGTATTTCACACCATATGCAAAAATTAACTCACAATCTTTTAAAGACTTAATAAGCCTTTACAGAGGAACTGCCAAAAAAAAAAAAATGTATGAGAAAAGTCAATGACATTGTTCTAGACCAAGGTATTTTTAAATGTGACCCCTGAAAGTACTGGCAACAAAAGGAAAAAGAGACTAATGGATTTGTATCAAACTGAAAGTTTTTTGTACAACCAAGGAAGCAGTGAAGAGGCAACCTATGGAATGGGAGAGGTGTTTGCAAGCCATATGTCTGGTAAGGTGTGAGTATCCAAAATATATAAGGAATGCAAATGATTTAGTAGCAAGAAGACTGTCCAATTAAAAAATGAGCAAAGAATCTGAATAGATACTTCAAAAAGATGACATAAATGCCTGACAGGTGTATGAAAAACTGTTAACATTACTCATCAACAGGGAAATATAAAATAGAACCACAATGAGAAATCATCTCACACCTATTTAGAGTGGTTTATATCAAAAAAGATGAAAGATAGCAAGTGTTGGCAAGGACAGGGAGAGGGAAAACCCTTGCACACTGTTGGTGAAAATGTCAGTTAGTATTCAGCCATAATGGAAAACAGTATGGAGTGTCCTCAAAATACTAAAAAGAGAACTAGAAGATGATCTGGCAATCCTGCTACTGGGTATGTGTCCAAAGGATGTGAAACCAGTATGTGAGATAAAGAGAAAGTGGGGTTATGAATATAGCTCAGTAATAAGAGCATGCAGGAGACCCTGGTTTTGATCCCCACATCACCAAACAAAGGAAAGAAAATGTGAACCATCCACAATGGAATACTCTTCAACCTTAGAAAGAAATCCTGTTGTTTTGAGCACCACAGATAAAGGACACTATGTTAAGTGAAAGAAGCAAGGCACAAAAGGATAATACCACATTATCTCACCAGTACACAGACTAAAAAAGTCAAATTGACAGAAATGGAGATTAGAATAGTGATTACATGGGTTGGTGAGGCAGGGTTGAATAAATGTCAGTCAAAAGATATAAATTTCAGTTAGGGGTTGGGGTTATAGCTCAGTGGTAGAGTGCTTGCCTCATGTGTGAGGCACTGGATTTGATCCTCAGCACCACATACATAAATTAAAGGTATTGTGTTCATCTACAACTAAAAAAACCAAAAAATTAAAAAATAAGTAAGTTTCAGGAGGAATATTGACTAGTTAACAATGTAACATGTTCTTTCAAATCATTGAGTAGATTTTAAAGTATTCTTACCATTAAAAAGGTATGAGATGACACACCTTTAATTAGCCATTCCATAATATATGGGTATTTCAAAATGTTTCACATAATACATAAATGCAGTTTGTTAATTTATAATTAATTTTAAAAAATGAGAGCTATAGCCCCTTAATAGGTAGAATCCATTGCTCTGAGAACCACACATGGACTGTTGACTGATTTTCTTCAAACATTAGTGCTTTTTAGAGCATTAGGGTTATTTTCTTTAGAAGCTCAATTAAAAGAAATGATAAAAATAATGATACTAACATTTACGGTATATGTCACAGATTGATCACATCTCTGAGTTGGAATCTATATGGTATAGGTTCTGCTCCAGTCATTCTATTTTAGGCTGGATTAATTATTCTTTTTTAAGCACTTCCCAGAAGCTGGGGATTTATTGCTTCCTCGGGTAACCTGCTTTATTTTATTGAGCATATGTGTTTAAAAGTTTCTTCGCAATAATGACTCCACACATGCCTTAACTATAATTTGTATCCATTTATCCTTGTTCTTTGTTCTTCCTCTGCACCTTTGACACCTGAGGTTTCTGTTCTCTTGAGGCCACACATCACCAGTCATTTGAATGTCTGGATAGTCTTAGGTTTCCAGGCAACAGTCAATAGTCTTTTGCCTCTTTCTGGCCTGTAGTTTATTTCTGTTCCTTTGAAAACTTAGAGCCCACCATTTGTACTGTTTAACTCTTCTGTTAAGATATATTTTTGTAAATGTCTTTAGGATTTGTGAAATTTTTTGGAAACCTGGCTGTCATGGATAGTCCTCAACAGATCTGTGAGCGGTATCCTATCTTTGTGGAAAAAGTGTTTGAAATGACAGAAAGTCAGGACCCCACCATGATTGGTGTAGCTGTAGACACAATTGGAATCCTGGGATCCAATGTTGAAGGAAAACAGGTTTTACAGAAAACAGGTCAGTATAACTTCTCTTGACTTTGTGGTATAACTTGTCTTGACTTTGTTTAGGTGTGTCTTATTTTTTATAATGCAATAACTCAAGTTCTTTTGCTGGTGGTTTAATTACATTGTAGAAACTACTTATGCTGGTAGCACTCTTCATCCATGACTACGGACTCATCTCTAAAAGTCTCATAATTCAAAGTCCAAACCCTTTCACTTTTTATTTCTCACTCTTCAGTGTTCTACCAACCAATTAGGACCAAATACTCTCTCCTACCATGTCTAATAGTAGTCATGGTACAAATACTACGGTAACATTAGTTTTTTTTTAAATTTATTTATTTGTTTTTATGTGGTGTTGAGGATTGAACCCAGTGCCTCACATGTACCAGGCAAGTGCTCTACCACTGAGCCACAAACCCAACCCTTAACATTAGCCTTTTTAATTTCATTTATCTCCCTTCTCTGGGCCTTATTCATAAAAAGGGCATAACAATTACTTATCAGGATTGTTGTGAATATTTGATGAATTTTATTTGTAATGTCAAAAGGAAACAAATACTCATTATAAGACTTGTTAAGGAAAATACTTTTATGACACATCTTGATTATCTTTTAAAAAAAATTTAGTTGTTGATGGACACAATGCCTTTATTTTATTTATATGGTGCTGAGGATCAAACGCAGTTCCTCACATGTGCTAGGGAAGCGTTCTACCACTGAACTGCAACCCCAACCTCAACACATCAATGATTATCTTAACAGTGCAACAAATTCTGCACAAAATATAAAATATACAGCACTATTTTGAAAACCCTTTTGAAGGATATGTTGAAAATTAATATGCCAGATGTATTGCAGCTGATATCCCTGCTGCATGTACTTTTCTAAGTGCTTTTACCTAAGACATATAATCCTTTTATAGTCCTACAAAGAACATACCATTGTCATTCTCATTTTACAGATAAGGTAGCTGAAACTCAGAGAAGTTAAGAAAATTTTCTAAGATCATACAGACTGGGGCAGCTGCTACTCAAATCCAGGTCCTTTGATTCCAATCCTATACACTTTACCTTATATGTGCTGCATTGCATATAATTGTGTTTTAGGTCTTTCATTTGGTCTCTGACTATATGCTTATTTTTATGTTGATTTAGGTTGGTAGGGGTCATAATGTATGAAAGTACACTTCATATCCATTATGATGCTATTATTTAATTTTTTAAAATTACACAAACATAAAGTAAATGCTAGGATATGGCGAAGGTACAATCCTATTTTCTGATGGGAGTATGAAATGGTACAATCCCTGTGGAAAATAATATGCAAGTTCCACAAAAAATGAAACAATTACTATATGGTCCAGAATTTCACTTCCTATTATATTTTGAAAAGTATTGAAAGCAAGGACCCAAACAGATGTTTGCATACCTATGTTCATGGCAGTATTGTTACAGGCCAAACTAGTGGAAGCAACCCAATATTCATTGATGGACAAATGGTAAACAAATGTTAATGTGCATACAGTGGAATCTTACTCAGCTTTATAAAAGTGTGTGACACATGCCACAGCACAAAGGAAGTGGGAAGACATTATGCTAATGAAATAGACATAGAAAGCATACTGAAGGTTCTGTTTAGAGGAGGTACATAGAATAGTCAAATTAATAGAAACAAAGGAGAGTAGTGATTAGCAGGGGATGAGGGTGGGAGGAATGGGAATTACCACTTAATAGGTACAGAATTGTAGTTGGGTTGTTGAAGAAGTTCCGCAGGTGGATAGTGGTGACAGTTGCACAACAGTGTGGAGATAATGACAATGAACTGTATGATTAAAATGGTAAATTTTATGTTGTGTATACCTTACCATATTAAAAAAAAACCTCAATCTCGTTACCTTCAAAGGAACTCGCTTTGAACGCTTGCTCATGAGACTAGGACATCAAGCAAAGAATGCCTCCACAGAGCTTAAAATTAGATGCTTGGATGCAGTTTCATCTCTTCTGTATTTACCAGTAAGTGGACTGGGAAATTAATGAACAGTGGCTTATGTTTGGGAGAGTAAATCTGATCTGTAGGAGTCAGCATGATATTACATTGAACAAATAAATGCCATCTTCTCACTTCAAGTAAAAGAAGAGAACCTTCATAATATGACTAGTGACATTTTAAGTTAAAGTGGAATCACAGAGTATCAGAACTATAGAAGTCATAGAGATTGCCTAATCCTAGCCATCAAAAACTGGGAAGAATCTGGGCCGGATTTGATAATGAGTGCTTCAGAATAAGCTGAAAACACCCAGCAAATTAATGAATGAGAACCTTCTAAACCCAGGTTTTCTGACTTTGAAATGCATGGTTTTCTCCAGGTAAAGTAACCTTGTGAAATTTTCCTTTTCTGTACTGTAGCCTGAGCAGCAGACTGATGACCTCCTGAGGATGACAGAATCCTGGTTTTCCTCTTTATCTCATGACTCATTGGAGCTCTTCCGTGGTATCAGTAATCAGCCCTTCCCTGAACTACACTGTGCTGCCTTAAAAGTGTTCACGGTAGGTATTCTCTTCTCCATCTGTCCTTCTGGGTCTCTGCTCATTCAACACATGATTACCTAGAGGGATTCAGTCCCTGTGCCATGCTCTGGGGGTGCACAAGTGTGGAGCATAGATTCTGCCTCTGCTGCTTCAGAGCCCAATGAGGAAGATATGAGTTAACAGATTATTCAGTAAAAGGTATTAGGGGCTGAGGATGTGGCTCAGTGGTAGAGTGCTTGTCTGGCATGTATGAGGCCCTGTGGGTTCAATCCCTAGCACTCCCCCAAACAAAAAAGCATTCCTTTCTGTTTGAAGTTTGAACAGATTGCTATGAGATCATGGAATTAATTCCAAACTCCTTATCTGCCATGCTCAATTGACCCAGCCCTCAGCTTCTTCCTGAGCCTTCTTTCCTGCCATTCCCCTTTTGGCACTTAATGCTGTAGGGATTCCGACCTGCTTATTTCAAGTCTCTGGACTTTTGCTGTGCTCTCTGCATTCAACACTTCCCTAACCTCACACGTTAACCTCCTAATTGTTTTTCAAGAACTAGTTCAGGTATCTTTTCAGCACACTTTGTCCAAGCTGATAATTAACTCAATGTTAAATTTAAATTTTAAAATTTAAATAAATTTTAAAAGTTTTAATTAAGTATGGGGGAATACAACACTGAATAAAATAGATTAAAAGTTTCCTGAAGTTTCTTGTGTGTTGAGGGCGCCAGGCAGTAAATGTAATTATAAAGTTACTTATTATCTGTTTCTGGGTACTTAATCTTTCCCCCATTAAGCAGTTTGTGGAGAGAAGGACCATATCTGATTTGTCTTTGTAAGCCCAGCACTTGTCATGGTGCCTGGACTCATAGAAATACAGTTATGTCTTTGGTAATCTTATCATAATGGGATTCACGCAGCATACTAGGCTAGACTAGGATGGGACTGGAGAGGGAAGGCTTCCTAAGGATGTTTTGTGATCTGAGTCTTGAAGGATATGATATTCTTATCATCTTCAAGAACATCTGCTTTTAGACTGCTTCACCCTTGTAGTCTTTGTATGAGAAGGACATTTTGGCTCTTGCATTGGTATCTCATTATTAGTTTATTTTGATTTTGCTATTTTACCTTATCTTCCACTTAGTTGGCCATGATTATAAAGATAATTTTTTTATTTGCTGGTTGGAATAGTTATTTTTATTTCAGTCCACTTTTCATCCTCAGCTATTGTTATTTAGGTCAGTATTTCCTCACATATTAACTTAGGGATCTTGTTGAAATGTAGATTCCATGGTAATTCTGAGATGGAGCTTGAGATTCTGAATTTCTAATAAGCTCCAGGTGGTGCTAATGCTGCTGGTCTGTGGAACACAGTTTGAAAGAAAGAAATTATAAGCTTATTACTTCTTCTTTACTAAAATGTAATGGTGAAGTTTTCATAAACATAAAAGTCGCTTATTCATTTATTTTAAAATTTGAAAAATACTGAGAAGTGGAAATTTTTCAAATCACATGAAGTTGTATTTTTGTTGTAGTTTGATACAGTTTTAGGGTTTTTGTTTTTTTGTTTTTTTTTTTTTTTGTTTTTTGGTGCTGGGGATTAAACCCAGGGGCACTCTACCACTGAGCCACATCTCCAGCCCTATTTTGTATTTTATTTAGAGACAGGGTCTCATTGAGTTGCTTAGAGCCTCGTTAAGTTGCTGAGGCTGGCTTTGAACTCATGATCCTCCTGCCTAAGCCTCCCAAGTGCTGGA
>JAJEJO010049769.1:903094-1095070 GCA_020662805.1 Glaucomys volans
TATTTTGGAACCAGGGATTGAACTCAGGGACACTCAGCCACTGAGTCACATCCCCAGCCCTATTTTGTATTTTATTTAGAGACAGGGTTTCACTGAGTTGCTAAGGGCCTCGCTAAGTTGCTGAGGCTGACTTTGAACTCGAGATCCTCCTGACTCAGCCTCCCAAGTTGCTTGGATTACAGGCATGCGCCACCACACCTGGCTGTGTGTATGTATTTTGATTGAAGTATTTTGAACAGTCATACCTTGCCACCTCTGCCCAATCCCATTCCCCTTCCTCCCTGGATATAATCACCGCCACAAATTCAGGATTTATTTCCAGGCCTTTATATCATTTCATATTTCTAGTACATGTTTCTTATGTAAACAAAATACATTGTAGTGTTTCTATATATCATTCTACAGTTTGCTTTTTCTCTTTAATGTTTTAAAATATATCAATGCGGTCAGCCTTTGAGTGACAGCAACACAAGATGGCAGCCACTACAGGCTCAGACAATTTATGAAAACCAAATATACAGCCTTAAAATAGAATGTGGACCTAAATACCCAGAAGCACCCCCGCCTTGTAAGATTTGTAACAAAAATTAATATGAATGGAGTTAATAGTTCTAATGGAGTAGTGGACCCAAGAGCCATATCAGTCCTAGCAAAATGGCAGAATTCATACAGCATCAAAGTTGTTCTGCAGGAGCTGCAGCACTTAATGATGTCTAAAGAAAATATGAAACACCCTCAGCCGCCAGAATGACAGTGTCACAGCAGTTCATCAAAAGAAAAACACAGGCCTTCCCCCCATTCAATTTAAGCAGCCTTTATTTTCCAACGTAGTAAATTTTTCTAGATACATCTTAAGGAAGCTCCTATTCAAATGCAGTTTATCTGAAGATACCATAAATGATACTAATTTTTTGTCCATATGAAATATATAAATTGTGCTATAACAAAAATAGATAGATAGATCAATCGATTAATTAGTGAGCTGGGCACAGTGGTGTGTGCTTATAATCCCAGGTACTTTGGAGGCTAAGGCAGTGGAATCACAATTTCAAGGTCAGCCTAGACAACTTAGTGAGACCTTATCTCAAAGTTAAAAATAAAAAGCGCTGAGGAGGGCTGGGGTTGTAGTTCAGTGGTAGAGCGCTTGCCTAGCACATGTGAGGCCCTGAGCTCAATCCTCAGCACCACATAGAAATAAATAAAATAAAGGTATTGGGTCAATCTACAACTAAAAAATATATTTAAATAGAAGTGCTGATGATACTGCTCGGTGGTAGAGCATCCCTGAGTTCAGTCCTCAGTACCAAAAAAAGTGCATGTGTATATGTATGTATGTATGTATATGTGTGTTTATATTTTAAAAGGCAGTTAGCAAGTCAGTATTTCTCACATATCCACAATGTATCATTCTCTAAATAAAGCCTCATTCCAAAGCATCTATTACAAATGGTACTACAACATTGTCAAAAATACCTTGTGTCCTTGTATGCATGTTTTTAGGGTAGTCTTCTGGTTTTTCTTTTGTTTTTCCACTGTTGTAATCATGCCTTGTGTATAACCAGGATTTGCCTTCATCATGTAACAGATTTATCCATGTCTTTTTATCTATTTTTTGTAAACAGTCTTAGTGGTTTCTTTTATTTCTACATAAGTTACTTAATCATTCTTCCATTATTAGACATTTATATTGCAACTTTTACACTGTGATGAACATCTTTGTATACAAAGCTTTCTAGTATTTAGAACTTTTTCTTAAATTTGTTTCTCAAGTAATTTACTTGGGGAAAAAGGTAGTTCTTGAAATGTTTTTATTAGTGCACTATAGTCATACATAATAGTGGTGTTCATTCTGTAATATTCATAAATATGTATAACATAATTTGCTTTATTTCAATCTCCAGTACTTCCCCTTTTCCACCCCTCTTTTCCCCATCCCCTTTCCTTTATCTACTGGTCTTCTCAAAGGTAATCTTTTTTTTTAATTTGTTCTAATTAGTTGTACATGACAGTACAATGCATTCATACAATTTGATAAATCATACATAAATAGAGTCAAAGGTAATATTTTTAAGGTTCATCCTACCTTACTTCTTCCTAAATACTACTCCATCCCACTAACATTTAATTTCTCAAGGCCCAGAGAAATTATTTTTTCTGCCTTCTATTTCAGGCCATTGCAAACCAACCCTGGGCTCAGAAGCTTATGTTTAATAGTCCAGGTTTTGTAGAATATGTGGTGGACCGGTCTGTGGAGCATGATAAAGCTTCAAAGGATGCCAAATATGAACTGGTGAAAGCACTTGCCAATTCCAAGACAATCGCAGAAATCTTTGGGAACCCAAATTATTTGAGACTGAGAACTTACCTAAGTGAAGGTCCATACTACGTTAAACCTGTTGCCACAACAGCAGTAGAAGGAGCTGATTGATTTCTTCAAGAGTCGAATACAGAGGACCGTATTTCAACCAGAGCTTCTAAGGCATTTGACTCCATGTGTCCCCAACCTACTCCAGCAGAACTATCATGAAGTATCTGATGGAACTTTATCACCAATGGTATGATTCTACATTGAAATACAAAATGGAACCAGAATCTGGAATACTTTAAGAGCAGGTGGTCATAAAAGAATGAGTGATTTTCAGATTCCTGAGACTGCTTTAATCTTTGCCACAAGATGAAAGTTTGTTCTTTCAGAAAGCTTCCATGGATGTAGTCATGGTCTGTCTTAAAAATCTGCTTCAAATAGAATGAAACCAAATTGTGACTTCTCTTCACCACCTTTTTAAGAATTTTTTTTTAAATTTTTATTTATTGTTTTTCTTCTGATTCTTTTAAAGTCTGGGATATATTCTTCGAAAAATAAGTAGTTTGGAATCTTCAAATTATGATCTGTATACAAAGAATAAATACTTTGAATAAAATCTCTTGACTTTTTTTGTTATTCCTCTGAAAAGTGACAAAGTAAATCTAAAAATATGTGGTATTCTTTTGATGCTTTTTGCTATTTATCAATGAATTTTATTCTGTTTTGGCTATGAGGGAGGGAGAATGATATTTAAATCATAAAGTTCTCTAACTGCAGTTGTTTATTGGTGGGTCATCATTGTTAAGGGTTTTGCTTAATTTTTCATATTCATCAAGTCAATCTTGAGTTGATCAGAAAGGGAAACTGACTTTAAACAACCAGAGAAGGAAGAATATGAATAAACTAGGATGCCATCTCATTAAACTACAAAGGGCAAGCTTTCTTTTCAGTGATGGAAATTACTCCTACCTGTTTAATAGTCTCCTCTCTATAAACAAAGCAGTCTGCACCTCAGCTCACCTGTCCAGAGGCTTCGGGATGAGTTTTTGTCAGAGTATCAGCTTCAGAATTGAGAGATGTATCTATTTCAGATCATGGTGAAGTTGGTAAACTGTCCTTGCACTATAACAAAATGATAGGTGACTAGAATTCTCTAGTCCCAAATTAATAATCTCCTTCACCATCTTTGGTATATCTAAGTTTTCTTTTTCTTGTTTTCAAACTGACTTTTTCTCTCTACTGCTAGTATCACTAATTAGACTTTAGCCAGGTCTTTGCTGGCCTGAAATATTGTCTTTAAAGTGACTTTTGCTTTGTTTCATTCACATTGTTTATTGGTTTCTAATTTTTTCATTGTAGAAAAATGTGCATAATAAATACATGTATATGACCTGGTAAAATCAAGTTTACTATTGACCATTTCTAAGTGTGCATTTAGTGATATTAAAAACTTGCAAAACGTTTAACAACCATCTCCAGAATTCTTTTATCTTGTGGCACTTTACCACTGAGCATTATACTTTAGTCCTTTTTATTTTGAGACAGTTATCTTGCTAAATTGTTCAGGCTGGCCTAGAACTTGTGAATTTCCTACCTTAGTCTCCCAGGTCCCTGGGATTACAGGCATGTGGCTTCCTCTTTTTATCTTACAAAATTTAACTTTATAGAACTCCCCTCTTTCTTTTCCTCCCAGCCTCTGTTAACCATTCTGATTCATGATGCCTTCCCCTCTGCCCCTCACCTCCATGCTGGGGCTTAAACCCATGACCTTGCACATGATGATGTTAACTTGACATAAGGGTTCAGAAGGTGCCCTTGCCTATGTATGGCCGACAGGACATACTCATTCTGATTTTTGTACCTGTGACTTTTGAAAGATTAATAAAAATTGCAAGCTATCATTTTGCAGTTAATAAACACATTGTGTGTGTGTGTGTGTGTGTGTGTAGCTTTTCACAAAAAGCCCAGAGAGAGCAAAAGCTGGTGGGAAAAGCTAGAAATTTTAAAAAAGGAATAGGCCATCTGTATCAGCCATGTAGCAGGAGCTATTGTATTCCCAGTGTACTGCTCCTTGGAGGACATCTGCATCCCTTGCCCCTGGGAACCCTAGAGAGGGAGACAAAGCTGTACGCTCCTCACTGCACCCCGAGAAGTTGCTGTGCTGTTGACTTGCTTTAGGGAAAGAGCTGCCATGTCTCCAAACCTCTCATGGACCCTGATACCAGAGATGCAATCCCTCGCAGAATATCTGCACTACAGACTCAAGCTCTGTGGATGCATTCAGATAGCCTGTACCTCAGATATCACAACCACCAGCAGAGAGCTAGTTTGCACTCCAGGCTGCTGAGACAAACTCATTGCATGTACCCATACTCCAGATCTTAGCGCAAGGCTTCAAGGACCTAAGCTGTTATTGGAAAAGTGGAGCCACTGCTAGAGTGTGTAGGACTGCGGGGGTCAGAAGTCACTGCACCTCTGTCCCTGAGGTTCTGCCGTTGTTGCACCATGCTCACACATGGTAGTGCATTGTTCCCCGACCAAGTTGCTGCAGCTACCCCACACTTTGGTAACAACCTGCCTAGGAAGAACTCTATCTCCCCATCCCAGTTGCTGCTGCATCCTGCCTGTGGCTACTTGGAGCACAGGCCCATCAAAACAGCTGTGACCCCACCTCTTGTGTCCACATGGTGTCCTGTCCCTCAAAGAATGGACAGGCCCAGGGGAAAAGCTACATTCAAGCAAGTGAATGGCAGCCATTGACTTCTCAGTGCCTGACCCATTTTGTTGCCCTGATCAGGGAAATGGAGCTTTGGCCCATAGGAGTAACCACAATCTCGATGCTTGAACCAGCACAGCACCCAGCCTCTCGTGATACCTCCAATGGGAAACAGTCTTGGCTGATCTGTATCACCACCCTTAGGACTGAACAGCCACAGCATCCACCTCTCTGGATCTGAACCTGCCCTTGAAAGTCCATGCTGCTGATCACCCCACTTTCATGGGGAGTGAAGCCAATGTTACTTTCCTTCCCATCTCTCAAAGAGCAAGCCACAACTCTGCCCAACCATTCCTGGTACATTGCTGCCATTACACCCAACTTCACAGCGCCTGTGCCACTGTTGTGTCCTACCACTCTAGGACCCACAATCACCACTATGTAGTATGCTTTGTCCTGGTGCTCGTTTCCACTGTGCTCTATTGGCTTTGGAACCCAATTTGAAGATGTGCCCTGCTCCTTGGGGTCTGAGCCTCTGTAACGCCCCTTCCTGCCTGAAGCCATGCCAGAGCTGGGTCCAGACCCCAGCATCAGAGTCACAGTAATGTCCTTAAGCTGCTGGGACATGCCTCAGAGTCACAGTCTTGGCTTGGTAGGAGAACTACATCCACTCATTCCTAAAAGAGTGAACCTGTGTTCATATCACAGCTGTGTCAGTAGTTCAACAAGACAGTGAACCCTGGACCTGAGCTCCACAGCCACTCTGAGCAACTTTGGCCTGGAATAGTGCTGCGTTGGCTACATGTGACTCATCAGATTCAGCACCAAGACAGATTCCCTCAGCTAAGTCTCTCCACTGGAAGATGAGAACAGGACGATCCCTAGAACCCTTGCCACCAAACATACTAACGATCTACCTTGCCACCAAAGTTGGCACAAAATCCTGGACCCTAGGCTGCTGGGGTTTTCACATCTTTGGTGACATTGATTAAGAAGTTGCACCAAGGCTACACCATTCCAGAGCCAACACCCACCATCCAACAAACACCCTAGGACCCAACTGCAGCTGAAATTAATTCCCTATGAAAGCCACTCTAAAACTGGAAACAGCCACTGTCTGATCAGATGTGCACAGATCAAAACAGGAACACAAAAAACATGAAAAGGAAAGCGGCATGGCTTTACCAAAGAAATAAAATAACTGACCCCAGAGGAATAGGAATTATAAATTGCCTGATAAATCAAAATAACAATTTTGAGGAAACTCAGCAAGACACAAGAGAATACAGATAAACAATTCAATGAAATCAAGAAAACAATTCATGATCGGAATGAGATTGACAGAGATATATATCATTAAAAAACCTTTGAGCTGAAGAACTCAATGAATGAAATGAAATATTCAATTGAGAACTTCAACGGCAGATTAGATCCAGCAGAAAAAAGAATTTACAAACCTGAATATAGATCTTTGGAAATAATGAAGTCAGGGGGAAAGAAAAAACAATGAGAAAAAAGTGAAGAAATCATATAGTTCTTTTGCAGCACCAATAAGAACAAAATTTCACATTATGAGATTGTCAGAGGGAGGAGAGATGGAGAAAAGCAGAGAAAGCAAAACAACTGCAGAAATTTTCTCAAGTCCTGGAAGAGATATGAATGTCTAGAAGAAGGAATCTGTGGACCCAAAGACAGTTTACATGAAAGTAGGAATCCAAAGAGAAAAAAATATCAGAGGCAAATGAAAGAGAATAAAGATAGTTTATGGGGTTTATAGGACAGCAACCTAAGAACAAATATTTGAAATACAGGTGGTCCTAAAGGTGATAAGAGAGATAAAGGCCAATTAGTTTATTTAAAGAAATAGTAGCAGAAAACTTTCAAATCTGGGGAGAAATGTAAAATACAGGTATTGGAAGCTCCTAGATCAAATGATCAAACTGAGCAAATTCAACCCAAACAAGAATACACCAGGACATGTTATAATTGAATTGTAAAAAATCAAAAACAGGATTCTGAAGACAGCAAGACCTATCTTCAGGTTCAGAAATTCTGACTGATCTAGTCTGCTGTTTAACCCCTCAAATAAGAGAGTTCCAATAAGGCTGGCAAAGGGCCAGAGAAACCTTACAGACCAGGAGAAAACAGGATGATGTCTTAGTCTGTTTATGCTGCTCTCACAATATACTTGAGACCCAATACAAATTTATTTCCACCAGAAATTTATTTCTCACAGTTCTGGAGGCTGGAAGGCCAAGATTGTGACCCCAGTGTATTCGGTGTTTGTGAATACGACTCTCTGCTGCCAAGATGGCACTTCATTGCTGCATCTTCACATGGAAGAGGGCAAAAGGATGGGAAGCACCTTCATACCATTCACAGGGAGGCGTTCTCTTGACTTTACCTCCTAAACCAGCCACCTCTCCATTCTGTTGCATTAGGGACTAAGTTTCCACACGAATTTTGGAGAGGAGACAAACATTCAAAACAAACTTTGGACAAAAACTGAGGGAAAATAGATAAATGAGGTGATGATATGCTAATTAACCTGATTTGATCATTGACTGTTGTATAAATATGTCGAAATATCACATTGTATCCCATGAATATGTACAATTATGTGTCAATTTAAAATAGATAAAAAATAGCCAGGTGCAGTGGCTCACACCTGTAATCCCAGCTTCCTGGGAGGCTGAGATAGAACAACAGCACTTTTGAGGCCAGCCTGAGCAAGTTATGGAGATCCTATCTCAAAATAAAAAATAAGTTGCTAGGTGTTAGATTGTTTGTCTAGCATATGCAAGACCCTGATTCAATCCCCACCACCTTGAAATAAATAAGTAAATTTTAAAAAATTAAAAACTGCCAATTTGTTACCACCAGACCTGCCTTACAAGAAATGCTAAAGGAAGTTCTTCATGCTGAAAAAAAAGGATACTAACTAGTAACACAAAAACATAACATAAAACTCACTAGTAATAGTATATACACAAATTCAGAATATTCAAATACCAGAAGGGTGGTATATGAATCACTTATATCTTCAGTGAGAAGGTTAAAAGACAAAAGTATTAAAATAGTAACAGAAAATAATTTTAAGACATATGCAAAGATGTAAATTGACATCAAACACAAATGTGTCTAGGGGGTAAAATTAAAATGTAGTGTTATACAAGCAACATTAAGTTATTGTCATCTTAAAATGGCCTTTTATAACTGCAAGATATTTTAAGTAAAGCTCATGGTAACCACAAAGCAAAAGCCTGTAGTAGATAAACAAAAGATGAAAAATAATGAATCAAAGCATGCCATTAGAGAATGTAATCACAAAGGAAGACGGAAAAAGAGGAAGAGAAGAACAAAGGATCTACAAAACAACCAGAAAACAAACAAATGGGCAGGACTAAGTCCTTACCTATTAATAGTTACCTTGATTATAAATGGAATAAATTCTCTAATCAAAAGACAAGAAGTGACTAAATATTTTTTTAATCCAACAATATGCTATGTATAAAAGACTGTTTAATCCATTTTCTCTTGTCATAACAGAATACTTGAGACTGGGTAATTTATGAAGAAAAGAGGTTTAAAAGAGTTTTATAGCTTACTCATGTGTTAGCTTTATTTTTGGTGTTCTGAGGAACTGCCATACTGATTTTCATAGCCACTATACTAATTTACATGCTCACCAACAGTGCATAAGAGTTCCTTTCTCCCTGAATCCTCAGCAGCACTTATCATTATTTATATTTTTGATGATTGTCATTCTGACTGGGATAAGATGAAATCTCTATGTAGTTTTGACTTACATTTTCCTGTAGGCTAAAGATGTTGAACACTTTTTCATATAATTATTGTAGTTTTTCATATAATTATAGTTTTTTTGAAAAGTATCTGTTTGGTTCATTTGTTTGTTTGCTGATTTGCATATGTTGAAAAACATCCTTGCTTTCCTGGAATGAAACCAAATTTGTCATGGTGTATTGTTGAAATGGGTTTGCAAGTATTTTATTAAGAATTTTTGTATCTATTTATGTCAAGGATATTGATCTGTAATTTTCTTTTATTGATGTGTCCATATTTGATTTCAGTATCAAGGTGATACTAGCATTGTTGAATGAACTTGGAAACTTTCCTTCTCTTTCTATTTCATGGAATAATTTGAGAAGCATTGGTGATAGTTTTGAAAGGTCTAATAAAATTGAGCTGTATATTTAAAAAACAAAGAGGTTTATTTAGCTAACCATTCACCAAACTGAGAAGTTTAAGATCAGATGGCTGCATCTGATGAGGTCTCATGTGGCATAATAACATGGCAAGAAGAAAAAGCAGAAGGGCAAGACAAAGAGAGAAAAGGGGTCCAAACTCCCAGAATAACTGTTTCCCATTTAAAAAAAAAAGTATTCTACAGATTTTTTGTCCCAAACATGACCCAAACACCTTCCACCAGACTCCACCTCCCAACATCTCTACAGTGAACAATTAAGCCCCAACATAAATTTTGGTGGGGACAAACCATATTCAAACCATAGCAGACCCCCTTTAATGACACATATACTTTGAAAGTGAAAGGATAGAAAAAATATTCCATGGATATGGAAATGAAAGACAGCAGAAACGGCTATATGTCCATCAGATAATATCAAAACTGTAAGCCCCAAACTGTAAAACCAGCCAGGCAGAGTGGTGCATGCCTGTAATCCCAGAAGGATGAGACAGGAGGCTCACAAGTTCAAAGCCAGCCTCATCAACTTAGCTGAAAATGAAAAATAAAATGGGCTGGGGATGTGACTCAGTGGTTTAGTACCCCTGAGTTCAATCCCTGATACCAAAAACAAACCAAAAAAACTAAAATTAAAAAGAAGGTAATTATGCAATGATAAATGGATCAATTCATGAACAGGATAACAATTATAGGTATATGTGCATCTGACATCAAAGCACCTAAATATGTAGATCTAAAGAGGGAGGAATGGAAGGAAAAAGGAGAATAGAGAATCCATCAATAGATGAACAGATAAAATGTGAATTATCAATGAATGAACAGATAAAGAAAATGAGGATTATATCCACAATAGAATTTTTTTCAAAAGTTTTTTTAGCTGTAGATGGACACAATACCTTTATTTATTTATTTTTATGTGGTGCTAAGGATTGAACTCAGTGCCTCTCCTGTGCTAGGCAAATGCTCTACCACTAAACTACAAACCCAGACCCCACAATAGAATATTTTCAACCTTAAAAAAGAAAGACATCCTGTCATTTGCAACACTGTGGACAAACCTGGAGGTCATCATCTTAAATAATCTAGGCACAAAAGGAAAATTGCCACATGATATTACTTATATATGGAGTGTTAAAATATCAAATTCACAAAGAGAGTAAAATAGTGTTTACTAGATGCTGGGAGTTGGTGGGACCAGAGAGATGTTGTCAAGGGACAAAAAATTCAGTTTGACAGGAGGAATAAATTCAGGACATGTATTTACTTCATGGTAAATACATACATGGTAAATACATGGTAAATACATTGCTCTCAATAGGAGCAATATATTCTATATTTGAAAATTGCTAGAAAAGTGTATTTTAAGTGTTCTCACCTTTAAAAAACATACATAAGGTAACACATAAGTGGCTGTGTTCTGGAATGTACACATATCAAAATATCATGTTGTGCCGGGTGTGGTGGTGCACACCTGTTGTCCCAGCACCTGGGAGGCTGAGGCAGGAAGATTGCGAGTTCAAAGCCAGCCTCAGCAACTTAGCAAGGCCCTAAGCAACTCAGTGAGACCCTGTCTCTAAATAAAATACAAAATAGGGCTGGGGATGTGGCTCAGTGGTCGATGTCCCTGGGTTCAATTCCCAGTACCAAAAAAAAAAAAAAAACCATATATATATATAAAGACTTGGTTATAATTCAATGTACTTGTCTCTTTTTTCTGAAAGATTTTATTTTGAAAAGAATCATGCCACACCAACTTAAATTTCTTAAAATGATATCTCAACAAGATAGAGTACATCAAAGCACTAAAACATCTTGCACATTGTTGCTAAGTATGATTAAAGATTCAGAGACACTACATAAAACATGGGGACGGAGGGCTGCTTTCTATAACAGGAAAAAGGCAATTTAAAACCAACGGACTTATAAGAAAAGCAAAGAAATCTTAATCACTGAGATACATGTCATTGTTTTTTATGGTCCCCATGTGAAAATGTTTAAAGCTGTCAAGGTATGTCAGAAGTTTGCAGGAAATGAGCCCATAGTAAGTCTCAAACAGTGAACATTCTTTCTCATCATTAATTTCCATCCATGCCAGGGATATTTCAGCACCTGTAGTGTCTGAGGATGTAAAAATGAACTTATAGCAACATCTATTATATCTGATGTGCCTTTTTCCAGAAAATCTTGAACTGTGGATGGGTATAAGTCCAATGATCTTAGCACAAATCCCTACGAACACATCAGCAGGCACTATCATGGGTACTTCTTTGAAAACCACATACATCATCCGAGCCACATCTTGGGACATCACAAAGGCCTCCCCACTGCAGTAATCTGGGTAGTATTTTTCTGAATACTCACTAAGAGGGACAAATTTTTGGCTATGAGGGTCTCTGTTGGGTGTATCCTGATGGATAACTCGTCCTACGTAGATATTTTCAAGGTGTTCTTTCAGATTGAGAAGATACTCTACCAAGCTTAGAAGATTGACAAACATCTCTTCATCAACTTTAAGAATGAACAGGGCATTAGGGCAGAATGTCACAGCCCACTGTGTCATTGTGATGACCTTCAGGGTTTGGTTCTCAAAACTGTCCAAGAAGATTCCTTCAATGATATCATTATTCTTATGGGACTCCTTGTCTATCTCTTTCTGGGTGGTTACCATAACAGGCATTCCCAAAGCAAACAGTGTGAGAATGGGGTGCCCTTGGACACTGGTCACATTACCCCAGGTGTTCCTAATGAGGTCTCGTCTTGTTCCGTTTCCTGGGCTACTGAAAATAAGAGAGAGCAAAAAAATGTTCTTCCCTTTGCAGATATCGGACTGGCTCAGGACATAGTATTTGGAAGGGTTACTTCTTAGAGGTTCCATGTTCAATTTTCTTGCCTTATCCTTAATTTCAAGAACTCTCATATCTACATGAGGCAAAGAATGCAGAAAATATTCTTCTACAAAGTCAGCCCCAAAAAGCAAGGCATGAAACAGTATGATATTAAACAGGATGAAGCACCACTGGTGAGTCCGAAGTCTGCAGAATGTCACCTAAATAAGAAAAGAATACATGATCACTCAAGCTTGATCCCCATTCCTGTTTTTGCTACCAGTGAACCCTGCAAGGACTTTTTTCACAGTATTGGGGATTGAATCCAGGGCACTTTCCCACTGAGCTACAACCCTTTATTTTATTTTATTTTTAATTTTGAGACAGCATTTGCTAGATTTCTTAGGGCCTCATTAAGTTGTTGAGGCTGGCTTTGAACTTGCAATTCTCCTGCTTCAGCCTCCTGAGTTGCTGAGATTACAGGTGTGCACCACTGTCCCCAGCTGTATGGATTTCTTATAGCACTTGACAGTATACTCTATGTTAAGTATTTATTTTTATTTTTTGTGTGGTGCTGGGGATTGAACCCAGGGCCTTGTGCTTGCAAGGCAAGCACTCTACCAACTGAGCTATATCCCCAGCCCTTAACTGTTCATTATTTATCACTATTCTCTGACTTTTCTACTAGATTGTGGTCTCCTGGATAGCTCTCTCTTCTCCAGTGCTGCTGAGTCCAGTGTTAGGTACAAAGGGGATACTTAGTAAAATGTCATTTAGTTGTTCTCTTCCTTATTTGGATAAAATCCTACTTATTTTAAGTTATAATAGGTATATATAGAAGCTGTGTTAGACACTGGGAATTGCAAAGAAGAACCAGACATAGATCCTTGGATATTCCATAGTAAGTGACATCATTGTGATAAAAACCTATAGGAAAATATCTGATGTTCTTTCTTGAATGGAAGGACTTGGATCAGTTTCTTCTCTAATTACAAAGGTCAGGGGCTATTTTTCCATGAAGTGGCTGCTTTTGTTGGCCATCACACACTGGTATTTATCAAACATTTACATTCTTCTAGTATGACTTTCCAATTTAATCTAATTCTGAATCAGAGTCTGTTTTGACAATATCCTAATCCATCTGGTTTCTGTCAGTATGAGTAGAATCCCACTATCTGCATGGCTCCTCTTCAGAGCATTAGGATGGACCTGTGACAAAGTTACTTCACCTCAGTGAAGGAAATTAAAACCTTTCCATCTGAAAGGGAATGTGCAAAATTTTAATGAAACTAGGGAACATTAAAGGAATTAAACCTCTATTCATTGGAGCTTTGATCCACAAAGTCTTCCATAATAAGAGTGAGCTCTTACTGAGCACTTGCTGTGTGCCAGACACTGTGCTAAGCTTTTTATGGCTTGACTCATTTAGCCCCAGTAAATAAATAGGTTATATTCCAAATTAAGTTGAGCATCTGAACAGTTTTATTTATTTCCTCAAGAGCACACAGTGAGCAAGGGCTTGGGGTAGACCCATGATTTGAACTAAAATATGTCAGATTCTACAACTTACTGGTTTTTAAAAATATTTTTTAGTTGTAAATGGCACAATACCTTTATTTTATTTATTTATTTTTATGTGGTGCTGAGGATTGAACCCAGTGCCTCACACATGCCAGGGCAAGTGCTCTACCACTGAGCTACAACCCCAGCCCCTAGAACTTAACTCTTTTTTTTTTAAAAAAATTATTTTGTAGTTGTAGATGGACAACATGACTTTATTTTATTTGTTTATTTTTTATGTGGTGCTAAGGATGAAATCCAGTGTCTTACACATGCTAGGCAAGTGCTTTGCCACTGAGCTACAGCCCCAGCCCCAAAACCTTCTCTTAAATCACTGGAGAATCCTGACTTCTTTCTTTCCTAGCCCATGTCCACTAAATAGAAAAAAAAAAAAAAACAATAAAACCACACAAACTTCCACAAGTATAATCTGAACTCCTTTCCATTTTCTC
This sequence comes from Glaucomys volans, assembly GCA_020662805.1. Taxonomy (NCBI): domain Eukaryota; kingdom Metazoa; phylum Chordata; class Mammalia; order Rodentia; family Sciuridae; genus Glaucomys; species Glaucomys volans. The sequence goes on from JAJEJO010049769.1 coordinate 917,178, forward strand.
AGTGCACATAGAAGAAACTTCAACTTCTTCAAAGCATATTTTAATTGATATCAAATGTTTCAAAGATCATAGGAAACTTACCTGCATGTTGTTTGTGAACAATTTGGGGTCTTTGGAAGTTACTGAGTCCAGATGCTGTAATGTCCAAATGTATCTCAGGATCACTCCACTCTAACAGCAAATGCGGTAAAGTACTTAGAGCCTCGAACTTTAAGGATAAGGTTTCCTGCCAATCGACCTGAGCTTTTGTCCCAGAATACCTGCTACCTGCATAGGAGAGTGAGTGCTGATTGTGTTACAGCTAGAGTAAATCCAGAACAAAGAATAGAAAAAGCAAACCTCCTCAAGTGTTTTCCAGTCTATGTTTCTCGTGAAACTGACTCCTTGTCTTTATGCTGAGTTCCTGGTAAAATATGTTCACCCACATCACCTCTCCACAACATCGTTGACCAAGGAGAAATATTGTACAGTATTTTTTGAAGTGCAATTCAAAAAACTGAACCTTAGGAATAATGCCCACTCCCTGGTATATGCACGTACGTTAAAACTGTTTGAAACAATAAGGGATACTTGTCATTCCCAGTGGATGCTTTTTTTTTTTTCACCAAAGAAACATCAAATAGTGAGATCTGATGAATCTTTTATGTATTTATTTATTTATTTTATTTTATTTTTTTAGTACCCGGGATTGAACCGAGAGGCACTTGATCATGAAGCCACATCCCCAATCCTTTTTTTATAGTTTATTTAGAGACAGGCTTCACTGAGTTGCTTAGAGCTTCGTTAAGTTACTGAGGCTGGCTTTGAACTCGCCATCCTCCTGCCTCGGCCTCCCAAGTCTTTGAGATTACAGGTATGTTCCACTGAACCTGGCTGGTCTGGCCAATCTTATTGACAAAGATTCAGCTATGCAAGAACTTTACAAACTCAATTACAAACTATCTCCTCTAGGTATGTTAATCTCCAAGTAGAAAACATCAGATAGCTCATTTTAACCCGAACTGAGGAAAGTAAACATTTGATGTTTGCTGTTTTCTTGTAGCATGTAGGAACTATTGGAAACACCATTTCTACCAGTAAGTTAATTTCAGGAAAGGAAAAAAACATTCAGCATATTTTCATGTTCCTGTTATAAAAGCAGTTGCATTGAGCAGTCTGCTGTCATACCAGGCTATATTTTATCTTTTTTTCACATATCTTTTTTATTACCTGACACTCATAGGAGTTTTTGTAATGATTTGGCTAGGAATAACTTCTTACAGTTAAAGTTGGCTGTTTTTGATCAATTATCATGCATTCTTGGAAATTGTTACCAAGTGGGAAAATCTAACCTAAAAATTCAAATGAAAGGGAAGTTTTACATATATTATATTTAACAATTAAATAGGTCTTTTAAGTACTTAATTAAATCTGAATACATTTTGCAATTTTTTTATTCTTTTTTAAAAGTCATAAATTTTGCTCCTAGATAGTCTCTGTGCTCAAATTTACAGAGTTTGGATTTTTTTTTATGTGTGTGTGAGGGATTCAAACATTATCTCTGGGGTGGCTCCATCTGGAATTTTCAGTTTGATTTATCAAACTTCTACCTTACTGGCTTTGAGACTGCTGTGAAGAGATATTGGTGCTTGTTTTTCTTTTCTCACCTCCCTTTCTTAGAGGTTATCCAGTATGCATCTCTTGCCAAATGTCTTTTAATGTTGTCACCAGTCACTGTCTGGCTTACAAGTCTACAGTGGCTTCCTGTTGTCTACCACATATTGTTGCTCTCTTGTGCTCTGACTTTGAACATCCGATACTTGTCTTTCATCCCTCACGATTTTTATTTCCCATGCCTTAAGTACCCTAAATGGAGTCAGGATACTTGGAACTTTGGATATGTGACTCTCTTATTGTCTATATTATGTGTTTTGCCTTTTCATTGGACTTTACTGTGCAATATGGCAGCCATTAACAACATGTGGCTATATAAATTAACTACAAATAAATTTAAAAATGCATTTCCTCAGTTACATTAGGCATTTTTCATGTGTTCAATAGCTACCAGAGGCTAGTGACTACTTTATTGAATATCGCTGAGAGAGAACATTTCCATTATTGCTGAGGGTCCTATTGGACGGTGCTGGTAAAAAGAAATGCGTGTGAATGTGTATGTGCACATGTGCATGCCTGAGTGCACACCTGAGTGGGGATAACTTGTGCTCTGAAGTGCATTTAAGTTGAAATCTTATAACAGTTACCATGCCCTTAGGAAAGATACCTAAACCTCTTTTTACCTAAACCTCTCATATTTCTAAATATGAGATTAATAATCATTAATTCCTTGCTTGTCACTGTGGCACAATGCTATAATTCCACCTACTCTGGTAAGTTTTGAGGCCAGCCTGGGCAACTTAGCATAGTAACTTCTTTGAAAGGCTGTTGTGGGAATTGAGACAACATGAATAAAGTGTTTAGAAGTGTGTAGCACTTGCCTTGGCATAGTTTTAATTCTTTTTCTTTCTTTTTTAGAGGAAGAAAAGTTTATTTTATGTCATGGTTTCAGAGATTTAGTCCATGGTTGGACAACTCCATTGCTCTGGGCCTGAGGTGAGGCAGAACATCGTGGTGGAAGGGTGTAGCAGATGAAAGCTGCCCAGTTCATGACAGCCAGGAATCAGAGAGAACTTGAGTGTAAGAAGAGAGGGATAACATAATCCCCAAGGGTTTACAGTAGGTCACCCTTACCTGCCTAGAGTGACCACACATTAACCTATTCAAATGATAAATCCACCATGGATTAATCCACTAATTAACTTAGAGTTCTCATAATCTAATCATTTCACCTCTGAACATTAGTGCACTGTCTCACACATACGCTATCAAGGGACATCTCATTTCCTAACCATAACATTCTGCCCCTTGCCCCCCAAAGTGCATGCCCATATCACAATAAAAATACATTTAGTCCATTTACAAGAGTCCCCATAGTCTTAACAGTTCCAGCATTGCCCCAAATCCAAGTCCAACATCTCATCTGAGACTCAAGGCAGACTCTTGACTGTGAATCTCTGTGAAGATCAAAAGCAAGTGACATATGTCCAATATATAATGGCATAGAGTAAACATTCCCATTCCAAAAATAAGCAATAGGGACATAGGAAGAAGGGAAGAGGCCAAAGTAAGACCAAACTCCACCTCCATGTCCAGCATCTAGGGCACATGGCATTGTAATGTACTCTCCCAAGGGCTTGTGTAGCTTTATCCCTATGGCCTTTATGGTTGCAGCCCACATGGCATCTCTCTGGACTTCTTTCTGCTTGATTTCTGCAGCATTCCTCAGCAAACGTTCCAAATTACTGGCATCTCTTAATCTCAGGAGTCTCCACAGCAGCTTTGGCTTCCATCTCATATCTTCACACATTAGCTTCTCAGGAGCTGTATGCAGGAATTCTTGAACCTGCAACATTTTGCATGGCCTCCCAGACCTTTCTTTGAAATCTCAGTGGGAGCCTCCATCATCCTCTAACTATGGCATCTTACATTCCTGCAGAACCAGTGCCATGTGGATGACACCAAGGTCTGTTGGCATCTTAAAGCAGTAGCCGGACCTCCTGGGATCACAGCTACAGCAACGTGCTAGTGCCTGAGCATGGTGAAACAACTTCCTTGGCCCTCCAAGGAAGACCCTATTCAAATAGGGCCCTCATGGTCTCTGCTCAAAGGAAATTTTAGTTTTACATCCTTGAACCTGTGATGGGTGGGTCTTGCCAACTCCTGAGATGCCCTCAAGCTATCTTTCTTATTGTTTCTGTGTAAATTACTTAGCATCTCTTTGGTGGCTATAACCTCTTCAACAACCACAATTTCCTTGCCCCAATTTTACTTGCACTTTTCTGGCCAAATTTCAAGTTTATCAAATCTTTCTGCTCCTGATTATCACAGTAAACTTACCTGAAAGCTGTCATCAATATTCAATATTCATTGAATAATGCTGTGCTACCTTGAAATTTCCTCTTCCAGATTAATTAGTCGATCTTTACACAAAGTCTCAGGACACAGGCAAAATGTAGGTAACTTCTTTGCCAGAATTTAACATGAGTGGCCTCTTAGAACAGCATGGTAGAGGAAAGATGCTCAGTTCATGATAGCCAGGAAGCAAACAGTTTTAGTTCTTGACACTAAATATTTGCAAACTTCATCTCCTTCAATCTTCTAGAGGATGAGGAGGGCGCTATAATTACTCTGCAGATAACGAAAATAAACACTCAGGTTAAGTAACCAGATGTTCGGCACAGCTGGCTTAAGTGTTGTGATTCAAATCTATATCACCTGACTACCCTCTTGCCAAGGTTTATTTTTCTCCATAGTACCTGCTAAGGTTTGCTCATGCCTGCTTAGTTATTTACCTGCCTTTCTGCTTCTACTAGATGTAGGTCTCAGGAGGGCAAGGATTTCTGCGTTTTTTGTTTTTTTTTAACCCTGATCTATATCCTAGAACAATGTTTGGGTTATAATATCGCTCTGTGGATTGACTCTGGACACATCTCAATTTCTCTGAGCCACAGCTTCCTCTCCTCTATGAATTGAGACTATTAAGAAAACCTGTGGCTGAGTGGGTGCAAGATAAGACTGGATGCGGGACATAAAACTCTGCAAATCTGGACATTCCGCAGGAAATCGAAGATATTGTCGTGCCCCCACCGAGTTATATGCTTGGCGAGCACCGCACTGCGGGCCCCGCCTCTCAGGCTCACCCCTTTCCTTCCCAGCTCCCCCTCCGGGCGGGGCCGGAAGTGCAGCCGCTTCCGCCGGGCGCCTAGGGGCAGCGGGACGCGCGGAGATGACGCAGGCAGCACCGGAAGCCGCTCCCCAGTGAGGCTGCGGACCCAGAGCGGCGGCCGCAGGTCCAGGTCTGTGTGCGAGGCGGGGCCGTCAGGGAGGGGGCTCTCTGGCGCCCGCGCCTCTGCTCACCCGCGGTTCCTTGGGCTGTTTGTCTTTCTCTCCCTGCAGGCGCCATGGCTGCGGAGCGGACCCGGCCGCTGCGAGGCTCTGGCGGCCCGAGCGCGCCTAGTCGGTGTGAGCCCGGCGCGAGATCCCGGGCCCCGGGGCGCTCGCTCAGGTCAGTGCCGCGCGGAGCGTGACTCCTGGAACCGGGGACTTGGGAGCGACTAATGGGCTCAGGGATCTGGAGTTTGTTTTAGAGATGGGAAAATTAGGTCTGGGAGTTCTGCCTCCTAGTTCCTCAGGTTCCCTAGGTGCGAAATGAGATAACTGTGATGTCCCAGGGCTACCAGGAGTTGAAAGATGATGAAGTGTGGCGAGGTGATTTATGAAGTATAAGGCGTTGTAGTAATGTGGGGGACTGCGCCATAATTATGGGTATGCCATGAGAACAGGTGTGGATGTGGGGTGCTGCTTGGAAAAAAGCAAAAATAATAATATTAATTCTAAGTAACAACAGTAACGCATTTATTGTGTGCTTACAGTGTGCCAGTTCTATACCAAACGCGTTTTGTGCATTATCCTGTTTAAATTCTCACAAACCTCAGTTCATGGGTGTGAAGTGCTGTTAGTGGCCACAGTTTTTTACAAGTAAGGAAATTGGGCTTGAGGTAGGTGAAATGATTTGCTCAAGTTCACTTGGCAACAAGTGGATTTGCAGAGCCCTTATTTCTGTAGTTAAAAAGAACCTCTCCTTTTCCTCATTTCTCCTCTTTGAAGGCAATAATATTATCAGTTTCTTCAATATTCAAAATGTTTTTTGCATATGTAAGTTTATAGGCTAATATATATTTTCAAAGCCCTTTTTTTTTTTTTTAAAAGCTGGTTATGCTTAATTGGGAAAAAGAGGGAAGAGGAAGCCCCCTTCTTAACATATGTCTGGCTTTCATTCTTTACTAGGCCGAGTCCTGATGGAGTAGGAGAGAAAACATTCACAGTTTAGTCTAGAATGCCCAGTCTTTATAGGACCTAGGAGTGTAGGTTTGTTTTGCTTGGGAAGGGTGGAGAGTGGCCAAGATGTTGAGCCTGATACTTTCTGTGCAATTCTGGAAATGCCACTCCACTTCTTGGGCCATAAATTTCTCATTTGTTAGACAAGGGCAATGAGACTTATACCCTTCATGAACTTGTGAAGATCAAATGAAGTAATGTTTATGAGCAGTACTATAATCTTTGAAACCAATTTAAATAAGAGAGTTGCCTCAGGGAACACACAGAATTAATTGCAGAACCAGGGATCAAACTTAGGGTCTCATCTCCCAATTTTAGGAATCTTTTCAGCACAACACATATTTCCTCAGAGCTTTGTGATTGTTGATGTTAAAGGCAATAGGGCAAGTTTAATGTTTAGTTGAAGTGGGGAAAATAAGGGCTAGACAGCAGGGGATGTGGGTAGAGAGGAAAAAGTACCTAGTGAGCAATTATTTCCTCCAGGACAGTAACTACCCTTAAGTATAAAATTAAACCCATTAAGTTTGAGTCCTTAAATTTTCTTCCAAATATTAAGAGAAACTTTGTGATTAGATAAGGATGTTAGTGGGAGGGATGTTAGTGGTCATGTCATTCCAGCCTCAGTGGCACAAAAAGGAATCCTTCCCAAGTATTCATAGTAATGAGACTAATAAAAAGTACTATTTGAGTTACCCTAAATTGGGTACTGTGCCACACACACATCCCTGCTTTATTTCTTATTCTCAAAATCCTGAAATTGAATAGTAGTTTCCATCTCACAAATGACAGAATTGAAACTTAGAAGTTAGTTGAACATTCCCATGATCACATAGGAAGTGGCTGAATCAGTGAAAAATTTGACTCCAAAGCATTTTCATTTATCCCATTCTGCCTTTGTCTGTATCCAGCTGTCCAGATTATTCACAGTAATGGGAAACTCACCACTCTGGAGGTGGTTGCTCCATTGTTGGAAAGTTGTGATGATTTAAAAGCTTCTCCTCATGTTGAATTGAAATTCTACTTCCTGAGGTTTCTCCCTGGGGACCTTATGCTACCAGTACATGATATTCCTAGAGGCACTCTAAAAGAGTTCAGTTTAGACCTATGACCTTAAGGAAGTTCCCTCCAAAGTTAGTTAATTCTTCTAGAAAAGTAAAAATTGGTGGTTTGTTTGTTTTTGTCTTGTTTGTGGTGCTGAGGGAAATTGGTGTTTTTAATAGTACATTCTGCAGAGTTAATGAAACCTCCTTTATAAAAATTAAAAAAAAAACAAAACCTTTTTCATGTTCAGTGGTGAAGAACTAGAAAACAGCCTCCCATAGGTGTTGAACAACTTAAAGGACAATCTTTTATGTAAGAGCTGGACCAAATAATTCTTTTCAGGACTTAGGAGAATATATAAATCTCAGAAATGACTGAGTTTTTAAAATAAAGGTGCTCACTGGAAAATTCATGGGCACGTTACTTTGCCCTGTTGTAGGATAGCTTTTAAATATTCAGGAATGATGAGAACCAGATAATGCTTTAATGATTATTTTAGATTTGCCTCGTGGCCACTGAATTCATAAATGTAAGCAGATGTGTGTCATAGTTTGTGTATAGGGGGATAGGTATGATGAAGGAAGCCCCTCTATACTTCACTGTGAAGGAAAAAGATTCCAAGGCATATGTTTTTAATTGATCATTATTAATTAATTAACTGTTGTGACATTATGTGAACCCTTTCAGGAAGGGATTGTTCTAAAAGGTTACTAAGATACGGAGGAAGAAGGGGGCTTGTTATCTTGTAATAAATTGATAAAACTGAATGTGAACTATTTTTGCCAACCAAGTTATCTTTAATATAGATTAATGTGTCATTTAGCTCAAACCCTTCAGCCTCAAGAGTATTATCTTGAAGTCCATTCACAGAAACTGAAACTCTTACATAGCAGAGATGTAATTGATATGAACTAATAATCACAGTTTTTGTTTGAATTCATTTTTGCCAAATTCGATATTGGAAACTTAATGGCTTTTACTTACCTTGTAGTAAAGTTGGAAGATGAAATCTGGCTTTTTGTGTAGATGTGATCTAGGTGATCTGTTCGTAAAGATACTTATTTCCTTTTTCAGTTATTGTGGACATAAGTTTTAAAAATTTAGAGGGCAGTCTTCTAAGAAACTAATCAGAATAAAATATTTTTTAAAAAGTCCTGTGGAGCTGGGTGCGGTGGTGCACACCTGTAATCCTAGCGGCTTGGGAGGCTGAGGCAGGAGGATTGTGAGTTCAAAACCAGCCTGAGCAACTTAGCAAGGCCCTAAACAACTCAGCAAGACCCTGGCTCAAAATGAAATATAAAAAAAAGGCTGGGGATGTGGTTCAGTGACTAAGCACCCCTGGGTTCAATCCCTGGTACAAAAAAAAAAAAAAAAAATCATATGAAAATAAAATAATAACCCCCCTATCTACCTATCGCCCTTCTATTAGTACATGTCCAATCTTGGGGAAGAGCTCTGGTGTTTGTTTTTAATTGGTTTTCTTTATTTTCTTGTTCTCTTTCCATTAGTTTAGTCCACATTGTGAAGTGGGAATTAACACCTGTTGATACTAAAGCAGGATACTTTAAAATTCTTTACCCCTGGAGCAATTTGTCATTCTCCTGAAAGGGAAAATGGTATAATTGGATAGACATAGTCCCCTCCAGATCTTGTCACCAGGTTGTGGTTCTTTTGGTTGTCACTGACTTAAGACAGACAACTTGGTATACTGAGCTTGGGAGTGCTGGTTTCTATTTTGTTCTGTTCTTTCACTAACTCTGTGACTGTAGGCAAATAACTTGTCTTCTGTGACCTGTAGTTTGCTCATCTGCAAAGTGAAGATGGTCATAACTGTTTTTTTTATTTCAAAGCATCAAGGTGATTCTTTTTGCTTTGTGTTTTTGGGGGAGGGCAATTCTCAACTTTGTTACCCAGGCTTGCCTGTAACTTGGAATCTTGCTGCCTTAGTCTCACAGTAGCTACTGTAACAGTCGTATGCCATTGTGCCCCACAGTGTGTCAGAGTTATTAATTTGCCTTATTTGTACAGGCTTCTAGGACCCTCAAGGGTCTCTGGCACACATGGTTAAGACGTGTCAGTAACTCATCTGAGGCTTATAAAAACAGACTGTAATTCATGTTCTCACAGGTTAGTTCCATAAGAGAAGTAGAAGAACCAGAATGTCTGAGGCATATAACTTAATATATCTGCTTATTTTTTTCTTCATACCTTTTTGCCTGGACTTCTATTGCAAAAACAAGCAGTCAATTCTGTGATTTTGGTGACATGTTAAATTAAACCTAGCAAGACAACTAATGTCTTAGGTTACTGCTCCGAGACTTGCTTTCTGGTTATTACATCTGATGCTTATTTTTATGATTCTGGTGCCCAAATAGAGTGTATTAAGGAATTCATTAAGGAAGTAATTTTATAATGGTTTTGATGAGGGGGATGTATTATAGAATACATTGTTTCATTATGAATGAATACTTTGTCTTTTACTGTGATGATGCATGTAGCATGTGCTAGACTTCAAAAGGAACAAGTCAGATACACCAGCCTGTTTCACTGATTTGTTTCAGAGATCATGATTTATTAAGGTGTTTTCCTAAATGCATTTGCTTTTATGTGCATGGAAAAGTTTTCAGGTGAATATAGTATATTAACTATAAAATTGTAGTAACTAAGCTTAAAGTTGTAATGCTAAACTTTTTACACTAATTTGTAATACTTCATTTGTTAGCAGTCTTGCTTGAATGGTCTTTTTGAGCAGAACTAATACAATATTTTGATGTGCCACAGGTAAATTTTTCCATAACCTTATGGAGAGAAAGGACTTTGAGACATGGCTTGATAACATTTCTGTTACATTTCTTTCTCTGACGGACTTGCAGAAAAATGAAACTCTGGATCACCTGATTAGTCTGAGTGGGGCAGTCCAGCTCAGGCATCTCTCCAATAACCTGGAGACTCTCCTCAAGCGGGACTTCCTCAAACTCCTTCCCTTGGAGCTCAGTTTTTATTTGTTAAAATGGCTTGATCCTCAGACTTTACTCACATGCTGCCTCGTCTCTAAACAGTGGAATAAGGTGATAAGTGCCTGTACAGAGGTGTGGCAGACTGCTTGTAAAAATTTGGGCTGGCAGATAGATGATTCTGTTCAGGACGCTTTGCACTGGAAGAAGGTTTATTTGAAGGCTATTTTAAGAATGAAGCAACTGGAGGACCATGAAGCCTTTGAGACCTCATCTTTAATTGGACACAGTGCCAGAGTGTATGCACTTTACTACAAAGATGGACTTCTCTGTACAGGTAAGAAATGCTGGTTGTTGTTTTTGTTTGTTTGTTTGCATTTCATAGGGTATAATCTTAAAACACACTACTCAAGTTTGTGAAGGTCAAGTGTTGATTATATGAGCTATCTGTAATGGCATACTCTTCCTAGCCTGTGAGTGTATTTCTCCACCCCTCTTTATCCTCTTCTTTGTTCCTGCAGGAGAGAGTCATTTTTATAAGGTTTAATGAAAGAAAAAGAAAAAAAAAAAAGCTTCAGACATTCTTTTAAGCATAAGGTGAACAAGAAAGCTGTAGATTACTTTTTCTACATTTTCCCTCCATGTACAGTCCTCCATGTTGGTTAATTTTGTTTCTTTTTCTATCAGTGATTTTTGGGGGGGGGGGGGGCAGTAGGTGAACAAATTGGTATCTAATTCTTGCAAGTAGTTAGATCATTTTGGATGAACTATTTAACCTGTTTGTTTCCTTGTCAATAAAATATGGGAAGGGAGGATTTTCTTCTTTGCTCTAAAATCCTGTGATTCTAAGAATTGGAAGTTGAGAGTTTAGGCATAGGAATGAATTGTGTAGTTTTAAACTAGGCAATTAAGTGACTTTATATAACACATGTAATCATTAAAATTTGGAACTTTGTGTACTTTGTGTGTTGAATTATAATGGGTATGTGTTTCTACAGATAGTTATAATCTCTGCCCACATTTAGGCAACACATTTTGACAGGCAGTGTAAATAATTCTTAAGCTATATTTAGAATTGCTCTAGGCAGTTCTTAGCAGTAATCCCAATGCTTATTGTATTGTATATAATGCATAAGGCTATTTGGTGTTGTTTTTTCACCCAAGATAATTTTTTTAAAATATTTTTTTAGTCGTTGATAGACTTTTATTTATTTAAATGCAGTGCTGAGAATCAAACCCAGTGCCTCACACATGCTAGGCAAGCGTACTACCACTGAGCCACAGCCCCAGCCCTCACCCAAGTTAATTTCTGACAAACATTTGTACATTACCTAAATTATAGACTTGTCACTTTTAATAAGTTTGAATTGTTCCTTTGTGGAATTGTATCATCATTATTTAGCTACTTCCGTGTTAGTACATATTCAGGGTTTTTTCCCTCCTATTTTTATGAGTATCGTTGCATTACTTTCATTCTCCTGAATTCTTTATTTGGGGCAGAACTGAAAAGTAGAATTACCAGGTCCAGAAGTATGAATGATTTTATTGCTCCACTTAGTGACTTTGCAGATATAATGAATTGATGCCAGGTTTACAGCAAATTCTTAATTTGCCTCTCTTTTAGTCTCTCCAGATGCAGTTGTAACATTTTTAACAGTTAAGAGATATGTAACTTCTCAAGGTTGTTTTAAAATTGCATTTTCTTCTTTTGGATGTATATTTTCCCACATGGTAATATATTCTATGAAATGTTAGACACCTTACCAGTTTTATAAAATAGACATTTGATTTAAGGCAATGGTTCGATTTGTCATCCTGAAGTTATTTCATACTTACATTATTTCCCTGTCTTCTAAGCCTGATAGTTGGAACAACATCTGTACCTCTGTACTTTGATGTACTTTCCCATTTGTGGTAATGGCTCTTCCATGCCCTTTTGCCTCATAATCTATGGCAAGTATTTTTAAAAGATTAAGATGTAGTATTGCCTTGGAGCTCTTTTCCACTTAAGTAAATGTTGACTGTTGACTCATTGTTTTCACAGCCACCCCAGCTTTACAAAATTTTCTTCTCTCATCATACTTTACTTTTGAAATGCAGTAAAACATCAATTACTTGGAGCAGAAATCAATGGGAAACAGTCACTGAATTCTCTTTACTATTTGAAAAGTTAACATCTACAATAAATACACCCAGCCCTGCCCCCCTCCCCCCATACGCCTGCCCCCCTGCTAGGCAGGTGCACTACCATTGAGCTACACCCAAACCCACATTTTAAAGTTGGTTTTTAAGTGGGCTTATATATTAATGTTATTTTTTCTGATTAAATTCACCACATTTACATATTGAAAATTATCCTATAACTGTTAAATGATCCAATGCATTTTTCTAGCAGCAGCTTCCCAGGGAAGTTCACTAGTGAGATAAGTACCTGTTACAGAATTGTATATGTGTTTATGTCATTTTATTTCTTAAGAGCTTGAATATTCACTTGAATTGTGAAATCCCGAATTTGGCAATAAGTTTACAGTGACTTACAGATTAGTACATTGAGCAAACAATGAAGATAGTATTATAGCTAATGCTGAATAGCTGATGCTAAAAAATTGACATGGTGTAGACTGAGTTCTATTACTGTTATGTATTTATTTTTGAAATGCTAAGTAAGGAACCTAGTGTGCTTTGTGCTTTTCAATAAATATTTATGAAATGCCTGCCATTCAGAAGACATTGTGAGAGCATACATGGAAGAGTTAGATCAGTTCTTTCCTCAAAATACACACTGGCATCAGGAAGGTGGCCTAACTTAGGTGAACTTTCCATGTGGACTGTGGCAAGTCAGAGAACACTTGCCTTCCTTAAGAGTGTAGCCTCTGCACCATTGTAGTGGATTATTGCCACATAGGATTCAGGCTCAGAGTGCCCAGATCTAACTTTTCAAAAGAATCGTCAAATCTAGATTTTTGTGAAATATTCTGATTTTTTTCCTCTATTGATTTTTAAGTGTTATTCAGCCTTTAAAAATACTGTGGTTGGGTCATATTCAGCCTGCAAGCTGCTGTGTTGTAAACTATGACTTTTATAGTTGATAAGAAAATCAAGGGCTATAAAAGTCAAAATGACAGTTGAATTGTGTGGAAAGTTGTTCAGAGGAAAGGAGGATTTCTTACCTTTGGGAAAGTTGAGCAGTGTTTATGTTGGGACTTATGAATGGGTAGACTTTAGAGAAATGAGATACAGGTGGGTGCGGTGGCACACACCTGTAATCCCAGCAACTCAGGAGGCTGAGGCAGGAGGATTGTGAGTTCAAAGCCAGCCTCAGCAACTTAGGGAAGTCCTAAGCAACTCAGTGAGACCCTGTCTCTAAATAAAATGCAGAATAGGACTGGGGATGTGGCTCAGTGGTGGAGTGCCCCTGAGTTCAATCCTCAGTTCCAAAAAAAAAAAAAAAAAAGAGATACAGAGTAAGAACTTCCCAACAGAAAACAGGCATAAGCAAAGCCATGGAAGGGACTAAGCATGGAGCATGTAGAAGAAAATAAAATGCATTTTATTGGGCTCTTAGGGTGTAAGTAGGGCCTCTTACAAGGGTTGCTTAGAACCTTATCTGAAGAAATAGGCTTGGGCTATGTTGCAAAGGTCCTTGAATGCTGGAAACATGAGTTTGGAACAGCTCTCTAAAAAGTAAAGCCTTGAAAGATTTCTAAGCATATTAGGGGCCCCATTTAGAGCTTTATGCTTCATGTAGAACAGTGGTTCTTATTTCTGTCAAACTCAAATATTTTATAATATCATCTTGAATTTGTAGAAATAAATTATCTACACATGCACATATTTTTAAAATCCATATAATGCCTAAACTCTGATCCAGAGGAGAAATAAGAGGGCTTTAATTTAAAACAGTACATATTTAAACATGTAATGCTCAAGCATGACTACCCTAAAGGCAGTGAAATGAACACATTTGCACCCATAAGTACTGTCATTATGAACATGACAACAATAAGCACATGCTGTATTATTCTAACACTGCTGTGAGACTCTTCACAGAGTTCCCAATGAAACAAAGCACGTTTTTCCTCAGTTTACTTAGCATTTGCACTCATGGAAAATTTGGTATATATTTAAACATATACTTTATAAAAAAGATTCTGGGCTCAGGTGACTAAAAATACGTTCATTTATGAATATCTGACAGAACCATCAAGAATGTCTTGCAAAATGCAAGACAGTTCTTTTTATGCACTGTCCCAAACATTGCAGGGTATCTAGCATTCCCAGCTTCTGCCCAGTTGAGGCCAGTAGTGTTCCTCACCTCCATAAATTTCTAAAATGATCTCTTTAAGAGATGATACCATGCTGACAGGTTTCAGTACCTCTGAGTTCTGAGCTTTCAAATTAAAGTGTAATCTGCTACTGTGCAGGCCAGGATAGATAGGTCTAGAATTAGGATAGTAAGAATAGAGATGAAAAAAGCAGCATTTGTGTATAAGAGCAGTCATTAAAGTAGAATTGACAGGATTTGGCAATGGATTAAATATGTGGTAAGGAGAAGAGATTTCTGAAATGGCTGAGGTTTCTAGCTTTGTTTGTCTGGGAAGATAATAGCACCAATAATAAGACTAGAAAACAAAGGAATGAATTTGAGAGGGTAGAGGGAATTCTGTTTGGGATGAACTGAATTCAGTTGCCATTGGGTATCTTATTGGCTTTCTCATGGTATTTGGAAATGCAGAGTCAGAGCTTTGAAGAGTACTCTGGCCTCAAGAGCAAGATTTGGAGTTGGTAACATCACAACCATGAGTGGAGCAGTGACATTTTGAAAGCAGAGTTAGGAAAAAGAAGAGCCTTGAGTGGATCCTTGAGAAGGGTACTTAGGAGAAAGAAGTAAAAGAAACAAGTATGATGAAGAGTTTCAAGGAGAATGACAGCCTGTTTTGAAGAGGTGCTGGTTTTGTTTATTTAGTTGGTCACCAGAGTCACATGCCTCAGAGGTGTTTCGAGAGCTGAGATCTGATTCGGCCAGTTAAATATTTAAACTTGATAAGATAGTTCACTCCATTTGGGTTACAGTTCATTTTTCTGCCTCTCTGTATTACACATGCATCTCTGTCATTTTTCATATCAAAGTACTGTTTTTAGAATTGAGAGGGTTTTTATTCTTTCACTGCATATAAAAGAGTCCACATTTATTTGGTCTCTTTCACCTCTAGGCTGCATTATTGGTGACCTCTTTCAAAAAATGTGAGGATAGCAAATGGGAGTCCAGAGGAGAGGCTTACAATAATGCCAGGAAGGAGCGGAGAACAGTGGCTCCCAAAAGTCTAACACTTACGAGTAAACTTGAACCACTATAAAATGGAACTCAACCTGGTTTTCTTTTTTCCTTTTTTTTTTTTTTTGATTTCTTAGGTGTATAAAACCAAATGGCCCATTTTTCTATAAAATTAGTTTAAATAAATAATTTGGAAAATCCCTTAGTTTTTTCCTTCTTGAATTGTGGTACAGAAAGGACAGAATTTACCATTTTAAAGCCTACAGTTCCATCTCACTAAGTACTTTCACAGTGTTGTGCAACCATCACCATCATCCATCTCCAGAACTTTCTGCATTTTGACAAACTGAAATTTTACCAGCTAAACACTAATTGCCTATTACTTCAGTCTGTGGTAACCGCCATTCCCCTGTGAATTTGACTAATGCAGTAACCTCATCTAAGTGGACTCAGGTAGTATTTGTTCTTTGTGACTGACATTTTTCTTAGCACAATATCTTTAGGGTTCCTCCACAATGTAACAATGTCAGAATTTTGTTCCTTTTTAAGGCTGAATAATATTCCACAGTATATATGGACACACTTCATATTGTCTTTTCCTTTTTCTTTCTTTTTTCTTTTTCTTTTTCTTTTTTTTTTTGTACTGCATCTCCAGCTCTTTTTTATTTTTTGTTTTGAGAAAGGGTCTTGCTAAGTTGTTGAGGTTGGCCTTGAATATGTGATCCTTCTGCCTCAGCCTCCTAAGTCTCTGGGATTATAGCTGTCTGTCACCACACCTGATTCCCTTTGATTTTAATATAGTGTTCTTCCCTCTAGTTTTGTCCCCTCTTCAAACCATTTTCCACAATGCAGCCATGATTATCTTTCAGAAATGTAGAGAAGGTCACAGTCAAAAATCCTCCTGATCCAGTGTTTCCACTTGACCTTGCCACTATTTTGCAGTCAGTACAAACTCTTTTTTTATTATTATAATTGTCCAAGTTTGAGGCCATTAATTTTGACAATTTATGCAAATAATCCTTAGTTTTTAGGATGGTTCTAAATATCTCCATGAATTGGCCCCATCACCTACTCACAAATATATTTATAGAGCTACTTAATAGGTATAATATACCTGGGATTGGCAAACTGGACTGTGAGCCATGTCTAGCAGAAAGGAGTGATTGCAACAGATTCTGGTTCACAAAACCTAAAGTATTTACTGTGTGGTCTTTTATAAAGAAAACTTTACTGACGTCTGGTGTATATATACTGTTCCATTTCATATTTTATTCTTTGGCCTGGTTTACTGATTCGTCCTTCAGATTTCAATTAGTAAAAACTTGAAAGGTTTTTTAAACCATGAAATCCCTTCAAATGTGTGGAAACCTGGCTTAAAAACCAAAGAGAAGTATAGTTGAGGAGCTGATCATGCTAGCTCCTGAGACAGATTTATAGAACACGTACATGTTGAGAAGCACAATCAATCCCAATGGAGCCGCATCTGAAGCATTTTTGCTTTTTATCCCCTTGTGTTTGCTGTGGGCTTTTGTGCTGTTTACTGCTGACTGAATTGTTAGTGCTTATTTAGTCTTTTTGTCTTCCCAAGTAGATGTAGTGTCATGAGAACATGAGCCCTGCCTGATATGGAAGTCCTATACATATATATTGAATGGGTAAATCAATGAATGAATGAGACCCCAATTGAACACTGGAAGTAAATCAGAACCAAGCTTATTTAGGGCCTAAAATGATATATTTTCCTGCTCTAGCCCCTTAAAAATACAGCTTCAAATTGCCCAAGCTGAAGAAGCTTAAAGACCCTCTGTCTAGACTATGCTGCCAAGCATAGTAGCTCCCAACTCCATTTTACTTTTGAGTTCTTGAACTGTGACTAGTCCAAACTTGATGTGAAATACCAGAATTCAAAAACTTAGAATGTAAAAGAATATGAAATATTTCATTAAAAATTTTATATTGGTTATGTATTGAATTGTTCATATTTTTAATATGAGTTAGGTAAATAAATTTTCTTCATGTGTTTTCTTTAATTTTTCTAATTAACAGAACATTTTAAATCATATACACTTTATATATTTCTGTTGGATAGCACTCTTCTAGACCTTTGGTTCTCTAAATGTTGCTGATGAATTAGAATCACCTGACAAACTTAAGATGATTGGACTTCATTTCAGATATTTTAACCTCAAAATCTTTGAAGATAGGGCCCTGCTTGTGTGTGTGTATATATGTGTGTGTTTATGTGTTTGTGTTTGTTCATTTTATCCAGTGCTGGGAATTGAACCCAGGGCCTTGCACTGAGGTATGCCCCAGATTCCTGCTTGTGTGTTTCATTAAAGCTCCCTGGATGGTTCTACTGTCTCAGATACCCATTGAGAACCACCAACCGAGTCCAGCTTCACATTTTATGGGAAGAGAAACTGAGTCCTAAGTAGCAAAGTGGCAATAAATATAGTCTTCATTTTGGTGAACTTCATTGAGTTTGCCAAAGTCAAAGTCATGATCTCACTCTTTTCTGATGATTACTTTCCATTGTCTGAAATAATGACTCAGTTAAAAATGAAATTGTGTCTTATTTAGTTATTTCAGCTATTTTTTTTCCTTTAAACCAGGGATTAAACCTAGGGATGCTTAACCACTCAGCCACATTCCCCAGGCCTTATTATTTTTTATTATGAGACAGGGTCTTGCTAAGTTGCTTAGGGCCTCACTAAGTTGCTGAGACTGACTTTGAACTTGCAGTTCTTCTGCCTTAGTCTCCCAAGTCTTTGGGATTAGAGGTGTACCCACCATGCCTCAGCTCTTTAAGAACTGTTTATGTGGTGGTTTCCTAGAATGTGGTGTCCTGATCGTAGCAACTATAGTATCTTCTCAGAATGTCTCTTTGTTAAGTCTTTAAATTAAAAGTAAATTGTGAGATATGAGTTAATCATTAGAATTTTAAACTTACCAAGAGAACAATGTTGAATTGTCATCATGATTAGTATAACATTTTCATCAGAGTCAAAAGAAAAACTTAATTTTTCCCACAGAATTTTAAGGGATTCCATAAGCTTCTTGTAAAGTTGCTGTGAATGTCTGAGGGTAATTTGTTCCTGGTTTTTTGTTTTTTCTTTCTTTTTTTAGAAGCAGGGATTGAACTCAGGGGCAGTCGGCCACTGAGCCACATCCCCAGCCCTATTTTGTATTTTATTTAGAGACAGGGTCTCACTGAGTTGCTTAGGGCCTCGCTAAGTTGCTGAGGCTGGCTTTGAACTCACAATCCTCCTGCCTCAGCCTCCTGAGTTGCTGGGATTACAGGCGTGTACCACTGTGCCCGGCTATGTTTTGTCTTATTTTAATGTTTCTTTTTTTATGTTTTATGTTTTTTTAAATGTTCCTTTACATATTTCAAGATGGCTCAAAAAATTAGCAGTTAGCTTTTGCAGAACTTAACCCATGATCCAAGGCTTATCTTTGACTTGTCTTTGAGTGGACTACATTCTAGCAGACAGCTCTGCTATTCAACATTCCTTATTTGTTCAGGACTGTTGTGTAGTGGACAAGCATGCAGGTGTAACATGTGGCCATAGGGAATACCTACCCATTTCAGACTCAAATTAGAGCTTGTAATATTTATGAATTTTTTAAGTGGAAGCATCAAGAGATGCTTAGTCCAGTACTATAGCCTGGAAAGTTAAGGGACAGGACACTAAAAAGCTTGGATTTTGTCACAGTGTGCTTGATAGCTTTTTAGTGACTGAGCAAGTCATGTTGCCCTGTCTATGCTTTGGTTTTCTCAACCTTAAAAGTAGGAGTGCTAGAGAAAGTGATCATTAAACATTTTTTTTAAGAATACCATGGTTTTGGGATAACTGTCCTTTGCAGGGTGTTTGTTTTTGTATTAACCTCCCTGCTTTTCTCTTGAAGGGTCAGATGACTTGTCTGCAAAGCTGTGGGATGTGAGCACAGGGCAGTGCGTTTATGGCATCCAGACCCACACTTGTGCAGCGGTGAAGTTTGATGAACAGAAGCTTGTGACAGGCTCCTTTGACAACACTGTGGCCTGCTGGGAATGGAGTTCCGGAGCCAGGACCCAGCACTTCCGGGGGCACACGGGGGCAGGTGGGTTCCCCTTTTTCAAGGATTTTTATAATTACTTTAGCATCATTCTTTGAAACCAGGAGCCAAGTATGTAAAAACTTTTTTTTTTTTAATTTAACCTGCTATATTTCACTCTTCTCAATCACTTGAGTGATTTCCTTTTTATCTCAGTTATTCTTATTTGGAATGTTTTCAGCAGTTTTGTTTCTCCTTGGCTCATTTAAAAATTCTTCCATGTACCCTGGTGCTAGGAGGGTACATGGAGAGAGTTGTTCCTCTCCTGTTTCATTTATGTCCTGTCGTGCAACCACTTATGCTTTTATTAGTTTCTTTACTTCCAAACTAAGTGAGTCCTGCACTTGGGAATTCAGACCACTTTATTTGTAGATTTAAGGCTGAAAATCCTTTGGAGCGATGGTGGTTCACAGATTATGTGATCTTTAAAGATTACATCTAATTGGAGCTTGTTTGACCACCAATTAAAGCAAGCAGCCACCTAAAGATAAAATGAATAGATCCCTGAATGTTTCTTAATAAAGGCATATCAGACCTGTTTTGCAGAAAATTGGTCTTTTGAATATAGCCTAAGACTTGAGCTCCTGTGTTGTATTTTGTATTGGAGCTTTGTGTAGAAATCACATTGAGCTATTTCCTGGCCTCTTGTGCAGCAGCTTCCCTCTTTCTTTACTCCGTATATGTACTGCTTTAGCCTCTGGGGATCAGAATCTATGCTCCTAAGCCTCACTTTTATGAGCAACTTTCTGGGACTCCCTAAGCAGGTTGGACCCCCCTGCTGTAGGTTCCCCATAACCTGTATTACTGTTGTAATACTCATCATACAAGTACGCATACCCTTACTTCCCCACCAGATCATAAACTTCAGAGGACAGAGATCTTGCCTGTCTTTTTCACCCTTATGTCCTGAATTCCTTGCACTGTATCTGATGCTCAGTAATCTTTAAACTAAACCTCTCCTTTTTGCTGCTGAAACCATTTTTTTTTTAAAACATTTTGTTTGTCCTTCTGTATGTTTTTCTTCAGTCTTTGCTATCTGCTACCATTTACTTGTTTCAGAAATTATTATTTGTTGTTTATGATTTAGTATAGAACTTAGATATTAAACTGAGTGTAACATTCCACAATGTCAAGATATACAGTGACTTCTAGGTCATTTTATTCCTGATCAGCTTTGAGAGCCCTGCTCTAAAAAATGTTCTACTTGCTGTTTCCTGGACATTGCTGTGGCTTTTCTTAACTCCATGCCTTTGCTATTCCCTCTACTTGCAATTTTCTTTTTCTTTTCTTGATAAACTCTACTCATCCTTCAGGGCCCATCTCCAATATCGCCTCTTCCCTGAAGTTCTCCCTGATACCCCTGGGCAGAGTTAGTCATTCTCCTTGGTGTTTCCCTAGCAAGAGGTAAACTTTTATTTTTTTCTGGACTTCCTCCTCTTCCCCCCACTTAGAGTGCCTTAAAGGAGGGACAGTGTCTTCATCTTTGGGTCTCCAGTGTCCTTTAGAGCTTGGCAGACATTTAAAAACAAATAGTACTCCCTGTGCTGCCTGAAATGATTTAGGTACTAGGTAGACAACTGTGAAGAAATTCAGACATTGTTTTGAGTGAATGGCTTAGTCTGACCTTTGAGATCCTTGTATTTTTCTCTTTGCATTGACTTTTCTTGAGCCTGGGTACTGTTTTGCAGCTTATATTCTTTACATTTTTGTTTTACTACTATTGCAGACAGTCCTAAGAAGGAATGCCATTATCTCCATCACTGGTTTTGCTTCATGCTGAAGGTGGCACAAATATCAGAGATTATATTGTTCCCAGGACTTTCAAACCTTAGAATAATAAGCAATCTTAAGAATTTTGAAATAGACTTTTTTATCATAAAATTGCTGGTTGAGTAGCACCATTCTTGTAGTAGATCAGGTTAGGAAATTATATAGTTGGGCAGCTAGGGAGAATAAGCACTACTGACCACTTATTATAAAAAAACCATTGACAGAGAGGCATGTTTTAATTTTATGTATTTATATGCACTAGTGTTTAGTGTGGACTACAATGATGAACTGGATATCTTGGTGAGTGGCTCTGCAGACTTCACTGTGAAAGTATGGGCTTTATCTGCTGGGACATGCCTGAATACACTCACCGGGCACACGGAATGGGTCACCAAGGTATGAAGACTTAGAAGAAATCTTGATAACAGGCTTTTCATGGGTGGGCAGTGGAGGATGGTAGGCATTGCCTTATAAGTGGTAGATGAGTCATAAGTGGAATAAATGCAGTCACAAAGCATGATAGTGTACAGTAGTGACCCCTCTCTAAAAGGCACTGGGTAGATAGTTTTAACAAATAAGTGACATATGAATGTGGAAAGATGTTCACAATAAAACAGGTCTGTATAAAACTGTATGTGGAGTATAATGCAAATTTCTAAATGTATTTATGCACCAGAATTTTGAAGGTGATTATTTCTGGTAGGATTGGGGCACTTTTTTCCCCCTTTCGGATGCTCATGTTTCTCCTTTATTTATTTTTTTCATGTTTCTCATTTAATCAGATGAGCAGTCTTTTTGTTCCTTCCAATTTTTGTGTTTAGAATGGGGCAAGGGGCTGGCAATGTAGCTCAGTGGTGGAGTGCATGACTAGCATGTATAAGGCCCTGGATTTAATCTCCAGCACTGCAAAAAGGAAAAATCAAAAGTGGGGCAAAGAAAAGTGTAGAAGATTTCAACAAAATGTTGCATTTTCTAGTTTTCAAAACAAGATTTTTGGTAGGGTCAAATATAATGTATTATTAATAGATAACGCTGTGCACAAGCACTTCTTGTGAGCTTCTCATACCATTTTTGTGAGGGACTGCGAATACAGGAATGAGCAAAATATCCCTAGACCTTATCCTTATGCATGTTGGTTTAGTAGGAGGAATAGTTACTAAATAGTAATTTCACAAATAAATGCTATATAATTTTAAATTCTGTTAAAGAGGGGTATAGTGTTTTGTAAGAAAATCCTGGAAGGTATCTTATTTAATTAGTTCAAGGAAAGGTTTTGGAGAAGAGGCAGACTGTGAAGAACGAATAGGCAGGAGCTATGACAAGAATAGCAAAAATTGTGTTACAGGGGGTATAGGAGTGAGAAAGACTCTGAAACATTTGATGACCTGGAAGAAGGCCAATGTAGCTGTTCTGTAGTTGGGGAGACAGGTGGAGATGGTCATCATGTATGACTTACTAGGCCAGAGTAAAGATGGTAGATGTCAAAAGTGTAGTAGGAAGTAATTGGAAGCTCTGATTCAGGGTCTGATTTATGTTTTAAGAAATATAACTAGAGATAGGGTGACCATTTAGGCTTAGTCTAAGCCAAAGATGCTCACAATTTGGACTTGAGTGGTAATGAAGAAAAAGGGGCACACATGAAGGACATGTTTTTAAGGGAAAGCCACCTAACTTACTGATTCTTTGTGGGGGATGAAGAATCAGATGACTGATAGGTTTTAGATTGGGTGGGTGATTATGTCTTTTTCTGAACTATGTGGAGCTAAAGGAAGAGCAGTTTGTGAGAAGATCAATATTACGTTTTGAGCAAATTTCATTTTTAAACAGAGAAGTTATATAAGGCAACCTGATGTTAGAGAAAACAATAGATTTGAGCCAAAATATTCCTATGTCTCAAGCAAGTTACTCTCACCTTTAGGAACTGAGTTTTATCATCTCCTAAGTTCCTGTGACTTTAAATGAGATGGGAGCATACCCAGCAAGGTACCTAATACTTAATAGCAGGTCCATCAGTTTCAGTTGAATCTCCAACCCAGATTTCTGAATGACTGAATCTTGCCTCCTGTTTCGCTTCATGCTATTTTATTTTAAAAATATAACTACAATGTAGTATTTACAGATTATCCCAAGTGTTAATGGCGTGTTAGCTTTTATTACAATACTACTACTACTATTATTTATATGGTTTTATTTTCTGTTGATTGCAGTTAAGTGAAGTAAGATAATGGGTGCCTTGCTTTCTATTTTAAAGGTGGGGAAGGTAAGAGGTTAGATAGGACTGGTATGTAGCTCAGTGGTTGAGTTCTTGTTTAGCATGCATGCAACCCTGGGTTCAGCCTCCAGCACTGAAAAAAAAGGGAGGGGGGAGTAGAGGGTCTTGCCCAGGGTTACAGAGTTTAGTATATGGCAGATTCTGGTCCCAAGTCCAGTGCTTTTTTTTCTTTATAATGTACATGCTTATGAAAACAGATCATTTACTTCTTCATGTGAGTACCATTTCTGTTGCTTATACTTTATATTATGCCACATTATATAATTTTTAAAATTAGTCTTAATGTCTTCTTCCATACTGAAGATTAAATGCTGTCAACATGGACACTTTTAGATACTGCTAATAACAGAATCTTGTAGCAAAAATCTTAGTATAGGTTAACTTGGTAGTAGAGTTATATTAGCTATTGTAGCATACCATATTGTTTTCAGTTGATTTTCTATTTTAAACGTGAAATAAAATAAGTATTGGAGCAGCATTAAAAGTATCTTTCTGTAATGTAGATGTTGGTATTTGTAGGTGGTTTTGCAGAAGTGCAAAGTCAAGTCTCTCTTGCATAGCCCTGGAGACTACATCCTTTTAAGTGCAGACAAATATGAGATCAAGGTGAGTTTTTTTCCTTTGTTAATTTGTCTTATCAAAGAAAAACTGGTGCCGGGCGTGGTGGCGCACGCCTGTAATCCAAGCGACTTGGGAGGCTGAGTCAGGAGGATCATGAGTTCAAAGCCAGCCTCAGCAATTTAGCGAGGCCCTAAGCAA
The DNA here is from genome assembly GCA_020662805.1 of Glaucomys volans. Lineage (NCBI taxonomy): Eukaryota > Metazoa > Chordata > Mammalia > Rodentia > Sciuridae > Glaucomys > Glaucomys volans. The sequence goes on from JAJEJO010049769.1 coordinate 941,281, forward strand.
CTCAATGAGACCCTGTCTCTAAATAAAATACAAAATAGGGCTGGGGATGTGGCTCAGTGGCCGAGTGTCCCTGAGTTCAATCCCTGGTTCCAAAAAAAAAAAAAAAAAAAAAAAAAAAAACTGGCAAATAGAAGAAAATTAAAGTACTATGGCAAAGGGAGAATGTTTTAAGGGGAAGACCAAGAATGTCTTAGTCTAAGTCCTCTTAAACCCATTGGTAGAGAGGGTGTTTGGTAGGTCTGTGATATGTAGTTTCTAACTCTCAATATGTCAATGAAAAAGAAATACAGAAAAATTTATTTTCCACTCATTCTTCCTTTAAGACATATACCTCCTGCTTTCTTCAGTTCTTAGATCTAAATTTCATGTGTTAGAACGATTTGTAAAGAATTTACTCTCAATACACATTCTTGTTGCAAGTTACTCTCATACACATTCTTGTTGCATCTTTTTAATCATCTGTGTGGTAGGCTTTATTTTCCTTGTAGGAGCAGAGATTCAGAGAGGTTAAATATTTTCTAAAATCATGCGGAAGAATCAGGACTTTAATATGTGACTCCTGACTATAAAACCTGGGTCTTTGCAGTATATTTCACTTTGTATCTGACTTTAGCAAATGCAAGATACTTTAAAGACAAGCTTTTCTGTCGTGATGTTATCTGTCATCTTTCCTAACTTTGTTTTTTCTGTAGATTTGGCCAATTGGGAGAGAAATCAACTGCAAGTGCTTAAAGACATTGTCTGTCTCTGAGGATAGAAGTATCTGCCTGCAGCCAAGACTTCATTTTGATGGCAAATACATTGTCTGTAGTTCAGCACTCGGTCTCTATCAGTGGGACTTTGCCAGTTATGATATTCTCAGGTAATGTTTCCTTGGACCTTATGCTTTACCTTTGAAAGTCTTTTGCAGTTCAGTAGTAAAGACAAGACTAGATTTTTGAATATACTAATCAATAGCTTTTTTTTTTTTTTTGGAACCAGGGATTGAACTCAGGGGCACTCGGCCACTGAGCCACATCCCCAGCCCTATTTTGTATTTTATTTAGAGACAGGGTCTCACTGAGTTGCTAAGGGCCTCGCTAAGTTGCTGAGGCTGGCTTTGAACTCGCGATCCTCCTGACTCAGCCTCCCAAGTCGCTTGGATTACAGGCATGCACTACCACGCCCGGCTTCAATAGCTTTTTTTAATGAAATATTTACTGTATCATTTATATACAGGATTATATATATTGAATATCTCAGGTAAAATGATTCAGAGACAGTAAGTGAGCAAGAAAGGGTTATATGCTGAAACCTAAAGGTCTGGGTTCTATGCCCTTCCCTACTCTACATCATGAACCACTCTTCTCCTTTTAGAATTTAGCATACTGTTTTTGGAAAATGAGGGGCTTGGATGAGAAGATCTTTCAGATCTCCTTTAGTTCTGAACCCTAATTAAGTTCTACTGCATAGTAAGTTGGAATTATTATGTGAGCTTGGTCAACATCAGTGGGGTTTAGGCATCAAGTGGCCTTCTGTTGATAGAAAGATAGCTAGCTAGAGGAAGTATAACTTACATGGTTTCCCTTCAAAGAAATAAATAAGAGGTCATGGACAAATAATTTTGTGATTTATTGCATGTTATAGACCCCTCTTGGACACCAGAAATATCTATTAGCATATAGATATGCTGACTGATGGAAGCCAGTACCATATGATAAGTGAATTTATATTAGTGATGAGACTTTGGTTTAAGAATAGGTGCCATCTCGGGTGCACAATTTTATGTAAATGTCTTGACTCCTCTGTGCTTCAATTTCCTCATCTGTAAAGTGAATGTTAAATGCCTGTGGTGAGGATTTAGTACAGGACCTAACATGTTACTAGTAACTCTGAGAATCTCTAGAATAAGAAACCTGTCTGAATTTGTTTAACTCCCTATGCTTTACACCTGTTATGCACGCACCTTTTAATAATTCACAGAAATAGTGTTCCACAGCATAGTTCAGGAATTGCCAGCTTGGGGGAGTAACAGAAAATTGAGCATTCTCTTCATTGTTTTTATACATAACCATCTGAGATCATCTTGAATGAAATTTGTTCAAACGAGCCAACAGGACTTTGGTGGGCCCCAGTCTCTCTGGTCACAGTTACAGCGTCACTTATGTCACCTGAGTCAGACCAATTTTACTGACCAGTTAGATTTCAGAGCTGTCAGAATAATTTCTAGAAATGATTGATGCTTATGCTTTGAGAAAAAGTGAAACATCTCCAAAAAAGTTAATGTAAGCTCTTCATTTTATAGATGAGGAAAACTGAAGCTGAGACATGATAGGGGCTTTGCCTTGCATTCACATTTTACTCTAATTCAACACTCAACCATCCGTGGCTGGATTATGTAGTAGGCATATACATAACATACCAGGAAGCGAGGAGTGCCAAAAAGTGAGAAAAGAAATTTTTGAAAGAACTTGATATTTTGCAAAGAAAAAAGTTCAAGTATTCACCATGGGAAAAATCACATCTTTTACAGTTTAATATTCCTTTTATTTTGAGTTAAAATTTTGAAAGAAGAATGCAAAAGTAAGGTGGAATAGAAGTATCATAATCATTTCAGTGTTTAGAGTCTTTAAAGGCTTCGGTTTGATCCCGCGTCTACCTTTCTCATATATACCTCCCACTTAGCGTGGTGTCTAGAGTCCCAGGTGAAAGTTCTGTTGGTTTTTAGTGTTTGGATGCACTAGCTTTAAGTAAAGAACATGGAAGATTATTTGCTGATAGGAAGCACATGCTTCACAGTTTTCCTTGAAAGAGGGCTACTTTCTCTCTGATTTTTCTCTTCTAAACACACACCAACCTCTTTTGAAACACTAGTACAAATCCTGTTGCCTCACTTGCTAAGATCTGGTTGGACTACTTAAGCTTTGGAGCTAATAGAAAAGAAGCAAAGCACAGATGACAGCATGTTGCTCAGTAAGTGTGAGATGTGATGTAATCTCTTGAGCTAGGTTATCTCAGTACAGCATGCAGGGTTACTTAGGTTCAAAGGCTCAGACTGCCAGCAGGGATGTCTGTTTATAGGTCCAATGTGACCAGAAGTAAAAGGGCCTGCAAGCCTGTCAAGATCTGTGTTCTGTTTCTGCAACATATTTGTTTCAGTCTTTGGAATCAGCTCAGCTTTATATCCTTGTTAAACCCTATCCCCAGAGCTACCCAGATTCCAGTGTTTCCAGTTATTCTTTTCTTTACATTGATAATGTAGAAATTGGCACACTTTCTAGCTGTTTTCCCCAGCTTTCTTTGTATCTTTTTTGTAGCAATTTGTGTTTATGTTCATTGTACACTGTTTTATTCATTAGCAGGTATTTGTTGAGCACCTGCCTATATGTCACACATTTTGATGTGCACTGCAAAGCAGCAGAAATACTTACTAAATTCAGGAGGGAATGCTAACATTCAATAGTTAATTGTACTAGTTGGGGATAGCTCAGTGGTAGAGGACTTGCCTATCTTATCTTGCATGAAGCCCTGTGCTCACAAATTCCAGCACTGTGAGTACACACAGAAAACTAAATACAGTTTTTAAATGATTGGAATAGAGGGATCATAATATGGGGGTAATTCCCTTGAAGAAGAGATATTTAAACTGAGCCCTAAAGGATAAGTGCCTGTTGGGTCCATTGTGGAGTGTTGCAGACTGAAAGACTAGTCTTTTTGAGGAATTCACCAGTGTGACTGCAGATATAGGAGGATGGTAGAGAGCCATCAAAGTTTAAACAAAGTGGTAACAAAATTAGATTTTAGTATGAAGAGAACTTATTGAAAGGGGTTCAGAGATTTTCTCTTGGAGAGAGATCAATAGAAAGCTATTGACAGTAGTGCAGGCTAAGATGGTGTCTTGGACTAGAACTGTGGTTAATAGAGGTAGTAGTGAATACATTAGAGATAAATTCAGAAGGTAAAATCAATAGAGATTGGTGGTTGAATCTCTGATTTGAGTAAGGAGGAAAAGTTAGATGGTTGCTATGTTTCCTAGCTTGAGCAGTTGGTGAATGAGTGAGGAAATGGAGAAACAGGTTTGGCTAATAAATTGTTTTGCACAGACTGTGCGGAAGGAAACATGCCTTTTTTTGACTACTTAATCCTACTTCCAATAGTAGCTAGCACATTTTAGATTCTCAATAAGTATTTGTTAAGTGAATGAGTGTGAATTACCAGGTAGAGAATGATGAGTTACTGATTGTATTTCATCTGAAGGACATTAATTGGAAGCTCTATTTCCCCTTTACTTGAGGTTAATCCCAGGCTTGCACTACAGTGAGTGTTCAGTGATTGACTTTGGACAAATGCTGTTCTTGAATATAGGCATCTAAATGGTTCTTCTAGTAGGAGCTTCTTCTATTTTCAGTCTAGGAAGGTGAGCTCATTTTCTGATCTGCTTTTCAAGCACAGAGCCAGCACTTCTTAATTATTTTCTTAGTTTCATAGAAGTGTTGTCCCTGTAGATATCATTAGTGTCACAGAATTTTTTTAAATAAAAAATTTTCAATTTGTAAGAAAATCATATGGTTTGTGGCAGAGAATTTGTAAAATTTGGGGAGTCCTTTAGATTTATGTTCCATATGAAACGCCCAGTTCCACTTCCTCAGGAAAGAAATCTTGCTCTTCCAAGGATAAAAGTTAGAATGATATGCTCCTTCCTTGATGTTCCCATTATATCCAGTGTAGTGTTTGTGCTGAGTATGCTCTTATATTCTCTGATAGTTGCGTATGCTGTGCCTTCCCTGTTCCAAGGTACAAACACCATTTACTCATCTTTTCTTAGGGACCCAGTCATTACTTAGCATGTCTGACACGAAGAACACATCTGTTCAGTTGAAATCTATTCATTTGTGCCCTTATCCATTCGTTCAGGAGTTGTACATGTTGATTAGAGATGCTCACTGCTCTCCTCATAGAAAGGAGCAGAATGTAGAGAGAAGAGGGTAGGTTCTAGAGTCAGACAGATCTGGGCTGAAATGCTTGGTCTGTATCATATTAGCTGTGTGAGCATGACAAGACATTTTACTCTCAGCCTCAGTTTATTCACTAGTAAAATGGTCATAAACCTTTACTTCACCTCATGTGAGGATTGTGATAAATGTTAATTGTGTCTGGCACTTCATAAATGCTAGATAAAACATAAAGTCTCCTCCTTTCCTAATATCAGACTAAAATCTGCTTCTTTGTAACTTTCCCTTTGATCCTAGTTCTGTCTTCTAGACCTTGTAATGTTTGTCCTTTCTCTTACACATATCCTCTGCTGTTCAGAGGTAATGATGTATACCTTCCCTGCCCCTGCCATTCTTTTTCTCCCACTCTCAGCTAATGTTCTCAGGTGTTCCTTACTTGTTCTGGTTACCAGGCCATCCCAATTCTGGCTGGACTCTTGGACATACACTGTTGATAGTGTCCTTGTTAACACATAAGCTGAACTTCTCTCCCCCAGGAGCCCAATCATATTGTAAGCAGTAGTTATACACCCCATGTTTTATAACTTTTTTCTAGTGCCTCCAAAGAAGACATCAACTTTTCTTACCAACCTTTTGCTTTACTAAGGGTGCAGATTGCAGAAAAGAAAATTTTTTTTCATTTGTGTTACTGCTTAGGTCTCTCCCATTTTGTGCCTTTGATATTCTAAAAACTGCTAATCTGCAAAAGTTGGAGCTACCCTCCCAGATTACCCAGTTTTCTCTAACAACTTCTTATGAATTTTCAGCCTTTATTTTTAGAGAGAAAATCATTAGTTTGCTGCCTGGTGAGCAGAGTAGAACTGTAGTCACTTGCTTTTAGGTTTGTTTTGGACTGCAGGATCCTATTATTTAGGATTTTATGAATAAGACTTTTTACTTCGTGGTAGGATTTGACTCTTGGTGTTCTAGTGCTAATGGGTAATTGACAAGTTGTGACTCCTTAGCTAAAGGGTGTACCTTGCCTGGGCTTTAGTTTTTATATTTTAAAAATGAGCATTTTAACTTAGATAATCTGTAAGATCTTTTCTAGCTTGTATGGATGTTTTGTGCTTTTATAAACTTTCATCAAATACTATCTCCCTCTTACATGCAATTAGACTGAAAGCACCTGGGGGGCACTTTACCACCGAGCTACATTTCCAGCCCTCTTTTTATCTTTTGCAACAGGGGCTTGATAAGTTGCTTAGGGACTGCTGAGCTTGACCTTCAACTTGCAGTCCTCCTACTGCCTCCTGAGTCATTGGGATTACAGGGGTGCACCATTGTGACTGGCTTCATATTTTCCTTTTTATCAAAAACTTTCATTTAACTCTAAATTTACTTGAATTTTATGCTGGTTTTCAATGTCTACAGAAAAGATTACACAGTGACATAAACAGAAGCAAAGTTACCTTCTATTTCATGATCCCTAACTCTCATCTTTGTAGGGTCATCAAGACTCCTGAGATAGCAAACTTGGCCTTGCTTGGCTTTGGAGATGTCTTTGCCCTGCTGTTTGACAACCGCTACTTGTATATCATGGACTTGCGGACAGAGAGCCTGATTAGCCGTTGGCCTTTGCCAGAGTACAGAAAATCAAAGAGAGGTTCAAGCTTCCTGGCAGGCGAAGCATCCTGGCTGAATGGACTGGATGGGCACAATGACACAGGCTTGGTCTTTGCCACCAGCATGCCTGACCACAGTATTCACCTGGTGTTGTGGAAGGAGCACGGCTGACACCACAAACCACCACCGCTGACAGACTTTGGGTGCCGGGGCTGCAGGTTTTGAGTGCAACCTCTGTGGCAGCCAACTGCATGAACCAAAGTTCTCACCTAATGGTATCATCACGCAGTGCACAATCATTTATCTATGTTTGCCAGGGGCCAGGGCTCAGGGTGGGGGAGGGTTTGTTTTATTGACATACAGCGCAGCATGCTAATGGGGTACATCATTGACTTCATTTGTACTTAGTTATGTTGGTCAGGATAAGAGGATGCTTTCTGGGTTCATCTTTCTTGAGTATATTGGTTTTAAGTAAAGAAAATGAAATGGTTCATTGATCTGCCAATTGGTTGTCTATAAAAATCACATTCAGTCTGTTATTAAAGCTTCTTACCATAGCTGTTTTTTCTTTTGAAGTTGAAGCAAAGGTGCTATGATGTTGTTATAGCAACTTCTCTTACATGGGGCTTAGCTTTGTAAAAGCCAGTGTTAAAAAGACCATTGAGTCCTGTGACACAAACTTTCCACCAAAGTTCTGCAGAAAGTCTGTCTTCCAGTGCAAATCTAATTCTGTAAATTGTTCACAACTCATTCTAAACCCTGGTTCTTGGCAGAGTCTATGTTGCCCATGGTTAACGTGTGAGGGATCTCTGTGGATGGCTAACATGTGAGGGATTTCTGTAGTTGGTATTTCCATGTGGAAAAGACTGGTCCCCTCTCACCTGCCTTGGTGATAGCACAGGTGACATGGAGTCGCTGAACTGTAAGATTGGTGACTGGGTGTTACATAGCTTTGCAATGGCAGGCACATCACTTCTCTGGTCCCCAGTTTCCTTGTCTGTGCAACCAGGTGTTCAGCTAAGATTCCTTCCAGTCCGGCATCTACTGAAGTGTGCAGATACTGATATTGCAGTTTTATTTGATCCCTGATTCATTGTTCCTATCAGGTTGGAGATAAGTTATTAAGGAAATTGATCATATGAACAGGATGAGTAAAAGGTGAATGTAGAAAATGAGTTTCCACTTAGAAAACTAAGTAATTCATGGAGTTGAGGATGACTGGGTCTGGGTCCTGTCTGGAGGCAGTCTGCTAATTGAGAAGGAAAGGTGTCTGAATCTGACTTGTCATCTTCCTTTGCCTCTAACTTGACCTGTGGCCTCAGGCAGATTAACTCCCTCCCCACAAGGAATTGTCCTGAATTAGTGTTTAAAAACTGAAATGCCTGAGGGAGTCACTAGGTACACATAAATGAATAGAAAGTGCTGGGGAGCATTGTGCGGAATCCTGGAAAGTACATCTCAGGGCACTTACTCAGCTCTTATGTTTTGTCATTAACTGAAATAAACCCAGTGTTGACAGATGTGGGTTTTTTTGTTGTTGTTGTTGTCAGGGTTTTTATTTTTTTCTTTTTTCTTTTTTGGCCGGGGTTGGGGGGACGGAATTGAAAACCTAGAAATCCTCTGATTTTTAAAATATTGACAGCTGATCGAAGATAATTTAAAACAAGGTATTCCAAACAAAACATGTCTAGTGCTGCCAGTTTGGGTCCTCTACTCTCTCACTTTGAAGTTAGGTAATTTGGTGGTTCATCAGTGGAAATGTTGTAACATAATTGTCACATTAGGAAGAAAGCAGAGGGAGCAGCAGTAGAAGCTGTTTCCCTGTGTTACTGGGGAATGAGGGGGTGGCATATTTCTTTCCCAGAACCTGACAGGATGATAGTTTAAAGATGAACGTAAGAATTGGAACCTCAGTTAAAGCCTCTGCCTAGCAATATGGCTTATTCCTTGCTTCCTCCCACATAGAGCATATCATTTGTCAGCTGGAGAAAAGGGCTGCTGGCAGAGCTGAGAATGTAAACTCTATAGATTGGGAACCCAGTTCTCCCCAAATCTGCATTAGTGTAGAGCTGGATGGTGGACTTCAGAATGCTGTGTAGTTAGTAGAGACTCGTGGTTGATTTCAAGGACTGGTTTAGTGTCAATAACCGTGTTGAAACTCCAGGGGGATTAGGTGAAAGAATATCATCTTCCTTAATACCCAGTTTAATCCATGTCACATTTGAGTTCTGTGCATGAACTCTGCTTTGTCCTAGGAGTGGAATCAGAATTGTAGCTGGAATCTTTTGTAGAAGCCCATGGAGACTTTGGATAATAAGGGTAAATCACTTCTTCATTTTCAACCAGCCTGAGTAAATAATTTTTGAGATTACTGGTCTAATGACCATCCCTACCCTCCACCTCATTTTCAGATTCATCCAATAGCTTCATTTGTGAGAAAAGTTTTATTAAAAATGACTGATGTGAAAGTTTTCAGTTTTCAGTGGTATGGAAGTTATTGTCAAGGTGGTGCTGCTGGATTTTGACAGCAGTACTTAAGGCAGTAATCGGAGTCCTGGCTTTGATTCTTCCTCACACAGGCCTTTATTTCACTTGAGCATTTTATTTAATTGCTTTTTAGATGCTGAATCTATGCATTTGATTGCCAACTTTTATAAAAAGTAAATGGTAAACTGGGCATGGTGGTGGATGCCTGTAATCTTGGTGACTTGAGAGGCTGAGGTAGGAGGATCACAAGTTCAAGGCCAACTTAGTGAGACCCTGTCTCAAAAAAAAAAAAAAAAGAAAAAAAAAAAGAAAAGAAAATGGAAAGTAGCTCATCCTTTTTACAAAATAAAGCAAGGCAGAATTAGAGAAAGGAACAGGCAGGGCATAACTAAAGCTAAGCTGTACTTTTTTAGTCTCCTTTCATTGAGTTCATTGAGTTGAGGGTTGTCTTGTGCACATGGTAACTCTGCTTCTTAGCCTAGAGCCTCATGTATGAATATTTTCATTTCTGAAAAATTCTAAGTTATGAGCAGATAGCCCCATCCTTTTTTTTTTTTTTTTTTTTTTAAATGAGGATTGAATTTCTTGGGTGACACTGGAATGGCAGAAGCAAGGGTTGTCTGTCTCTTCTCTCAGGTTCATAAAGGGTACAGTTAACTTCACTCTCCAAGGGAGGACAAGAGTGCTGAGTGGGTAGTGAGGTTTTAGTAGACTTTGTTCCCATTCCATTGAAAGGTAGTTTCCTCTGACTCCATTATTTGAAGTAATAAGTATTGTAAAATATGACCCTAACTTGATCCTTAAAACCTGTCAGAGAAATAAGAAGAAAGACCCTCCAGTGGAAGGACTGGAGATTGAGAAAGTTTCATAGGAAGATAAATGTATTTGGATAGGTTTTCAAAAGTGAAACATGGGGAGCGTTACTATTAAAATCTGAGGTTTGGACTTTATTTTTCATAGTTTGAAAATTCTTCCATTCTGGCAATTGAAAATATTTGGTAAAGTTTGAAGATTGTATTTTCATTCTGGTATTGCTAATAGAATGATTACTAGTATGCATTTATAAAATAAGGAGAAAAAATACCTTTGGAAACAGTATTATTTTAGACATGAAGAAATTGTATTGTTTAGGTTAGGCATTTTGACTTAACAGAAGCAGCTAAGGACGGTGGAACCTGGCTTGATGCATTGCTTTAGCCAAAGCCAGCTGACTCACTGAAGTTGTGATTGTGTGTTTTGGGTCCTTGGGAGCCTGGGGTTGAATCTTCCCACCATCACTCTTGTGTGCCTCTTCCTCTGGGCTTTGTTGATGAGCCACTTGCCTTTCTCTGTAGCCAGGTGAGAAGAATCTGATTGCCACTCACAGATGCAGTCTTGGGTGGGGCACATTGATCCCTTTGCCTTTAGGGACACAGTTGTAAGGATAGGAGAGGAGCTCTTTAGGTCTGTCCCCTTGACACAGCTTCCCTACCTGTTTATGCTGGTGCTTTTGGCCAAGATGATTGGGACAAACTGAGACACTCTTGAGAATTACGTGGTGACAGAGTGTCTGATGAGGAGAACAGTTTTAACCTTGACAAAATGCCCACTGGCCATTGTTGGCAGTGTCTTTGAACAGAGGCACCCCGTGCCTGCTCTAGGAAAGTGAAATCTTTCCAGAATAATTCTCTAGTGTATTTCTGGATGGTCTTTGCACCACTCCCATCGACTTCCTCAGGCCAAATGATCATGCCCAGCACAAAAAGGTGTTTTGCTGTCAAGTTGTTTCAGTTTCCAATCTTCCCCAGAGCAGTTCAGTTGTTTTGTTAATATTTCAGTCCTGACCAGTGTAAACTCAGTTATTGTGGCCTATGGATTCCAGCTACTTGTATTCATGAGTGTGCCTAAATAAAAATGTTTTTGCATATTCAAACCCAGGAAATTATTAATTCAGACAAACTCACAATGTTTTGGTGACCTTATCCTCACATAGTGAGTAGAGAGATGCATTTCACTAATTGAGACATAGTACTCTTGATGAGAGTGCTCACAGTCCAACACTTACAGCAACATGGTAAAATTCATCAACTCATGTCTAATTTTTGATGTATGTTGTGATCTAGAGGGAATAAGTGAAGTTTATATTTGAACTGTGGGGTGGGGGTACACAAATAGTGGAGTGATTTGTGAAATAAGATGTTTTTATAAGATGAGAAGTTATTTTCATGCATCATAGAATCGTTCTTTTACCCATGAGTGATTGTGCTAACTATAAATCATTTATATCTATACATGAAAGCAGATTCCCTCAATTAGGCAACATTTGGCTAGCCAAGCCCACGTTATTGTTTGTACTTGAAAATAATAAAGCTGCATTTCCTTACACACTCGTTCTGTAGTTAAGACTTTTTCTTTTTTTTTTTCCCCAACCAATTTGGACTTTCCCTTCTAACTAGTTCTCAGTGAGTGTTTTGAGGGCTTGGGTGGTTCAGTTGTAGAACACTTGGCTTTTGCGAGAGAGGCCCTGAGTTTGATCCCCAACACTGCAAAAAAAAAAAAAAAATTTAGAATGTGTTTTTAGAAATGGAGCTACCCTTCCTGTGGCCTAGAGGCTCTTTTCTGCTTTTTCCTGCATGTTGTAGAATGTAAGCTCAACAGTATAAGTTTCTCAAGAAGATCCAAGAGGGAAGACAGTAAGGTTTAAAAGAAAAATTGCAAGGAGGAATTTTGGCACCCTTCATAAATAGATACAAATGAAGGGAAAACTACCATTTGGCAGGTTTTAGATCTTGAGATTTTCTTCTGCCCTCTTCTCCCCTCTTCTACCCAGCATGTTCTGAGGTGGGGCTGTTTGTCAGTTGCTTAGCATGATCTCCCAACAGCACCATTACAGGGCAGATTGTTTAGCTGTTCTATTGATGAGAAAGCTGAGGCCTGGGAAAGTAATTTTCTAGAGGAGTAGTGGGTAGTGAATCTGAAGTCCTGATTTTCAGCCTCCACAGACCTGGATTTTTCCTGCCCCCCCCCCCCCCCATCAAATCTCTTCAAACTTGGGTGGCTGCCTTCACCACTTGTGTGCACCTTTGAGGTTGTCTTATGATCTGTTTGCAAGGGCCTTGGCAAGCACTCCTCTGAGCACAAGGCTCTGGTTACCAACAGGACATATCTAGATTCCTTAACCTAGTATAATGGGAGCCCAGCTAATCTCTTCCTGCAACCAGTACTTGCTATATGTCTTTTCTTGCTCTTGTGCTTTGGACCTTATTCTTCCCATCCTAGTGGTAAGTTCTCCATGTTCCTTCCCACAAGTCCTAGGGCTAGGCTTTAGGATCCCATTGACCTCTCAACTATCTTCAAAGATTCTGCTGACCACCATCCCCCTACTTATCTTGACCAAGCATTTTTATCTAGAGTAGCTTGTTGTGCGGTTTATTTGGCCATGAATCTTATGGTACCTTTCATGCTTGACAAGCTTTGAACTTTCACCTTTGATCCAAAAATTTTTCAAAATTTTGTGTCTGCCCAGAAACATTTTAAGATTGATAGTAGGGACTCCATAATGCACAGTAAGTTGTTGATAGTTTAATAATAATTTTAAGTGATATGTGAACTAAAATAATTGATGGGATTCTCAGGACATTAGAAATTCAGAATAAAATATCACAGGCAAAATGAAAGACCTGTTCTACACGGCTCTTGTTCTCTCAGACTTCCTTGTTCTGCCACATCCAATCAACATCCAAAGTGTACTCTGTGTAGTTGGACAGTGTTTTCACATGCTGTGATTAGACATGAATAGTCCTTGCCAGTGGGACATTCCTGTCCTTTATGTTTTAACCACATGTTCTCTGTTCTCTTTGTGGTAAAGATAATCTAATAAAAACTTGTAAGGAATATTACCCAGAGCTGCTTCATCATTATAATTTTTAATACTGTCTTTTAATCTTAATGCACATGGGTATATTTATATGACTGCAAATCATTGTTTTGTGCTGTCAGAAATATACTTTAAGTCTTTATAATCACCATAATACTTTGCAGTACATTCTTTTATTACTGTGATTTGATTATTCCTGTTTTGGTGGATAATTAGGTAGTTTCCAGTTTTGCTTTCTAGATAATACTGTAGCAAATTTCTTGTATTTTGTTAGAACAAGTTTCTAGTAGATTTGTTGATAAAAGCAGAGGAAAAAATTTTTAAACTTTAATGTTACAGATATGTGAGTGCATACAAAGTTTTATCACACAGCTACGGAATATTTGTCTATCCACTGACCAAGAAAAACATTTCTTGTGCCCCAGAAAACCTCCTTTTTGTCTAGGAAGGAATACTCTGGCCTTTGCTTTATGTTTAGCCTGTAGCTTTCCAAGTGAGTTAAATTGATGTATGTTGTCATAATGCTGGATCAGTGTTACGTTGTTCACCACATCAGTTCTTTTTTTTTTTTTTTTTTTTTTTGGTGCTGGGGATTGAAGCCAGGGGCACTCCACCACTGAGTCACATCCCCAGCCCTATTTCCTATTTTTTATTTAGAGACAGGATCTCACTGAGTTGCTTAGGGCCTCGCTAAGTTGCTGAGGCTGGCTTTGAACTCGCGATCCTCCTGACTCAGCCTCCCAAGGGCTGGGATTACAGGTGTGCGCCACTGTGCCCACAAAGGCTCTGGTTCTTTTTTTTTTTTTTTTTTTTTTTTTTGCGGTGTTGGGGATTGAACCCAGGGCCTTGTGCTTGCAAGGCAAGCACTCTACCAACTGAGCTATATCCCTAGCCAACATCAGTTCTGAGTGATTATTTTACTTTTTTTTTTTTAAACCCAGGACACTCTACCAATGAGCATTCTGTTTCTGGTTTTGTTTTTTTTGTTTTTTTTTTTTTTTTGTTTGTTTGTTTGTTTGTTTTCCAGACAGGGTCTCGCTAAATTGCCCAGGCTCACCTTGAATTTGTGATCTTCCTGCCTCAGCCTCCTGAGTAGCTGGTGTGTGTCATCACATCTGGTTAATTGACATTACAGGTGTGTGTCATCACATCTGGCTAGTTGACATTTCTTTAACATGTGAAGACAGATTTTTTTTATGTGCTTATTTGAATTTCTCTGAAATTCTTCCTGCATCTTTTACCCATCTGTTTTTGTTATATTTTCAAATATTTGAGAGATTAATCTTGGTTATAAATAAAATTTCACTAGGGTATACATTTCAAGAATTATAATTCAAGGTATGTGTTGAAGTTTTTTTAAATTACATGAAAAGGATGTGCATGAAACTTAATTGCTATTTGCATACCATGTAGTATGTCTAATGTAGTATGTCAAATTATGCATTGTCTGTTAAGTAGTAAAACAATACTAAAGAATGGATCTAGACAATACTGGATATATAGTATAACCATGTGTGTGTGTGCATATATATATGTATATATATATGTTTATGCATCTATATATGCATTATTTTGTGGTATTGGGGATTGAGCCCAGGACCTTGTACATGCTAGACAAGCGCTCTACCACTGAGTTACATTCCCAACCCTTTTAATTTTTATTATTTAGGACAGGGTCTCACTAAGTTGTCTAGGCTGACCTTAAATTTGCCATCCTCCTTGAGTAGTTGGAATTACAGATGTATGCCACCATGCCTGGCAATATACTTTTAACTTTTTCCCAATGAAGATATATTGCAAGTTGTCAATAATATTGAAAGGAAAACAGACAATCCTAAATCAAAAGTTTTTTTTTCCCCAGAACTAATGTGTATTGAAATTAAAAATGAATTTATCCAGAAAGGAACCAAGTTCAGATTCCCTAAACATAGTAATCCTGGTTCTTATTCATTAATGCAGAGTCAGGAAGGAGGCAGCTACCTATGCTTTTATATCTCAGGCCCTAAGTTCAGGGAGCTTTTCCATCTGTTTTCATAGGATAGCAAACATTCCTGAGTTTGTCAATTCAGATTTAGCTATGTAAGAGGTGACTCCTGAACTTGCTGATCATTCAAGCTTTAAGGGCACTACAGCCTGGACTCTGAGGGGATCAGAGAATTAAGAAAATTAACACTTAAATTAGTGTGTTAGAGGAAATGGAAGTTTGTTTGCTTTGTTTTTTCATTACTCTTTTTCTCTTTGGAGAAAAATAGTTGTGCCTTGTTCTCTAAGCTCACGGTGGTTGCCTGGTTCTGGTACAAAGTAAACAGGAGGGATGGGTTGATGGGGTGGAGGGGGAGGGGCCTTGATTAGTCTGTGTCAGCTTCCTGTAATCCAGTGTTTTCAGTGTGGCTCCCTTCCAACACATCGCCATCAGCTGAAAACTTGTTAGAAATACAAATTATTGCCAGACCTAGTCCAAGGGTTCGCACCCCACCAGGTGATGTGGCACCAAAATTGAGTCACTGCCATTATCAAGCCTGTTCTGCCCCCTGGTGGAATTTTGGGGAGTAGCAGCTGGTGATGAGTTGGAGCCAGATTCTATTGCTGTTGAATACATTAATTATTCCAAGGACTTTCCTGCACTTTCAGGACACACTCTGGATGTGTCCTGATACTGCTTAGAAAAACCAAAAGCCCAGGCAATACTTAAACCTACATGATAAGGTAATCCCATGAACCCCAAAATACAAGTGGTCAGGGCAACAACCTATTGTCCCCAAAACATTTTGTAAGAGTAAAAGGACTGCAGGGACAGGAATAGTACATAATAGATCTGTGGAGAGGAGAATCTGAAATAGGCCACAGATGATCATTGAACAGCTGGGCAGCCGATGTTACAGCCACTGGGAGAGGTTCTGTCCTCTCCAGTAACGGGTGTGAGGGGGCCTATGCTGAGAACACCTGAAAGGGCTGGAACATTGTGGCCCTCACGCACTCTTTTTATTTTGGTACTGGGGATTGAACTCAGGCACTCACCTCTGAGCACATCCCCAGTCCTATTTTATATTTTATTCAGAGACAGGATCTCACTGAGTTGCTTAGTGCCCCGCCATTGCTGGGGCTGGCTTTCATCTTGCCTCAACCTCCTCAGCCTCTAGGATTATAGGCATGTTCCACCATGCCGGGTGGCAATCTTTTTTTATACCTTTATTTTATTTATTATTTTTATGTGGTGCTGAGGATCAAACCCAGTGCCTCACACATGCAAGGCAAGCGCTCTACCACTGAGCCACAACCCCAGTCCCCTTATAACACTCTTGAGTCCGACTTGCTTTCTCCTAGGACAGGGCCCTACAGTAGAGAACATTTCTGGGTCTAAAATAAAAATCGAAGAGGACAGGGACCAGAGAAAGAGATGGCCCAGACTTAAGTAAGGATAAGGTCAGAGGCAGGAAATCCCAGAGAGCAAGCTGCCATATTTTATAACTCTACACAAAACAACAGAAGATGGGGCTCTGTGAAGGTGGAAAAGTTCGCTTGAAGGTAGCCTCATTTCAAAATGTCAGAACAACTAATTTTGTGTAAAAAACAATAGAAAGGTATAAAGGCAAATACCAAAGTTACTGAAACAAAAAGAGGGCTAAGAGGAAGCAGAATAGCATCATTACAATGAGAGCACATCAGGGGTCAGAAAACAGATCAGAACTGAGGCTTATTTAAAAACCAAAAGAATACATTGAGCTATTGATGGAAGACCTGAAAGAACTGCATGCATCAGAATGAGGAAAACCAAAAAATGAAGCAAATTCAGAAATTAGAATTACATTAAAAATGAAGACCAAACCAGAAAGAATGCAAGAACTAAACAGATAACACCTTAAGAGATATGTTGAAAAAGAACATAATGTCTAAAGAAAAGGGAAATGAAAAAATGAACAAAGTTGGGGGCTGGGATTGTGGCTTAGTGGTAGAACACTTGTCTAGCATGTGTGTGAGGCACCGGGTTCGATTCTCAACACCGCACATAAAGAAATAAGTAAACATCCATCAACAACGTAAATTTTAAAAAAAAAATGAAAAGAACAAAGTTGGAAGGGAAGTGACGGATACTTAAGGCAGGCAAAGAAAATCAAACATCCAGGTACTAGGAATCCTTAAATAAGAAAACCAAAACAAGGGAGGAACAGAACAAATGTTAAAAAATATAACACAAGAAAACGTTTTGGAAATTAAAAAAAGGTTGAAACCACATATTGAAAGTATAACCTGAGAATGTAGATCCAGAGTGACCAAACAACAAAACACTGCTAAACTCACCGCACTTCAAAGCAAAAATTACTTGGACATTCAAATAGTAGATAAGGGGAAGGGTCTCAATAAAAGTATTCCAACTATAATGGGAAAAAAAGAATATTGCCCATTTGTAACCTCACTGAATAGGTAGGCATTAAGCATCAGCAGCTGCGAAGGTCACAAAGAGGCAACTAGACAATTGTAGGGGCGCTCCCGTGCAAGCCCCTGTTGGACCCTCTGCTGGGGTTCTTAGGCTGAATTCCAGCTCCTTTCAGTTTCTTCCAGGCTGCAGTGGCTGGGTGGAGGGGAGAGAAGGACTTCTCTTGAGCATCTGCACTTTCCCATGCTCCCTAGACCTAGTCTTTCTGGGCATAGTCCCCCTAGGACCCTCTTGGGTGGTTTCTCTAGGCACCCCTCCCAGTGCCCTGAGAAGCGGTCTCTGCAGGCACCCAGCCAACTCCCTCTTGCCACACTGTGATGGATGAACACTTCCCCTTTGTACCTGTATGAAAATATTCAATATGACTAACCACCACCAGATTATTCCAGAATGACCACACAACAGTCTGTTCCTGCCAGCAATTAAGGATATGTGAATGGCTAAGAACACAAGATGCTTAACATTAGCCACCAGGGAAATGCAAATAGAAAGTACAAGATGGCTAGGGGTGGTGGCCCATACCTGTAATCCCAACTACTCCAGAGGCCAAGGCTGGAGGACTGCAAGTTCAAGGCCAGCCTGGACTACTAGAGAATCCATGTCTCAATAAAATGAAAAGGGCTGGGGATGTAATAGAGTGGTAGAGCAGTTGCCCAGCATGTATGAGGCCCTGGGTTCAATCCCTAATATCATAAAATGAACAAACCAACAACAAAACCAAAACACTGTGAGATGGCACTGCACATCCAATAGAATAGCTAAAAAATTGTTTAAAAATTCATGGAACCAAGTACTGAGGAAGCTGTGGAGCAACTGAATCTCTCATACACTGCTAGGGGGAATACAAAATGATTCAATGGTTTGGAAAAAATAATACAGTAGGTTCTTTAAAAGTTTTCTAAGCACCTAACATATGGCCCTGTCTTTCCATTCCTAGCTTTTTTACTCAAAAGAAATAGAACATCCACCTACACTGCCTTGTATATAGATATATTTATAGCAGCTTTATTTGCAGTAGTCCCCAAACTGGAAACATTCCAGATGTTTGTTCATTAACAGACAAATGGATAAAAAAAATTGAGGTATACAAGTACAATGGAATATGACTCAGCAATGAAAAGGAAAACTATCAATGTCTACACTAACATGGGTGAACTTAAAAATTATGCTGAGTGAAATAAGTCAGGCCAAAAAGAAGGCAAACTATGATTCTGTTTGTACATAAAACTCATCTCTAGTGATGGGAAGCAGATCAGTGGTTATCTGGGATGGAGTGGAGGGAAGGTGAGTTACAGGGTGCTATAGACTGAGTGTTTACATCCCTCTAAAAGTCACAGTTGAAATCCTAACCTCCAAGATGGTGGGACGAGGAGGTAAGAAGCTTGGGAGATGATTAGGTCATGAGGGTAGGACCCTTGATATCTGTGTAAAAAGACCCCAGAGAGCTTCTTTATCCCTTTTCCATGTGAGTGAACAATAAGAAGACAGCAGTTTCTGAAGAAGCTGATTCTCACCAGATGTCTTGATCTTGCACTTCCAGCCTCCAGAACGGTAGGAAATAAATTTCTGCTGTTTTAAGCCACTCAGTCTATAGTCTTGTTATAGTAGCCTGAGTGGCCTAAGGCAATGTGGCAGGAAGAAACTTTGGGGGTGATGGAGGTGTTTGTTCTCTTGCTCACAGCAATGGTTTGTTGATAGGCATATACTGTGTCAAAACTCAGCCAGACAAGCCGGGCGTGGTGGCGCACACCTGTAATCCAAGCGACTTGGGAGGCTGAGTCAGGAGGATCGCGAGTTCAAAGCCAGCCTCAGCAACTTAGCGAGGCCCTTAGCAACTCAGTGAGACCCTGTCTCTAAATAAAATACAAAATAGGGCTGGGGATGTGGCTCAGTGGCCAAGAGTCCCTGAGTTCAATCCCTGGTTCAAAAAAAAAAAAACAAAAAACTCATCCAGACAAATCCTTCGAATATGTGTGTTAATTATATTTCATTAAAGAGGTAAAAATGATCTTGTTCTTGCTTTATATTTTCAAATTCCTTATTTTCCTAAGTTTGCTTACCTCTTTTAAAAAGAGATTAGCAGGGCATGGTGGTGCATTCTCATAATCTTGGCAACTCGGGAGGCTGAGGCAGGAGGATTTTGCAAGTTCAAGGTCAGCTTCAGGAACTTAGTAGACCCTGTCTCCAAATAAAAAATAAGGACTCATGGGGATGTAACTTAGTGATAAAGCATCCCTGGGTTCAATCCTCAGTACGAAAAACAAACAAACAAACAAAAAAAGGAGGTTCATATGATTGGTTCAGTCGAATGCATTTATTTGTCATTGCATGTTCTTAGTCATTCTATCCCAGTAATTTTGCTTGGATGGCAGATGCATGTTGTCCTTTTGCGGTGTTGTCCTCCTCAGGAGGCTCATTTGTTTGGTTTGAAACAAATGAGCTCACGTTCTGCTGGGATGTCAGCTATCCTGTATGGTAGTGTTTAGGGGATGCTAAGGCCCAGGCTCTGCTCCACGGATCTCCCATTGGATTTAAGGAGGGAGGCAGGTCACAGAACCTCAGGATCCACAGAATCACTTTTGATCCTTCCAGTCTGATACCACCTTTCTAGGTAGGACTCAACTTCTGTTCTGGAATTTACCCCTAAAGGTGTTGGAAGCAGCAGTGTGGTAGGGCAGGCCGTCTCTCTGGTGTCTATAATCTTTATATGTTTGCTCTTCTTGTTGGCTGACCCATGTGGCCTGCCTGTGCTTCTGGTCTCTAAAGAGAATGGAGAGGGAATGATTACTCAACACAACACCTGGTAAGGTAATGGCAGGCCTTCCAGGTCTTTCCTCTCTGCCCCTCCTCAGCCCTGTACCAGGGTTGTTCCTGCCTCCCCAACTGACTTCTGTCTCCCAGAGTCATCTTCTATTCTTTCTATTTTGTTTTCTGGGTTTCTTGACTCCATTCCTCCATTTCACTCAAATAATTTCTCCAGAATAGATTTTGGGAGAGAGAGAGAATACACCCAGGAGTAGTTTTTCATCTCAGTAGGGGCCCCATTTATTTATTTTTTTCTGATTTAGAAACATTCAATATTCTTGGAAGAGATGCTGTAGATCTGAAATCATTCAAAATGCTAAAGACAATAAAAAACACAGAAAAGCAGAAAATAGTTCGCTGATTTAAAATCTAGAAAAGCAAAGAACTTTAAAACGTATTTTAACAAATCCTTTAGAATGCTATCTATTTGAGTCAGCATGTAGTGAATATGAATGGCTGGCATCACTCTGTACTCAGTGATGGGAAAATCCAGGTATGAGGAATTCGAAATAAGTTAAACTGTTGTGACCTCTAGTCTGTATTCTGAGCATACTAATATTTTTCCTGCTTTGGAGTTTTTGTACTCACTGTTTGCCTGGAACATACTTCTCTCAAATCTTCATAGTTTTTTCTCCTTCTCAGTACTCAGGGCTGCCCTCAAATTTCATCTTTCTAGAGATTTCCATGCTAACTATCCCAAACCCCTGTCTATCCCCAACCTCAGCCACTCCCCAGCACCTTACTTGCTCTGTGTCATAGCACTTATCTCCTTATGAGATTATATACCTAGGGATTTACTTCTTTATTGTCCATTTTCCCCCATAAGGGGCTGAGGACTTCTATCTTGTTTCACAGGTATAAATCCCCCAAATGACATAATTCTTGGTATAGAGTAGGTCCTCAGTAAGTAATTGTAAAATAAATGAAAAATCTGCTGTGCACTGCTGCTTTTATCAATTATCCATTCCCATGTTATAATCTGTGAAACTTAGTTGTTTAAAACAGTGGTTTAGCCGGGCAAGGTGGCCCACACCTGTAATCCCAGTGGCTTGGGAGGCTGAGATAGGAGGATCATGAGTTCAAAGCCAGCCTCAGCAAGATTGAGGCACTAAGCAACTTAGCAAGCCCCTGTCTCTAAATAAAATACAAAACAGGGCTGGGGATATAGCTCAGTTAGTAGAGTGCTTGCCTGTCAAGCACAAGGCCCTGGGTTCAATCCCTAGCACCGCCAAAAAAAAAAAAAAAAAAAAAAAATAGGGCTGGGGATGTGTGGCTCAGTGGTTGAGTGCCCCTGAGTTCAATCCTCTGTACAAAAAAACCAAAACCAAAACAAACAAACAACAACAACAACAACAACAGAATGGTTTATTTCTCATAGTTCGCTGGGATGACTGGTTGGCTGGAGTCTCACCCCACAGCCAGCAGTTCTGGTCGCTGGTCTGGAGGGTGCACAGTCTAAGATAGTCTCATTCACATATCCAGGGCTTCCACTGGGACCTTGGGGCCCCTCTGGGTTTTTCAGCCTGGGCTTTCTACTCAGTGACAGGTACCTTCCAAGAGAGCAAAGGTAGATGCAGCAAGGCCTTAAGGTCAAGGCAAGGATCGGGAACTCTAGAAATCCCTTCTACCATGTCCTCTGGGTCAAAGCAAGTCAAGATACCACTCCAGATTCAAAGGGTGGGTTAACAGATTTCTTTTTTTCTTTTTTCTTTTTTTTTAGTTGTGATGGATACAATGTCTTTATTTCATTTAATTTTATGTGCTGCTACGGATGGAACCCAGGGCCTCACACATGCCAGGCAAGCACTTCACCACTGAGCCACACCACAGCCTAGATTTCTACCTCTTAATAAGAAAAGCCCAGATTTTCAACCTAGCACATTGCTATAAAGTAGCTTTCCTAGTTTGTAAGTATCAGAAGAGTTTACAGAATCACCCACCAGTGCCCAGCCCAGTACTTGATGCCTGGCAGGCCCTCACTCTTGGTTCAGTGAATGAATGAATGTCATCAGGAATAATAATCTTCAACCTTGTACAAGTTCTGTAGAAATATTGGTTTATACTGCCCCCTAGAGGAAACTGAGGATTGGTATGTCTACCCTGGGGCCTGAGCTGTGATTGGAGATAGAACTGTAGGCTTAGGGCAGTGGTTCCTGCCATTTAGCACATGGTATAAGTTATTTGGGGATGTTGTTAAGAATGGCAGATTCCTGGGCTCCATCCCCGTAAATTAAATAAATCTAAACAGATCCATAAAGTCCTAGGTCTTAGTTGATGAGCAGATGTTGCAGGGTGAGGCTTCAGCACTGGGAATGGAACCCTATGTGAAGGCACTGAGACATGTTGAAATGAGCTTTGCCACTTTCTGTCTGTAATCTTGGGACATCTACTTAGTGTCTTTGATTCTCAGTTCTCTCATTTGTTAAGTGGGGTTAATAACACCTACCTCATAGGGTTGTTGTGAGATTAGAAATAGTTATAGTGCTTAATACATCCTAACTCAGGAAGTGGGGGTTAATATTATTGTTGCAGTTTAATAGACACAGGTTTATGAAAATGCATAATATATAGTAGATGTTCAATAAACATTAACAGAATTTAGAAACTTTAAGCACCATAAGAACAAGAAGCATGTCTTCACCATTGGTTTCCAAGATCTAGTGTTTAAAAATGGAGTGTATTAGGTGCTCAGCACTTTTTTTCTCTTTTCTTTTTGGTACAAGATTGAACCCAGGGGTGCTTAACCACTAAACCACATCCCCAGCCTGTTTTATTTATTTATTTATTTATTTTTTGCATTTTAAAATTTTGTTCTATTTAGCCTTACATGGCAGCAGAATGCATTTCCATTCATTGTACACAAATGGAGTACAACTTTTCATTTCTCTGGTTGTACACAATGTAGAGTCACACCATTCGTGCAGTCATACATACATAGGGTAATGATGTCTCATTCCACCATCTTTTCCACCCCAACCCTTCCCCTCCCCTCATTCCCCCTGTACAATCCAGTTCCTCCAGTCTTCTCTCACTGTCCCCCCCAACTATGTATCAGCATTCACTTATCAGAGAAAACATTTGGGCTTTGGTTTTTGGGGATTGGTTTATCTCACTTAGCCTGATATTCTCCAACTCCATCCATTTACCTGCAAATGCTATAATTTTATTTTTTATTTTTATTTTTATTTTTTTGGGGTGCAGGGATTGAACTTGGGCATTCAACCACTGAGCCACATCCCCAGCCCTATTTTCTATTTTATTTAGAGACAGGGTCTCACTGAGTTGCTTAGCACCTTGGCATTGCTGAGGCTGCTTTGAATTCTCGATCCTCCTATCTCAGCCTGCTGAGCAGCTGTGTGCCACTGTATCGGACTTATTTTTTATTTTGAGACAGGGTCTCGCTAAATTGCTTAGAGCTTCCCTAAGGTGCTGAGCTGACTTTGAACTTGTGATCCTCCTGCCTTAGCCTCTTAAGCTGCTGGGACAACCGGCATGTGCCAGTGCACCCAGCTAACAAATATCTTTTGAAAGAGTAAAGAAGGACTCAAATCCTGCCTCTATCAATATGAATGTTCTCCCAGTGTGTATTTCATCATAAGCACTGGTCATCTAAGAAGTTTGGTGCGCATGGCATGTACCTACGTATGCATGTGTGTGATTTTATTGTCAATCTTCTTAAGACTTGCAGACACTTTGTTTTGTGTACACCTCAACACTGACGAAGCTGCCAGGAAGTTGTTTTTAGAAAATTTTTAATGGCTATAGTGGTAAGTATGAAGACGTGAAGACAGACTACTTCAATTCAAATCCTGGTTCTGACCAGTGGTGTTACTTTAGGCAAGTCACCCACCCTTGCTGGGTCTCCCTGTCTCTGGTAGAATATGAGACAGTTGTCATTGGACACCCTTCCTGCTCCAACATGGTAGGATCCTGTACATTTAATTCAATGGCTTAAATAGCACCTTTATTGCAAAAGTTATATGTGCTTTGGGAAAAATGTTTAAAAATAATAAAAAGAGGGGGCAGGGGTTGTAGCTCAGTGGTAGAGCACTTGCCTAGCACTTGTGAGGAACTGGGTTCAATCCTTAGCACCACATAAAAAAAAGATAAATAATAAATAAAGTTTAATTTAAAAATAATAATAATAAAAAAGAATAAACAAGGAAGTAAAAAAATCACTGCTAACACTACTCACCCAGAACAACTGT
Source organism: Glaucomys volans (assembly GCA_020662805.1). Taxonomy (NCBI): domain Eukaryota; kingdom Metazoa; phylum Chordata; class Mammalia; order Rodentia; family Sciuridae; genus Glaucomys; species Glaucomys volans. The sequence goes on from JAJEJO010049769.1 coordinate 965,608, forward strand.
GGACATGTTGATGAATGTTCTTCTAGTCCTCTGTTCCTTTAGTTTTTGTCAAAAAATCAGAATTAGAACATATACACTATTTGTAATGTGCTTTTCTCCATATGTTATCAGACTTTTCATATTATTAATGTTCTTCAAGGGCATGAATCCAATGGCTGCATAATAATCCCTCATATGGGTGGATGGACGTATCATAATTCACTTAAGCAATTCCCTGACGTTGGATAGTTAGGTTAATTCCAGTTTTTAACATTACAAAAAAGGCTTTAATGACTCTCCATTTATACAAATCTGTACCCACATCTCTGAATTTCCCCCTTAGGTTAAATTTGTAAAGCCTTTGAAAGACATCACCATTAGAATTCAGAAAAGTTGCACAAATGTACACTCTCATTAGTAACACTGGAGAACAGCCGTTCCTGTTATTTCCCCAGCATTGACTGCCGTGTTTAAAAAAATATGTTTGCCAATGTCACAGATGAAAATAATTTATCATTGTTTCAATCTAATGTAATTTACGCCATATTGTCTTATTTCTGGTAGAATGCAGAATTGCCTATGTACAATTTGTACACCTTTGTAAATGTAATACATATTCATATCAAGTGAGAGGTAACAGAGAAATGTCAGTAAGTTGTTTGGTGAAATTGTGATGATTCTTTCATGTTGTAAATTTTTTTTTTTTGGTACTAGGGATGGAACTCAGAGGTGCTTTACCACTGAGCTACATCCCTCTTTTTATATTTTGAGATAGGGTCTTGCTAAGGTGCTGAGGCTGACCCTGAACTTGCAATCCTACTGCCTCAGCCTCCAGAGTTGCTGGGACTACAAGCGTGTACCACCACACTCAGCTGTCTTTTTAAATTTAAAAAAAAAATCTCTGTAGCAGATGGCAACTTGCTTCCCTAAATTCTTCCTGTCCCTCTTTTTGGACATATTTGCCCAGGGAGGCCCTACATTTCCCAGCTGTTCTTGCAACCGGGTTGGGCATGTGATTAAGCATGGACTTAAAGGACATGTAGGGTAGTGCTGTGCACACTTTCTGGGTATTTCTAAGCTTCAGCTCCTTGTTTTGGATGTTGGCTCTTCTTTTTCCCAGGAGTAGCAACCCAGCAAATGATGACCCCCTACGGGATGACAGAGCAACAGAGAAACAGTTTACCCCAGCATCACCTCACCAACCTGGCCTGGCTCTTCAGTTTGGGAAGAGAAAAATTGATTTTGATCACTTTTAGGCCACTATTTTTTTTTTTTTTTTTGGTACTGGGGATTGAACCCAGGGGCACTCCCCCTCTGAGCCACATCCCCAGCCCTATTTTGTATTTTCTTTAGAGACAGGGTCTCATTAAGTTGCCTAGGGCCTTGCTCAGTTGCTGAGGCTGACTTTGAACTTGCGATCCTCCTGCCTCAGCCTCCCAAGTGCTGGGATTACAGGCGTGCGCCACCACACCCGGCTTAGGCCACTATTTTTTGGTCTCTTTCTTCCAATGACCCTAACGAATACATACTTCTCCCTAACACTGGGGACATCTTGGTGACATTACTTTATGGTTTGTGGAACACTTGGAAGTCATTGTGCACTTTACAGAATGCTATAAAATATGGGTCTTTTATATTCCTTCACATAGACTTTTTAACAAAAATTATTTATTAGTATTTTTGTTTGTAAGGTCTGAAAAGAAATATAACTTGTTACAATTGATCCAAAATACAAAATTGCATACAGAAATCACAATCATAAACATACAAAAAAGAAATATATATATATATTAGAATATATATATGTATATACACACATACATATATATGTTTTGTTTTTGGCTACTAAGAATTGAACCCAGGGCCTTGTGCATGCTACTCAAGTGCTCTACCATTGAGCTCCACCCTCAGCCCTCTCCTATTAATATTTTGAAAGCACATGTTCATCACTCTTGTAGAATTATGTACAGTCATGAAACATTGCTACATTGTGTACTTTTTGTTTTTCATTGTGTACTCTCAATGGCAGTGATTGTAGTATAGGTGACTCTGGCAATGGGAGGCATACTTTTTTTTAAAAAAAGGTTCACACAGTTGGTTCAGTTGAATGTGCTCACAATTCCTGTGGTTGAATGTCTTTGCAATCACTCCTCTGAAAAGCCCAGTGTCAAATAGCACTCTGAGGAGTCAGCCTTTGCCCTAGATACTGAGCCTTGGCAAGGGACTCCAGCATGGCACACAGGAAGTTCAGAGGTACCCATCACAAGAGGTCACCCATTACCCTTATGAATGACTGGTTCCACAGCCATCAAGATGACCCAGGTCCATGATTCTCATTATTGTTTACACAGCCCAGCTGTGATCCCTCTCTGAGGACCTAAAGGGTAGGGGCCTCCTAAAATCTAGGGACATTAGCTTCTCTTTGTCCCATGGGAGGAGAGTTTTCCTTCCTTTTAGAAGCAAGCCCTCTCCTGGTGTCCTCAGTAGGTGTAGGGTGGCAGTGGTCCTCAACTTGCGCCTTAATGAGGAAGCCTGGCTTCTCTTCACCATGGTGATGTGGTAGAAACAGGCCTCTGAAGGTCAGCAGGCAAGGGTGTGCTGCTCAGCTCCACTTCTCACTGTTAGATCCCGCATGGGCAAGGGAGGCCCTTTTGCATCTGTGTGTGTATGTGTATGTGTGTGTTTTCTTGGCTTAAGATGACCATTAGTTATTTACTTGCTGCTACACTGCCTTCATAATTACCATTTCTAGCAACTGTACATTATTTCATCAAACAATAGAATTTACCTAAATAGTTCCTTATTGTGGACTCTAGCTCCCAATTTGTGTTACTGTGGAAATTGCTGCAATCTTTGTCAATGTAACTTTTTGCCTCCATTGGAGAATTTCCTCAGGAAATGGGTAAGTGTTGACTACCTCTTATGGAAGACTAAATGGATGTTGTGGTGTTATGTTTCTGCTTTATCAAAAAATGAGAAACCAGGGCTGGGCTACAGCTCAGTTGGTAGAGTGCTTGCTATGCATGTACAAGGCCCTGGGTTCAATCCCCAGCACCACAAAACAAAACAAAACAAAACAAAACAAAAACGAGAGAGAGAGAGAGAGAGAGAGAGAGAGAGAGAGAGAGAGAGAGAGAGAGAGAGAAACCAGAATTATCCTTAAATAGCAAATACTTAGGTAAACTATGCTACATCTGATACTGTTAAAGAGAAATGGGATTATTAGGAAAGTGGTGTGGAGATCAACTCAGAAAACTCAGAATGGAACCACCCAGCTATCCCACGCCTTGGTCTATACCCAAAGGACTTAAAATCAGCATATTACAGTGATGCAGCCACATCAATGTTTATAGCAGCTCAACTCACAATAGCTAAACTATGGAACCAAACTAGGTGCCCTTCAACAGATGAATGGATAAAAAAAATGTGGTCTATATATATGATGGAATATTTCCCAGCCTTAAAGAAGAATGAAATTATGGCATTTGCCAGAGAATGGATGGAGCTGGAGAATATGATGCTAAGCGAAATATGCCAATCCTAAAAAACCGAAGACTGAATGTTTGCTCTGATATGCAGATACCAATTCACAATAAGGGGGGCAGGGCTGGGGAAGAATAGTCACTTTAGGTAGAGGGGAGTGAAGGGAGGGGAGGGCTCTTTGGGGTGGGAAGGATAGTATAATGAATCAGACATAATTATGTACATATATAGCTATACAACTGGTGGGATTCTACATCACGTATAACCAGAAGAATGAGAAATTATACTCCTTTATATATGATGTATCAAAGTGCATTCTACTGTCATGTATAACTAATTAAAACAAATAAAAATGTTTTAAAAATAAATGGGATTATTGACAATAGCCAAAAGATAGAACAATTCACATTGTTCATCAACTGATGGATGAATAAACAAAGCATGGTTTAAAGATCCACATAATGGAATATTATTCAGTCATAAAAAGAATGAAATTTTGGTACATGCTGCAACATGGATGAACCTCAAAAACCTCATGCTAAGTGAAAGACGTTAGACACAAAAGGCCACATGTATGTGATTCCATTTGGGGGGAATGTCTAGAATAGGCAAATCCATACAGCCAGAATATTTTCAGTATTTATGGGAAGCTGGAGGATATGGGGCTGGGGAATGACTGCTAATGTGTAGTTTCTTTGGGGATGATGAATGGTTCTAGAATTTGATAGTAGTTATGGTTGCACAACCTTGTGACTATACTAAAACACTGAATTATACACTCTGAAAAGGTGAACTTCATGATATGGGAATTATATCTCAATTTAAGAGAATGAAGAACTATATGTATTGATGTGATTTATTATTCATTGATAAAGCCAAATGCAGAATGCAATCTATAATATGCCATTTTGGTGAGAATTTTTTTTTCTGCTTTTAGTGATGGAGACTGGGCTTCTCTAGGAATATGTCAAACCTACCCTCCCTCTGCAGTGAGTTCAGGCAGGAGAGCGGCTACTTCCTCCTGAGACTGGAGAGCACCCACCTTGGACCCTGTGGGAGCATGCACACTGATGTCTAGGTGATCTGTCATTATTCCCATTTTTCAGATAATAAAACAGAGATAAGAGAAATTGGTGACTTATCAAGGTTACTCAGCAAGGACAGGAATCAACCCCAGGCCGAATCCAGAGGAGGTGAGTGAGGCTTGAGTCACGTGGAGTCTAGCTCCCAGCTGTTTGCTCCCTGTGGATTGTCAGGCCCAGGGCATGGAGGCTACTCTGCTTCAGGAGCACAGCTTATAAGGATGCTGGCTTGAGAATTTACACTGAGAGGTCATCTGTGGTCCTTTCTTTGAGGACAGTAGAAAGTGGACTTCAGAGAGTCCTCTGGTCCTAGGCTAGGCCCTTGTAGCGTGACGGGAATATTTCAGTAGTTTCTTCCTGGTCCACCCATGTTACCTGAACATTCCATTCTCCTTCAAGAAGCCGTCCTTGATGTTGTTCCTAACTAGAAGACCCTGTCTGTCAGCCACTCAACAAACTCCTTGTTATCATCAAAACCCAGCCCATGTGTCCCTTCTGTTGTTTTCTCCTTAACAATGCCATTTATAGATGCCCGACTGGCGCCTTTAAAATAATACTAGTCATGTTAACACAAGTAATCACTTAGTGAGCTCCCTCTACTGCTCACCCTTCTAACTATTGCTGTACTTGTTCTTTTAAATTCTCATGGTAATTATGCAATAAAAGTACATGTATAATTACTTACACTTCTACCAGATTAGGAAAGAACCTGGAGAGGTTAAGAAATTTGCCCAAAGTCATACGAACAGGACATGAAGAAACAGGTCTGACTCCAAAGTTCACGTTTTCCCCTTGCACCACATCCTTTCCTTGCACCAGTCACCTCAAGTTGCAAATGCTACTTGTGTCTTTCTTCACTGTTGCCCTGTAAGCCCTAGGAGGTAGGTGGTGGCTCTGATTTCAGGATTGCCATCCCACTGCCAGGTACAGGGCCTGCTTCCCAGGGGCCAGTCATAAAAGTTTAATAAGAAGGAGGCATTCCATTTGCATAGCCTGGAAAGTACAAGTAGCGTGTTTGTCCTTGCCCTGGAGAGGGGACAGACCTGCTATCTCCTCTAGAGGGGTGATAAGGGGCAGGTTGTGCCTCCTTGAGGACTTGCAGATGTTTCCTGAGGCCCCAAGAACACTTCTGCTTTTGAGCCTGCCTTGGCTGCCCGTTGGTGTGACTGCTGGGAAAGCCAGTTTCATGGCTCCACTGGAGAATGTCAACAACCCACTCTAGCCAGCTCTCCAGATATGTCCCTGAAATATTATGGCCAGCAGGGGCCCATGGAGTCGAGGCCCCAGTTGCCGGCTTGCTGGATTCCAGCAGGGTCTTTGTCGAGACAGCAACAAGATAGTTGAGACATCAAGCTCCGCTGTTAACTCTTGCTTTGAAAACCATCTCTCCACTTACTAAATCTGTGACATTGGGACAAGTTTCTCTGCCTTTCTTAGCCTCCATTACTTAATCTTTAACAGGGGATATTATCTCCTTTTCAAGGTCATGGATGAAAGGAGATAATACATACAAAACCCTGACCGGGGGCCTCGCACAGTGCCTGTATACAACATTAATGGTGATAATAATTTTTATCATTAAACTACCATAGCAGGTTGTTGTTGCTACCATAGTGGTTTTGTTTGTAGCTATTATTTAGGGGAACAGAACAGTTTTCTACAAGGACAGGTCCTTTGGGCCCAATGGGTCATTTCCCCTGGTCCAGTACAGGTCCTGCCTGAGAAAGTGGTCTCATCCTTTGGTATGAGCATGTGCTCTTCCTGGGTAACCCTGGGAAGGGTTAAGAGGAGTCCCCACTTTTCCTATATCACAGGCAGCAAATAATCATTTCTCTATCCCAACCACCTACCATGGGGTTGAACAATTAGCAGTTATTTAAAGCATTGATTATCATTTAAAGAAAGAAAAAGGACAATGATTTTGTATCGAATGATATATGAGTAGCATTTTCATGAAGATTATTTTGTTTACATTATGTAAACACACAATACCCACCAAGAAAAAACAAATACATGGGCTTTATTTAAACTCCTTTGAAATATCTGTTGAACTCTGTCCGTTTTTATCCATAGGCCTCTGGGGAAGAAACAGATTGGCTTGTGCAGTTTTGGTTTCTAACATTTTCCCCACACATTCTTTCATATAAGCTTTTCCATGTCTCAGTGAACTGTATATTTGCCATTTTATTTTATTTATTTTTTGGTATTGGATATTGAACCTAGGGGTGCTTAATTACTGAGCCATATCCCCAGTACTTTTTTTGAGATAGGGTCTTGCTAAGTTTCTTAGGTCCTTGCTAAATTGCTGAGGCTGGTCTCGAACTTGCAATCCTCCTGTCTCAGCCTCCCGATTTTCTGGGATTAGAGGTATGCACCGTTACTCCCAGCTTATATTTGCCATTTTAAAGCTTGTCATATTATTCCTTTGAACAGACATGCCAGAGTTTCCTCATCCACCTGTCATTTGGCACCTGGTTAGTTCCCACTTCATGCTATCAGAGATATTATCAACCCTTTCGTAACAAGGTTTTAAAGCAATCTTTGGAAATATTTCCTTAGGACAAATTGTCAGAAGTGGACTCAGGAGCCAAAGGACAGGAATGGGTTTTCTTGTTCCTGTTACTTAAGTTTAAGTCATCCTGAAAAAAAGATAAAACCAACTCACAGAGATTGGCCATGCATTCCCTTCTGATCTGAAATAGGACAGGAACACAGAACCAGTGCCAGTGAGAGGACAAGGCACTCTTTGCTGAGCCAGGCAGCATTTGCTGGAAGGGGCTGGACTTTTTTTCCATGGGAATATTCTCCACTGATATCCCAGGCCTCTGACTGTCTATTTATACAGGGCTGCCCTACCCCTGCCTCAACTGCCTTTGCAGGAATTGTGCAGTTGCAGTTGATACATAGCTTGGCAAGTTCTAGAATCTCCCATGAATTCCAAAGAGTCAAATGCCTGTGGTGGGTGGGAACACATGTTTTACCTGAACAAGGCAGCATGGCCTGCTGGAGGGAGCTCTACACCAACCAGGCAGGCCCTGAACAACCCACTGACTCCACAGGTGCTTCCCCACCTGGAGGGCAGAAACATTATGCCACTTCAGATGCATTCCTTTGACTCAGGACTTTGACTCTTGATAAAATATGGGACTCCTGGGACAGGACACAGTACCATTTATATCCCAGGGTGAAGTGTTTTACCAAAGCTGGCTCTGAAAACAGACCTAGTTGGGGATGAGGACGCTGAAAAGTAAGCGAAGGAGCCCATGAAGGAGGTGAAGTTCAGAGTCTGGCCTTCTGTAGTTCACAAAATCTCCTAAAACCTTCTCTAGTCTTGGAGGACAGTGCACCTGGATGGGGAGCCTGAGATTGTTTGGTATAGACAGATAATTAGGATGGATGTTTCCTGCTGGGTTTGAGAACTGAACTGCAGATTGCAATGGATTTGCCCCAGGGACCCCATCCCGGCCATATATGTGTGAGTGCTTGGCCTTCGCAGTTATCATTGCAATGATGCTGTGATTTCTGCTTTGCTGTGGCTCTGGAAGGGGAAGCGTCACTGTGATTTAATCTTTAGTTCAGTTCAGTATAGTAGGTTGTGACTCAGATCAAAACCTCCTCTCACATTTTGTCTCCTTTCCTGCTTCCTCTCTTTTGAAGGATTCTATCCATTCTGTTTTTTTTCTCCCTTGGATATTCTAAGCTTGCTTCTGTCCTAAAGGCTTCCTCTCTGCTGCTCCCTCTCTCTGACCTTCCCAAGGCTTCCTCCCCCTCCCCCTCCTCCTCCTCCTCCTCCTCCACCTCCTCACAGGCCTCAACTCTGGCCACCTTTTCCAAGAGCTTCATCAGCCACTAGTAAAAAAGTGAAATCCTGCCCGTGGGATTGTCTATTTTCTATTATTGTCAGCCTGTGTTTTCTTCTTAGCTCTGCCTTTTCCTGAAATGACTTTGTATTACATACATTTACATACATATATTGTCCATCTCCCGACCAGAATATAACATTCCTGAGAACAGCAGCAGGCTTTCTGCTCTCTGCAGCATGGAGGATAGTTCCAGCACCTACAGACAGAGGAATCCGTCCAAGAATCCCAGGCAGCGCTGCCCTCGCTCTTCTTCCCCCTGCTTCCTCCTCCTAAGTGAGACATATATATCTCTCCCTGTTGAGAGCCAGGACAGGTGGGCCTGGGCTGCCTGCAGATGGGGGCTCTTGCCTAACTTAGCAACTTCACTTGTGGCGTGATTTGCGCCACCTCCTACCCAAATCTCCAGGAAGAGCGGACTTGGTCTGTGGGCCTCCAGGAGCTGAGCTGGGCCTGCTGGGAAGAAGTTCATAGAGACAGACTTGAATTCAGTATCAAAGAACTTTTGGATGGGGCTGAGAGGAGGCAGAATGGGCATGCTGCCACTTTCCTGGGCTAGCTCTCCACCTTGTCCATGCCCCTCATGGTCCACTCTCCACCCTCTGCCTCTGCATGGCCTGCCATCAGCCAGCTCATGGCAGTCACTGGTCTCTGGAATGGTGCTCCAGCACAGATGCTGGTGATCGTGCATCACTGAGGGAACTAGACCAGATGAGCTCTGTGGGCTATTTCATCACCTATTTCAGGGTTCAGAACCACTTTTTTGGTGGTACTGGGGATTGAACTCAGGGGCACTCAATCACTGAGTCACATCCCCAGCCTTATTTTGTATTTTATTTAGAGACAGGGTCTCACTGAGTTGCTTCGTGCCTGGCTTTTGCTGAGACTGGCTTTGAACTCTCAATCCTCCTGCCTCAGGCTCCTGAGTCACTGGGGTTACAGGTGTGTACCACAGTGCCCAGCTAGAACCATTGATTTTTAATCCATGTTCTGTGGACTGCAAGGCCTCCAGGGAAAAAAGGGTGATGAACTGGATTAAGCTGTTAATGGTGTTCCGGGGTTAAAGCTGGGGAACCCACACCCGAGCACAGGTTAGTGACCACATCCGCCCACCTGCTGTTTGCTTAGCATGGAAAGTTGATCATCTGCATCAGGAATGCGGCTCATAGCAGTTCCAGGCCTGGTTCTGCTGCCAAGTTATTGTGCGAGCTTAAATATATCTTTTCCTTCTCTTTGGAAGACTGAGAATATTTGGGTTAGACCGAGTTGCTTTAGAAGGCTGTCTCTTCTGACTTAAACCTTCTAGGATTCTGCCAGTGAACTTCAAACATGAAAAACCAGGCATTTCACAAGGGCTCATGCCCAGGCTTCCATTCTTCAGCAGTCCATCTTTCTTAGTTGACAGCCTGGAACACAGCCAAGACCCCTGACCTCTGTCATCAGTAGCACAAGGCTTCTCACAGTGTTTGAGTATTTATCCAGAGCTCTGGCCGGGCAGATGACACAAGTGTGTGATCTCTCAGTGGATAGAACCTGAGATATCCATCGTGAGAGATGTGAGCTGAGCTTGCTGGGGATATAGCTCAGTTGGTAGAGTGCCCCCCTGGCAAGCTCAAGGCCATGGGTTCAATCCCCAGCACTACCAAAAGCCAAAAAAAAAAAAAAAAAAAAAAAAAAAAAGGGAAAGAGATGTGAGCTGAATCTAGTGTACAGATGCCCTGGAGGCTGTCCCAACAGCACCCCATAACTGCTTTCCTCATCTGGAGGGTAGGAGAGGGATTTTGTGGATCCATATGATAGTGTAGTGGATCTGTATGATAGTGTAGTAAATCCTTGGGCAGCATTTATGACAAGGAGCCTTTTTATGACACCCCATGGCCATTTCATGATGTTTCAGTCTACTATACTCTCCTGAAACTCATCTTAATTGGCTTTGGCACAACTATGGAGGGAGAACAGAGAAGCCTAACACTGCATTCTGGGACAAATCTTTGTCCTGAGTCAGGTCTTCTTCTTTCACCTTGTAGGGTTCCTATAAGAATGAAAGACTCAAACCAATGTGGTACTACACATCAGCAATCCCAGCAGTTCAGGAGGCTAAGGAAGGAGGATTGCAACTTTGAGGCCAGCCTCAGCAGCTTAGTGAGACCCTGTCTCAAAAATAAAATTAAAAACGGGCTTGGGATACAGCTCAGTGGTAGAATGCCCCTGGGTTCAATCCCCAGCACTGGGGACAGCGGGGGAAAAGTTCAAAATGCCCAATACTGACAGGCACAGTGGGGCATGCCTGTAATCTCAGCAGCTTGGGAGGCTGAGACCGGAGGATTGTGAGTTCAAATCCAACTTCACTAATGGTGAGGTGCTAACCAATTCAGTGAAACCCTGTTTCTAAATAAAATACAAAATAGGGCTGGGGATGTGGCTCAGTGGTTCAAATGCCCCTGAGTTCAGTCTCCAGTACCCCACCACCACCAAAGAAAGCCCAATACTTGAGGAAACATTTCACCAGCATCTTCTCTAACTCCAACTCTTTGACTTGGGAAGTGGAGATTAAAAATGAACTTATTAACTTTTTAATGCTCTGTACCATACACAAACACACAAACAGGGTATAGATTCTCAGCGGAATAGACTTTTCATGAAGCATAAATCTTTTAGATTGCTGCTAACAGGATGGGTATACTGGCTTTAAAGGAATATTGAATACCTAAAAAAAAAAAAAAAAAAGAAAAGAAAAAAAGGACTAGACATAGTCCCTGATTACAAGGATTTTGGATGAATCATTCTACCTGTTTGTGCTACAGTCTCTGCAAAATGGGGTTAAACCGATCCCTGTCTAAGGTTGCCAGATTTAGTGAATAAAATTATAGGATATCTAGTTATATTTGAATTTCAGATGATGAACGCTATTTTAATGTAAGTATGTTTCATGCAATACTTGAGACATCCTTATACTAAAATTATTTATTATTTATCTGAAATTCAAATTTAACTAGGTATCTTGCGTTTTATCTGGCAACCCTTATCCCTGTCCAAATTAGGTTCGGATTTTAATGAGTAACAGAAGGAATAATGTGAAACAAGAGCTGTACTCCATTTGTGTTCAATGAATCAATAAGTAAATAAATTTAAAAAAAAAGAATGAATGAATGTGGGGGGGACTGGGGATGTAGCTCAGTTGGTAGAGTGCTTACCTAGCATGCACAAGGCCCTGAGTTTGCTTTTTTAAAAATATTTTTTAGATGTTGATAGTCCTTTATTTTATTAATTTATTTATATGTGATGCTAAGCAAGCGTTCTGCCACTGAGCTACAGCCCCAGCCCCATGAATGCTTTTTATTACAGGACAGGGGATTCAAAATCTATGGCATAAGAAGGAGCCTGGAGCAGCACAGATGAGAAAACCCTGGGTTTGGTTATAGGAATCTGAAAACAGGACCCCCTAAGGATGTCAACTGCATCTGTGTCTTCTGGTCAATCCTTAGAAGCACAGTGTCTAGAATCCTGTTGATACTCAAACTCTCCCCCGAAGGTTGAAAGGGATGGCAATGGACTGGATTCAGGGGCCAGGAGAATGGGAGGCATTTGACCAGGGACATGTGGACTTAGGGGACACAGGTCATAGGCTTCCCATTCAGCATGGATCTTGCTTTCTGGAAGGTGTCACTTCCAACCAAGGTGGCTTTAGCTTTGGTAAAGAGACTCAAAGAGACCTTCCTTTTCAGTCGCTGTCCAGTCTAGAGGAACCAAAGGCAGACAGAATCAGTTGTTCAAAATGCCAAGGTTGGGAAAGCCCTGGGAATCTCCACTCTTCTCTCCTTGCATCTTAGAGATGGGGAAACTGAAGACAAAGCTGGGGAAGTGATTCACCCATGTAAAAAGTTAGGGGTGGAGTTAGGACTGGAGCCCACACCTGCTCTTTTCTGGCTCTGGGTCAGGATCACAGCAACCCATCCTCTGCTAGGTTCCCCTCCGCTGGGCAGTCACCACCCCTCCACAAGCAGTCGCTGCCCTCCAGGGCAATAATCCTTTGCCTCTCATAGCAGGGAAAAGGCAGCTGTGATGATAATCTGCTTGGGGGTAGTACTTTCTAGTGTGCAAAATTTGTTCATGTACCTTCATGTCACTTATCTTTCCTCTCATCAAATCCCACTTCCCTGCACCCTACATCTCCTACACTTGCTGTCAGCCCCAAAAGTTTAGTGCTGTCCCACAGACAGGCAGTTCAGTGTGCCTCTGCCATAACAAATTGTATGATTTTGTGCAAGTAAAGGAACAGAGGTTAACTGTGCTCCAGTTTCCTCATCTGTGAAATGGGGGTAATAATAATGGTCCAACTCATAGGATTTTTTTGGTGGGCGGGTACCAGGGGTTGCAGTCAGGGGCACTCAACCACTGAACCATATTCCCAGCCCTATTTTGTATTTTATTTAGAGGCAGGGTCTCACTGAGTTGCTTAGTGTCTCATCATTGCTGAGGCTGGCTTTGAACTTGTGATCCTCCTGCCTCAGCCTCCTGAGCCTCTTGGATTACATACGTGCACCACTGTGCCCATCCACCTCATAAGATTTTTATATGAGGTCTAAATGATTGTGCTTCTGAAAGTCCACGGTCATGGTTTAACAAATATCAGCTCCTGCTACTAGACTACTACCATTATTTCAGAGCCCTTCTTATTCCTGTTCCTCCTTCAAGACTTAGCTCAACTTCCCCTTCCCTAGGATGATTTCTTTGACTCTGTCCCCTCAGCAGAGTTAGGTGTTCTCTAGTATTTACTATTCTTATCTAAATGTATTATGTTTGCCTATTTTCTGGCCTGTCTCCCTGACTTAGCTGTGATCACTGTCCCCATTTTTATCCCCAATGCCAAGCATAGGACCAGGCAGGTGTTAGTGCTTAATTGATATTTGTTGAATGGATGAATGAGTGAGTGAGTGATCCCTTTGAATCCCAAATCTTAGGAGTCATTCTTTTTTTTTTTTTTTTGAACCAGGGATTGAACTCAGGGACACAGCCACTGAGCCACATCCCCAGCCCTATTTTGTATTTTATTTAGAGACAGGGTCTCACTGAGTTGCTTAGGGCCTCGCTAAGTTGCTGAGGCTGGCTTTGAACTTGCGATCCTCCTGACTCCTCAGCCTCCCAAATCGCTTGGATTACAGGCATGCGCCACCATGCCGGGCTATTAGGAGTCATTCTTGATTTCTGTCTCTCGCCCCACACCCCATCAATCGCACGTCTGGACAATCCCTCTTCTAAAACGGATCCTGAACCTGCCTCCAGGCCAGTCTGTGGCACCCTCCTCTCATGGCTGGCCATCTCGCTTTCTGTGGTTTCTGAGTTTCCATCCCTGCCTTCAGCCACCCTCATTCCCCTGCTTGAAACTCTGCCTTCAGTTCTTATGAATAAAATCCAAGACACTGGAGCCCTGCAGTATCTTGCTGGTACCACTCCTCCTGTACTTCACATGCTTCACTTATTTCCATCTCTTTATCCTCCTCAAAACCTTGCACTTGCTGTTCCTTCTTGTTTGTGTGGAGTTGGCTCCCCTCCCCCATTTTTTTTTTTTTTTTTTTTTTTTTTGCAGTACTGGGATTGAAGCCAGAGTCTCGTGCAGAGTCTAAGTGCTCTACCTCTGACCTATATCCCTAGCCTTTTCTTTTGATTTCAGGTGGAATAATTACATCCTCAGAGAGACTCTCCTTGACCATGCTAAGGGAATGTCTTTCAAATATTCTGCATCATAATACCCTTTTAATCTCCTTTGTAATATTTATCATAATCCATAAATATTTTGATTATTTATCCATTTGTTCATTAATTGGTTTATCTTATTTGCTATATTGCAAGTACCATCAGTGCAAGTCCCTCACTTGTTGTCTTGTTCCCTAGGGTGTCTCTTGATCAGTGCTTAATATGTTTTTGTTGAATGAATGAATGAATCCTCCTGGAACACAATGGATAGAGCAGGAAATAGATGCAGATTTTACAGATGACAAAACTAGAATTTAGAGAGGTTGATTCTTGCTGTGGTAGCATAGGCTGGAAGTGGTACAACCAGGCCTACAAGATCATAGGCTTTTCTCACCAGAATATTTCACCTCAAAAGGAGATAGACTCCGGGATAGGAATCCAGCTCAGTTGATACATAGACTAGTTCTCCAATGCGGGACTGGATGACTGAGATTCCAAAGTTCCTGCTTCTTAAAGAGTTAGTGCTGCCAGTGTGAGGCTAAGGATTACATCCAATTCCAAACTCCAGTCTCCACTTGAGGCATTGCACACACCCAATAAACACCCAATGATCATAAGAACAGTGCAGTGATTATTTGAGAAAGGAAATGAGACCCACAGGCCTGATCTCCCAGGACCCTCTTCAGAATTTGTTCTAATTTGGGCTTGATGGAATGAGAAAGACATTTCTAGTTTCCTTATGTGAATGTGGCCTAATTTGGAAGATTTTGTCATTCCCAAGGCCCCACTGCTGCTTGAGAGCAGACCTTGATTATTGTCATTATTTTAAATACTGCCTTCACCATTGATAATAGGCTGGCAGCAGGGTACCATTTCTGTGACTCTAGGAGGAAAGTTCCTGGAGGGGATGCCCAGTGACATCAAGAAAGTTCTGGAACAGAACTCAGAGGGTGGGAAGGCCCATGGTGTCCAGCTGGTAGACTGGAGGCCTCTCACTGGCTCTTTAGCTGCTTCTTATGTAAGGAAGGATCTGGGTATGGTGGTGGCCTGTGGTCAGACGGTTAGGGTCTGGTCCTGGTTCTGCTGCTAGTTTTCAGTGTGAGATTTTTATCAAGGTCCTTGGTTTATCATCTGAACGCATTTGGGAGGGCTGATGCCTGTGTCCCCATCCCATCCCCATAGTCACTCTTTTTGTGGCCTTTTTGGAGAAACTCGCTCCCCTAAAATTTGGTTTCCTTACCATCCAGTCCTCAGAAAGTAGTATGAAATTGACACAGCTACCTTAACATAGTTCAACAAAGGCACTATAGTCCCTAAGGCCTGCTTCTTGGGGGTCACCTCAGGTGACACTGTATTCTGATACAGTGTCACAGCTGTAATTTTTATTCTTCTTTTATTCCTAACATGGTATCAAGCACTCTCTCAGTCCTGATGCTGCCCACTGACAGGCATGTGCTCAATGGGAGGCTCTGGGGAGCAGGGAAGATGGAGGGTGTGAAAGGAGGGGAGCATGACTCTTCTGAGAGGGTAGAGGTTCTGAGCATGCAACCCCAAGGACATGGTGCCCTCTTGGCCTTGACCCATTATGTGGAAAGACAGGTAGGAAAATCAGATATGTACCAATGTCCTTTGAGTGTTTACAGGAGGGCAGACTTCAGGTCAATGGTTTATGTACGTTGTTTTATTTGACCTTGAACTCTGTGAGATAAATAAGAGGATCCCCATTTCTACAGAGGAAGAATTGAAACACAGTTGAAGTGACTTGTCCAAGGTTATACAACTAGAATGATTAGGATTGAGCCCTGCATGCTTTACTGCTAAATTACTGTCTCTGCTAATTAACAATAGCAATAAAAGTAAAGTGGAGGAAGTGCAGTTAGCAGCTGTGGAAAGCACTCTGAGGTCTAAAGTTCTCCCACTCACTAGCTTAGTAACTATGGGCAAGTTATTTGACTACTTTGAGTGACAATATACTTGCTTATAAACTGGAGATAATTTCTTCCTCCACTTCACAGTATAAGATGAGAAGAGACCATGTATGTAAAGTGTTTCAAGTTGATGTCTGATACATTATGAAGTGCTTGTTGTTACTGTTACGATTACGACTGCTGCTATTGCTACTACCTTCCCCCCACCCTTGTTTCAAAGCTTAAATGAGATAATGCCTGGGAAAGCTCTGTTTGCTGTGCACCTGTCAGTAATCCCTTTTATTACAATGATAGAAACCAAGGGAATGAGTTATTTGTGAACCTTCAACCTCATTCCTCCCCCAAATGGTTCACATTCTTTGCTCTACAGCCAACTCTGATGAGGGCAAGGGTTTGACTTGGTGCCCACTGTGAATGACGTCCTCCATTAGATCTCCCAAGAACTGCAGCAAATGCTTTTTGGGGCTTATTTTAGCCATAGGGAGACTTTGAAGCAGGATTTCAATATTCAGCTTCCTCACTTGGAGATGGTGCTTGCAATTAATGTGGGTTTGCAGCTTGGGTCTTTCTTCCCCTCATCATCTCAAGAGATGCCAGGGGGTAGGTCAAGGATGTGGTTGGCTGATATATCCCGAGATTTGAATGAGTCCTATTGTCAGTTATTACTAAATCTGAGAGTACTATGTACTCATTGTAAAAAAATTTGGAAAATGTGAGCAAGCATGAGGGAGAAAAATGTAAAATACCCATAATGCAATCCCTTGGAAATAAAGAATTTAATATTTTGGTATATTTTGTTTTGTTTTTTAACTAAATGTCATTATTTTATATAATTAGGATCATTGTGTAAATAGTCATGCAAGCTATTTTTAATAATTTCAGACTGCCAGAATTTCATTCACAAATATGTTTTAGAGATGTATAATATCCCAACATAAAACATTGCAAAGCAAAAAATACTTAGCCAATCCCCTATTATTAATTGTTCAGATTTTTCTAATTATTATTATAATAACACTGCTGTTATATATATAACATATTTATATATAAGTATGTATATCTGATTATTTCCCTTGGCTAGATTCTTAAAAGTGGAAATGATGAGTAAGGAGGAGTAAGGGGCTAGGGAAGTGGCTCAGTGGTAGAGTCCTTGCCTAGCATGTATGAGGCTCTGGGGTTGAATTCTCAGCACTGGGGGTTGGGAAAAGGAGAATAAACAATTTTAAGGCTTCCTGGAAAAGGTTATATCCTATTAATATTGAGATACAAGTCCTGACCAGTAAGAAGTCTTACCAGTTTTTAAGAATTCTGATTCCTTGAGAATCAATAGGTTCAAAAAATAGCAACTTGTTGTCTTGATTTGCAATTCTTTGATTACTTTAGCTGCATAAAATTTCATATTTCTTCGTCGTTTGTATTTCCCTTTCTGTGATTTGTCTGTCAGTGTTCTTTGCTGGGCACACTTGGTTAATAGAGGCCCCAATAATACCACAATTGTCTGCAGAAGATGCCAAACGTTGCATTTGGCCATCTCTGATGACCTCTGGCAAGATTACCATGTCAGCATTGCGTTTCAATGGAACCAGAAAGGGAATGTCTCAGTGTTTATTGCAGTCTGGGAGAAGCTGTTTTGATGAACCTCATCTATCATATTGTTATACTTTCATTCTCTCTGAACTTCCCATTTCTTAAATGTTGCTCTAGTCGGAGGGTTAGATTTGGTGTGTGTCTGTTCAGTTTTTAAGTATGTGCTCACGGATTCCCTACTGTGTGCAATGCATATAGGCCACATTAATGGATTGCAGAGTACAGAGAAGAACCTGGACTTTGGACTTAGGCAGATTTTGGGCAAGTTTTTAACTTCTCAAAGGCTCAGTTTCCTCTTCTTTCAAGCATAAATCATAGCCCTATCATGGAGGAAGAAATGTATTATGAACAGAAAATTCTTGGAAGAGTGCCTGTCATATCCTAAGACTCCTTTTAGCCCAACAATTCCTGAGCCCATTTTTGTACATCTGGCACTGGGCTAGTGCCAAGTATGAAGAGGAATCAGACTGAACCCTTTACAGTGTGTGTTTCCCTCAGGGGAAAGGTCAAGCTGCTCATAGACAAGGCCAACAAGGCTTCTTCAGGGGCCTGCTGTCCTGTGGACCTTCATTAAGCCCTGTGACTCCAGCTGTCATAGGTGGGTTGACAGCTTGTGTGCTCCTCCTCCACCACCCTCAGTACTAGGGATTGAACCCAGGGACACTTTACCACTGAGCTACAACCTCAGCTCTTTTTATTTTTTATTTGAGACAGTCTCACTAAGTTGCTGAGGGCCTCGCTAAGTTATTGAGTCTGGTTTCAAACTTGTGATCAACCTGTCTCAGCCTCCTGCATCGCTGGGACTGCAAGTGTGCACCACTGCACCCAACTGATAGCTCTCTTTAGATCCCCAGGCCTCAGCTGCAGTCCTGTGGCAACAGAAAAAGTGCCAGTCAATATTCTGATACAGTGTCACAGCTGTAATTTTTATTCTTCTTTTCTTCCCAACATGGTATCATAAGCCTTTTCCCTTTATAGTTAAGGTTGCCAGTTGAAGCCAGCCAGCCTGTTTAATTTCTGGCTCTACTATTTGTTAAGTGACCTTGGGCAATTACTTAACTTTTCTGTATCCTGGTTTTTTTTTTTTACCTGTAAAATGCAGATAATAATATGTTATAGAGGGAATGCTTGTGTCCCCCCTAAAATTAATTTGTTGAAACCTGAAACCCCCTACATGTGATGACATTTGGAGGTCTTTGGGAGGTGATCAGGTCATGAGGGCAAAGCCCCTGTGAATGGGACTAGTGTCATTAATTTGGGAAGCATTGGGGATTGAACCCAGGGCCTTACATATGCCAGGCATGTGCTTACCACTGATCCACATCCTCAGCCCTTCAGAATTAGTGTCCTTATAAAAAGAGACCCCAGGGAGCTCCCTTGCCTTTTCTACCATGGAAAGACACAGAGAAAAGACTACCATCTACAAACCAGGAAGAGGGCCCTCAACAGACACTCTGCTGGTACCTTGATCTTGGATTTCCTAGACACCAAAACTGAGAGAAATAAATTTCTGTTATTTTTAAGACACCCAATTTATGGTACTTGGTTATAGCAGCCCAAAAAGACTGAGACATAAAGGTGCCTACTTCATAGGGTTCTTAGGATTAAAGGAAAATAACTCACCTCTAGCTCTTAGGAGCATGTCTAGCACATGGAGCTTAATTATATATTATTAATATTTACCATATTGCCTTGATAGCCACCCTTACCATGACATTATATAATTAAATTGAATAGATATAATTATCCCTTTTTCTGATGTTGGATATTTAAGGTGTTTCCAATTTTTAAATATAAACTAAAATATTATTCCTAAGAAATGAAAAGAAAATCATCTTGTGGTTTAAAGGCAGAACAATTAATTTAAGAATTAAATGCTTAATGAACCAACATTAGTAGACCTAAATTGTCTTTTGGAAAAATTCAACAGTTTCTCTTTATCTTAGGGGTTAATTGTCCCCTCTGAAAAGCCCAGCCTGGGTGGTCCTTGCCTGGGCAAGGTCCTAGCCTGGATTCCTTAGCAAGGTCTTCTAGTCCTGTGCTCTGTGATTCGCCTGGCAAAGAAGCTGCATCAGCTTTTCTCCCTTACTGCCAGGGAACCTCTGATACAGCATAGCTCAGGGACAACCCAGCAGTTTTTAGATATCGTTTGGAAATATCTAGTAGGGGAACTGTCAAGTCATGTCACCTGATGGGGAGATTATGGGACAGAGGTTTCTGATCTGGTCCTTCAACCAACAAGGCTCAAAGTTAGCAAAGCTATTATTGAAATATAAATCTATATAGACAACATTGCCTATTAGGCTCTACAAAACTGTTCTTTTGGATTCTCAGCTCAATGAAGTGAAAGAGGATTTGTTGGCCCTATCTTACAGATGAGAAAACTGAGACTCAGAGAGGAGAAGGCTTAAGATCACACAGTCATGGGGTCATGATTCAGATCTATCTGACTCTCAAGACTCAAACTCCTCCCAGGGGTACCACAGGAACTTTTCAATTTAATCAGCATGTATTAGCATTCACATTATATTGCCCCCATGAGGCACTGAGAACAGACCGACAGACACATCAGTCACGAGTTCTAGTATTAAGGCCGATGCCCGCCTGTGAGAAATAATAAAGTCATGTGGGCAGTTCAACTTATCCTGTTGTACATATTTCTGAAAGCCATCCTTAATCCTTTTAGGAAGAGGCAGGGGTGAGGTAGACTGAAGTTCAGGGCTATAATCAATGAATAAATAAAGGGCAGTAGGAAAATGGCAAGGGAGAGATTAATTCTCACTCAGAAATCCGAAAAAGTCTCTTAGAGGATATGGCAGTTTGGTTGGGAATGAGGAGCCAGGAGGAATCAGCAAGACAGGGACAGGGCATGTCACATTCGCTTTCTTCCTAAAGAGAAGTAAAAATAGAACCTCAGTGCTTGCTAAATATTGGTCTTGCAACCAGAACACTCACACAATCCATCTCGTTTTGCCCCATTACATACATAGACAGACCTATCAGGACACACTCAGGTAATCATGAATGCAAAAACACAAAATCCACCCAGAATATGTCAGCACCCTTGCACAATTAAGACACATAATATATGAAAATAGATACTAGCTCTCACAGACTCACAGATACATGTAATATTCATACACACAGACTTACATGTTTATGCTTTCATACACAAGCCATAAATATCCTCCCTCTCCCACTACTCATGCAGGCAATTAAATGCACGCTTTCGTTAACATACACAAGTTCACACACAGATCTCATCCTACCGGTCTGGTTGGAGGCCAGTGACTAATGGGAAACCATGCACAAAGGCAAGCATCATGTAGGGGAGGCCGGGACTGGGTTAACAACAAGGCTGGGATTAAACCCGTCAGTTGACAAACCCGTCCTGCCTGGCTGCCCCTGGAAGCTGCTCAGCCGAGGCACAGCAGCTGACCTAGCTCCGCATCCTGGGCCAATGATGCGAGGCTGTGAGGCTGCGTGCCCATTTCCAGCTTCATTCAGGGTTTGAAGTCATACAGGGTCAAGCTCTGCTATCAGCCCCACCCCAATCCTTGCAACAGGCAGGAGACTCTGAGGACACAGCAGGGCTGAGATCTCGGGCGGCTTTCTAACCTAGGCTTGTCCAGACACGGCACACTGAGCAGTTAGCATTAATGAGGGTTTACAACAGTGGGCCAGGCACTGGGTTAAGCCCTTTAGGAACGTTACTTAATTCTCACTACAGGTCTGAGAAGAGGGTGGGATGCGTCCAATCATTTCCATTTCGTGGTGAGAAAACTGGGCTCAGGCCACAAAACCACTCGGCAAAAGAAACAAGAAGCTCGATCCTTCCAGGGGTTTAGGGTAAACTGCGTATGTGAGTCTGCCTCCCCTACGCAAAGCGCTTGCACCTTCTGCTCTCCAGACCTCCCAGAACAACCCAGCCCTGCGCCTGAACCACAGCAGGTGCCTTGTCACGGCGTGGAGCATGGGTTCAGTGAGGCTCTCAGCAAGGACCTCAGTCTCCCCATCTCTAAAATGGGAACGACAGCGCAGACATGGCAGGGCTGAGGCCAGACTCTCTCGGGCAGCAAAGTGAGTTCTGAGCTCTACATCCTCGCGGCTCTCTCGCCTATAGTCCGGGCTGCAGCCCAGTCCCCGCCCGATGCCGGGTGCGGTGCCAGCGCCCCATTGTTAGGAGGGCGGGGACACTCCCGAGAACAGCTTCCCCGCCCCGGGTCGCGCTCGCAGCCCAGTGGAGCAGACGACTTGGCCCGGCGTCTGCCGCACGGGGCGCGTCCTTTGTCTGCTCCGCGGCGCCGGGTGCCGGTGGCCCGCGCCCCGCTCTTTGGGCAGACAAAGCGGGGGCCGCAGCGAGCCGGGCCGACTGGAGCGGCGATCGCACCACCCTCCGCCCGCCTTACGTGCCGCCCCCTTCCCTCGACGTCCTCTGATTGGCCAGCGAGGTTACAAAGAGGCCGGGAAGCAGGTGGGTCACGTGGGATGGCGCGGCCTCCCATTGGTTGCGGGCGGCTGCCAATCGAGGAGGGCGGGCTGTCCGCGCTCGGCCCGGTCGCACTCTCCGCGCTGGGGCCCGCCCGCGGGGCCGGCCGCCTGTCAGAGGGAGGTGGCGATGGTGCGCCCGGTGGCGGTGGCGGCTGCGGCGGCTTCCTCGGTCGGAGTGCAGAGAGGAGAAGATGACTGACCAACCGACTGGCTGAATGAATGAATGGCGGAGCCGAGCGCGCCATGAGGAGCCTGCCGAGTCTGGGCGGCCTCGCCCTGTTGTGCTGCGCTGCAGCCGCCGCCGCCGCCGCCTCAGCAGCCTCGGCGGGGAATGTCACCGGTGGCGGCGGGGCCACGGGGCAGGTGGACGCGTCGCTCGGCCCGGGGCAGCGGGGCGAGCCCAGCCACCCCTTCCCTAAGGAGACCGCTCCCTGGACCCAGGCCCCGAGGACCGGCCCCCCGCGGACTGCGGTCCGCCGACCCCTGGCCGCGACCTCTTCAGCCCAGTCCCCGGAGACCACCCCTCTGCAGGCGACGGCCGGACCCGCTCCGACCTCCTTTCAGGTGCCGCTCGGCTCCTCGCCGACCACCCCTCCGGAGGTGGAGCGCACTCCCACCACCCCTCGGGCGCCGACCAGACCCGCGCCGACCATCCTTTTGACGACCACTGGCCTGGCGCCGACCACCCCTGTAGCGACCACCGTTCTGGCACCAACCACTCCCGGGACCCCGACCCTCGTCCTCCCCAGCAGCAGCAGCGGCGGCAGCGACAGCGGCAGCAGCGGCGGCAGCAGCGACAGCAGCGTCCCGCCCACCCCACCTGCCACCCAGGCCCCTTCTCCTCCCCCAGGTGAGTCCCAGCGAGCCACACCGCCGGGATCCTCCCCAGCGCTGCCCATCCTTCCCCAGCCCCCGGGCATCTAGGGTTGGCCGCGACACTGGAATTGATCGGTTTTTGTCCTAAAGACTCCCCAGATTTCGGCTTCCAAGGGGGGGTTGGCAAGCTCCAGCTAGTCCCCCCACCTCGCCAAATCTGGAAAGTCTTTTGTCCCCCCTGGGCCGTACTCTCTCGGGAGGGGCCGGCTGCTGTGTGCAAAGCATCGTATCTCTTTCCAAACAGGGTTTGGTTGGCTCACCGGGTCACCCCGCCCGGTTTTTGGGGGAAGTTTGAAAGGCAATACAGTCCCTCCATCAACCCATAGGCAGAAGCTGAGTGTCAGGGATTCCTCCCCAAGCCCCAGTTTCCTTACCCGTATCTTTTTGTTTGTGTAAATATCAGCTACATGTGTGACAGGTGGAAGAGATATAAAGAGGATTTTGTTTACAAAATAGTAGTGCAGATCACTTGAGGTCAAAAAATAAAAAGGGCGTCGTAATCCACGTTTTCTCTGCAAATAAGTAGATTCGGTAGGTCATTTGGGACAGGTGTATATCTAGGTTGAGCAGTTTATAAATTAGGTTAAACCCTTCCTTGCACCATTTCTTTTTCTTTCTCAATTACAAGGTCAATATGTTTGGAGAAATACAGTTTAAGGAGCGATACCATTTTTGTCCCCTTAAAGTAGAATGTTCAATTTTGCTGATGTTGCAAATACCAATTTTTGTGTGAGTTCATATGGAAAATAAGGGTCTTCTTCCTTCTGACTGAAGTCTTCAAGGAAAGTTAGAGATGGCCTCTGTTCTTTCCCTCTTCAGGTGGGCCCTGAACTAAACAAAATCTACTTTGTCAAGATGATGGGCAAGAGTTTCTGAGTTCTTTACTTAGAGTGGGGGTGGAGATTTGTCTAAAGCATTTGCCTAGCTTGATCACTGACCTAATTCTTAGGCTCAGTGGTTTACTGTGGTGTCAGGTATGAACTTTGGACTATAAATTAATTTGTAGAGAATTTTCCCACATGATCATGAACCTTAATACAGTCTTGAATCTTGAGTTGAAACTTGGCAATGACCTAGGAGGAACTCAGATTATCTACTCCCAAAAGCTATTTATAATTTCCTCCAGCTTCAAGGAGTGTATTAACTGAGTTTTTAATCTGTGATGCCTTTTGGCTTTTGTACAGAGAGATTGGCATATTATTGGAAGACAGGAAGCACAGTGGTTGAAAATATGGACTATCCATTCTTAGGTTTGAATTCCAGCTCTGCCCCTTATGTAATCTGGCTAGGTCACTTAATCTCTCTGGCCTCAGTTTCTTCAACTGTGAAATGAAGACAATAATAATACTTACCTTGTATGATTGCTGTGAAGATTAAATAGTTAATACATTTATGGTGTTTAAATCAGTTCCTGATGCTTGTATTTGGCTATGCCTATAACCAAACTTCCTGCCCCCACCTTTCCCTCCCATGGATAGAAAAGCATTTGAGAAAGGTAGTAGGGAACTGTGATGATTTTTTATTTATTTTAGTAAAATAAAATAGAAAAAGAATGAATTAGATTTATGGAGTTTCAAGCACACAGTGGCATTTAAGAAGCAATTGCTTACTTGGGTTAATTTCTGATAAGTAAATCTTTGCCCTTGATATTATTTTACTTTTATTATTTTTAAAACATAAAAGTAATGCTTACAGTGAAAAATACAAACAGCCAGAAGTCTAAAAAGGAAAAAGTGAAAGCTACTCCTACATTACCTCCTAGTTCTAGTTGGTCCCTAGAGGTACTACTGCTAGCAGTTTGCTAGGTCTTTTTTCAAACGTTTTTCTGGGCATATATGAATGTACACACAGAATATTTATAAATAGTTTAAAAATAAAAATGGAATAATTCTATATATATTGTTTAGCAATTAACAGTATTTACTTAATTATGTATCATGGATTATTTTTTTTCGTGCCAGTACCTAGTGTCTGCATTATGATTACAATGATTATTATTATCACTATTATTATTTTCTCTGCTAGGGAATGAACACAGAACCTTATGCATAGGCAAGTGCTCTACTACTAAGCTACACACCTAGCCCTACTTCATTCTTTTTAATAGTTGTACTTTCCATTGTAAGAATGTATTATAATTTATTTAACCAATCTATAGACACTAAGACTACTTCTGGACTTTGCTTTAAAAAACATGGAGAAGCATGAACTCCAGTTTGCTTCAAATAGTAAACATATCCCTTTAACAGAAGAAACTTCTATTTGAATTTGAGAGAGCTGGTTTGGCTTGCAAAGTTGAATTCCCTGACTTTGGGAAAGATGTTTTTTTTTAATTTTAATGGTCCTATAAGAACTGAGTGCCATTTATATTATTTGATTGGATATATCTTTTAAGTGCTTTTTGAATTAATATTAAATTAAAAATTTCTCTCATGGAGATTTTTCTGAGAGCTCTCGCCTACTCCTCACATAGGGCCCTTTTTGTTTACAGGGACCCCTAACTACAAACTGAAACTAATTGTCCTACAAGTGGGCACTCTTCCCCCAGGAACCTGACAGAACACTGGGCAGATGGGTTGACTGGATAGGACATTTTAAGAAGAGTGAAGGGAGATACTGTGTTACTAGAGAGTAATAATAACCAGCAGTAAGACACTGAGGTAATGGCAAATGTTTGATTTTTTAAAATTATGAAACTTTAGGACTGGATAGAACGTTAGAAGCCATCATCTTCTAACATGGCCCTGTTTATTAAGAAAAACTTATACAGATTTAACTGAAATGTTTCTCCCTGTAGCTAACACTGACTGGTAGGATTCTGCCCTTCAGGGCCACATAGAACAGGTGTATTCTCTATGTGCCATGGTACTTCTTCAAGGATTTGGGGATAGTGATTGTATTCCCTCTGAGTCTGGACTAAATAACTTCAACTCCTTCGACTGGTCTTTCTGTGATTGTTTTCACATTCTTTCACTGTTACGGTCACCTTGATTGTGACTCTTTTGTCTTTCTGTGACTCTTCCAAAATGTAGAACAGAGATGAATATAATACTCCAGATGTGCGCCAACCAGCACATAGCAGAGAGGGCAGTTACCTTGTTCTTTCTGGATGTGATATGGTTAGTTCCTAATCACAGTAGCTTTTTTGGTGCCACCATATTATGTTGTTTACACACTGAGTCTATTGAGATAGCAAAATCTTTTGTTTTAAAAAATATGTGCTAGATGAATCTTGTCATTTTATAAAATATAATCTGAGATATTTGCCGAACTTTTAAAGATTGATTGTGTTAGGTTCAACTCATCCTTTTAGATCCTAAGTCTACCAGTGTACTCCACCCAGTTTGTTCACATTACCTGCAGGGTGTTCCTATAGACAGACTCTAAGGACAAGTCAGGGCAGATTATTCTTACCTCATAAGGGAGAGTAAACTTATAGGTGATAAAACAATTTTGAAGGGAAGGGATAACAGTTTAGATTAGTTCTCAAGGGTCTTTTTCAACTCTGAAATTCTATGATGATTTGATAGATGTGATTCAAGGCAGGCACATTGATGTCCCCAAAGAACCTGAATTGTTTGTCAGCCAAGTTATGAGAGTAGAATTTGTTTAAGCAAGCCCTAGAATTTAGAGTTTGAAAATCCCTAACTACTGTGCATGTAAATGAAATTTTACAAATGTATTCTATTTGAAAAGAACATTCTGGGAATCTAGGACCCTCCTAACTGTGCTGGGAAATGCTCTCTTTATCCTAACATTCTCTACTAGTAGCTCAGGGTTTTATTACTTTAGCTGTTTAAGAAGATACCATTTGTTTTAAGGAAATAGAAACTGTGTAGGCTCCCAAGGTAACATAGGCTCACAATTTTTTCTCCAGATTCTTTGGGGCTTGATATATTTGAGAATTTTCAGATTTTAGGAAAAATCTGAAAATACATCCCTGTGAAACTGGGATAGCATCTGGTAATCAAACACATTAAGATATATTCAGCAAAATGCACACTGAATGGGGTAAATAAAGACTATAAGTAGCCTTGCATCTGATTAGGTCAAGTTGTGATGCCAAATTTTTGGTTTTGGAGCTCCTGATACTTAGCATCAGATTTGAAGGACGTGGACCACTGTAGTAGTAATTGCAAGCACACTTATTATGTTCATGGCACTGTTCTGCGTGTCTGAATGTATTAACTCACTTAATCCTTAGAATAGTTAGGTACTGAATTAGGTGCTATTGTCATACTAGTTTTCATTGTTTGTGTTTTGGTGCTGGGGATGGAATCCAGGGACTTGTACATGCGAAGATGTGCCCTACCACTGAGCTATTCCCTCAATCCCATCCTCATTTTATAGTTTTAAGGGGAACTGAGACCCAGAGAGACCAATGTTCTTTGACTTTCACTCCTTTGTGCACTATTCATTCATCTCCAATTTTCTGTTTTATAATGTTTTATGATTGTGATATTAAATTATTCTTATTCTGGTCTATGATGGATAAATTGTCTAAATTCTTTTTAGGTCTAGGCTCAGGGACTTCTTAAATTTACTATGTCTTACTCCTGGCCCAAGTGGCTAGTTGCTATAGAAATTCCTTAGTTTCATTAGTTTCTGGAACAGCAAACACTCCAGAACGTTAGTTTCAAACCTTT
Source organism: Glaucomys volans (assembly GCA_020662805.1). Taxonomy (NCBI): domain Eukaryota; kingdom Metazoa; phylum Chordata; class Mammalia; order Rodentia; family Sciuridae; genus Glaucomys; species Glaucomys volans. The sequence continues at coordinate 993,234 of JAJEJO010049769.1, forward strand.
TGAATGATGTCTCTAGGAAGTCTCCTGGCTAGCTGAAAATTTGCACATTGAAATAATCTGACTGGGTCTTTTTATCTTGATTTTACTAAAGACTCATAAAATTTAAAGTGTACATTACTTTTCATCTTGGCATTTCTAAACATGTATACATTAACTTCCAGACGTCCTGGCACCCTTATAAAAAGAATGGAAGAAAAGTATCATAGTGCTGTTTTTACTGATGGATAAATTATGGGTAGAGAGAGTACTGCTCTAGGGCACTTAATAGATCAGAAGAGAATAGAAATGTAAGATCTCGTTTAGCTGAAAGAAAACATTAGATGAGACTTTTAGTTATAAATAGCCTTAATCTTCACTTTTTGCCTTGATGTTGGTTTTTGTTTGTTTTCTTTAGGTATAATATAAAATTCTTTGATGCTAATTTTGATATTGTATTACAGGCACCTCTTCTATGACCATTTAGTCTTTTTAAAAAGTATTTATTTTGTTTTATTTCTTTTTCACTAGAAACAACTATACTACCTGTAGTGATAACTTTAAAGGAAAATTTTAAAAAATCATGATGAAAAGGGTAAAGATTATATCTAGATCTTTATATATTTGAATCATAGTAAAGACTTCCTCAAAATAATTATGCTAAAAGCAGTGTATTTAAGTACATGTGATTAATTTGTGTCAAAAGAATCTCCAATAATGCCATTGGTCCACAGATTATTATTATCAAATATTTCTCTATTTTTCTTCTTTAGGGGGGAAAAAACCCTTCCGTTCTCTTTGCTTATTTTTTTCAATGTAAACTCTTCTATATGTTCCTCTTACTCTTTTTTTGTCTTGTTCTTAGTTCTATCGATTCTTTTCATGTTCTTTAAGGATCCAAATTACCCTCTCCAACAGTTTGCCACTTTGTCCTCCTTCAGTGCCTCCTCAAAGCCTAATTCTTCCAAGAGGTCTTTCTAGATGAATGAAAAGTCCTTGAAGATGTCCTGGTGTCAGGGTGCACAGGATGGAACACTTTGCACTCAGAACAAAACTTGTCTTTCTCTGTGACTTTGACATTTTTCCTATTGACTTGATTTTAGCTTACTTAATTTAGATTATTAAGGAAAGGTCATTGTTTATACAATATTCAGGACATGGTGTTAATTATCTTTTTGAAAAAAAAACTGGCAAAAAGATTTTCTTTTTGCTTTGGGATCTTCTTTATTGCTCAGCTTCCCCCCACACTCTTCTGAGGAGCAATGAAGAAAAGACTGTCATAACAAAAGTTTTCTGCCTCTAAAAAAAAAAATCAAGTATTTTGAGAAACTACAGATTTTCTTTCTGCTTATGAGTAATATGAGCTGTTTTTGTTTGTAGGTGGATTTGGGATACATACCAATATAAAAGGTTTAATTTGGTTGAGAAATAAATGTTTGATCTTTTGAATGATAGAATTTTCCCTGTAGAAATATAATTAAAGTTAATAGTGAACAGAGTGCTTCTAATAATTAACAAGTGTGCGGTGAATTGTGGTTTACAAAGTGCTCTTAAAATCCTCAAGTCTTTGCCATCCACATTTTATTGATTTCTGTGTATTTTATGAGTAAAAAAAAAAAATAAAAGGCTTAGTTTCTGTCTCCTGTTGGTACTTTTATTGTTCAACATTAACCAAACCTGTACAGATTTTTGGTGAGTTTCACACTTGATGTCTCTTATGTCTAACTTTTATCCTAAAAGTTTATTTTGCTGAATGTAAATCTTTTGCTGGTTTAGTTGCCTATATTTAAATATGGAAAAATGGTATTTGGAGATGAGAATTGCTTACTTTGCATTCTCTTTCCTAGGTATTATATGGGACTGAATCTTATAGAAATATCTCAGTAGTAGTTGAAAGTAAATGGTGAGAGAGATGACAAGGTGAACTACAGAACTTTATTGGGAGGTCATCTAAATTTCATTTCTTCAGATTGAAATATTCTTTGCTTCTTTCCAATCTGATATTTAACACTTAGGTAGGGATGATAATTATTGTTAACTGAGCATGTATTATTATATGCCTGACTACCTATCAGGATTTTTTTATGTACGTCATATCATTTAGTTATTAAATAATAAAATAGTTAAATATTATTGGCTTTATCTTATGGATGGCAGACACTGAGATTCAGAAATTTTAAGTAGTTTGCCCAAGCCTGTCAGGCGTACATTATCCATGAGGACAGGGACTTCTGTTTGTTTGTTCCCATTTATATCTTCACAGTCTGGCCCACGGTAGTTCTGCATAAATATTTAGTGATTGAATGAATGATGAACAGAATGGTTTGCAACTGCATTAGACATACAAGAAAATAATGTAATCATGGCCTTTTAATTTAGAAATGAACTTTTCTTCCTTTTTTCCCCCTTAGTTCATGGTAATAGTATAAGAGCCTACTTAGGACAAGTGGAGCTCTTTGAGATCTTGAATATTACATTAATCATTCATTTGTTTTGTTATATAACTGTCTCTTCTATTTTTCTTAAAGAAGAATGGACAAATGAATATCTGATGACCTGTAGAAAGAGTAGCTTAGTTGAAAAAGCTGAGCTTTTGTAAGATGTGGGTCCCTAGGTTCTTACTAGTTCTTTTACTAGTCCTGTGATCTCAGGCAGGTAATTTTATTTGTAAAATGAGAGTTAGACTAAATTTGTGGTTTTAAACTGTTTTATTTTCTGACTTAGGGTTCTTTAGATGTGTTTGTGAGTCGTGGGTACTAGAAGGGCCAAGCGGGTCTACTTTTGGACCCTCCTACTTCCAATCCCTCACCTCTTACTCCCATATCGCCACTCATGCTTTAATTAGCTCTATTCCCATTTTGTTTGTATATTGAATTTATTCTTCCTGTAAAGATTTTTGAAATAAGAATATTCTTAGTCTAAAATTTTATGATAAAGAAATTATAGGCCTGGGGGATGTAACTCAGTTGTAGAGCACTTGCACAAGGTCCTGGGTTCAATCTTAGCACCTCAAACAATCCAACCAACCCAGAAAAGCTCACATTAGTTAATGTGAAGGAACAGTATACACAGATGGAGAGAAATATATGGAAATAGTAACTGGTTAAAGCCAAGTAATGGGGCTGGGGTTGTAGTTCAGTAGTAGAGTTTCTGCCTGGCATGTGTGAGGCACTGGGTTCGATTCTCAGCACCACGTATAAGTAAGTAAAATAAGGACCCATTGACAACTAAAAAAATATTTTAAAAAAGTTAAGTAATGTAATTATGGGTAATTTTAAGTCCCTTCTGTGTGGTGTTTGAAGTTTTTGGTTTTTTCAATGAATATATCCAATTTGAATTTTATTTGTAAATAAATAAAATGAAAAAAGAATAAAAAGTTGTAATAAGCTTGGCAAGGTCTTATTTACATAAATTCAAGCCAGATGATATTTCCCAGAGCCATTTAAATACAATTTCTGTCATTAACTCAGCAAGTTTGATCTACATCAGAGTTGTGATTCTGAAGAATGGAGACTGCTAAAGACATTACCCAAGAAAGGAGACTGTACCTGAGGCTTGACAAATCTTAAACAGGGTAGGGATGATGTATCTAAAATTTGGTACTGTTAAAGGTTAACTGAGATTTTCAGTAGAGGCTAAAAACAGAAAATTGGTTCTTTCTCCACTTTACTCTGTATAAGGAATTTAAAACATGTTCTTAATGGAGCATGGTGTTGTACACCTGTAATCCCAGTTGCTCTGGAGGCTGAGGCAGGAGTATCATAAGCTACAGGCCAGCACTGGCAATTTAGTGAGGCTCTCAGCAACTTAGGGAGACTGCGTCTCAAAATCAAAAAATAAAAAGGGCTGGGGATGTGGCTCAGTAGTTAAGTGCCCCTGGGTTCAATCCCTGGTACTAAACAACAACAACAACAACGACAACTCTTTTTAAAATTGATTAAGGTAACCTCCTGAAGTAGATCTTATTTATATTGTGCAAAATTTGAATTCAGGTCATTTTAAGATGTTTGATTATTTCTTTCTTTAGAGACAGAGACCCCCAAAATTTGGTTTCAGTCTATCCATATGTTTTGCAATTAGATCAGATGGGATTGCTTTTATACTGGTAATATAACAGCTGTTCTATATGGTGCCATGCCAGGGAGAGATTTAAGCTCCCAGGGAAGGGAAAATTTATTCATTTGTAAAAAAGGAATGTATTCTGCCTAGTCACAGAAAAAATGATAAAAAGTAGGAATGTTTTCAGTGGATGGGAATGTTAAATAAAATTTTTACTTAGTAAATGCTAGGCATGTTAGATAAACTGATTTGGGAAACTCAGTTCAGTCTCACATACTTCCTAGAAATTAGCATATTTTCAAGGATTTTCTTATATTTTTATTATTTATTTAAAAAAAACTAGTGTTTTTACTTGATGTGTGTGAGCCAAAAGAAGAGGTTGGAAGTAGCACTGTTATCTCTAGGAAGAATATGATATTCCCTAGTTCCTTTTAATTTTGGAAATGGTCTTTAAAGGTGAAATTTCTTTAAAAATACCCTAGGAAATGTTAGATGTTGTCCACTCTGAAGGAAATTGGATGACTAGCTTTATAGGTTCTCTTGACTCTCGGCAGTCATTTACATAAGAATGTAATTGTAGCATGGGAAGCGTTACTGGAAGTAAGGGGGAAAAGAAGGCATGCTTAGTATTTCAATGTACATTCTGTTTCATTCGTGTATGAAGGCTTGGTTAGAGGAAGACATTGGGCTTTTTCTGCTGGAGATGTCTTATGTGACATTATGTTAGTTATAACCCTACAGTTCTATGTGTACAGCATTAATATTATAACCCCACCATCCATTGATGTTGTGTGGGTTAATGAATAGTTATACAGTGTTCCAAACATGCAAAGCAATTTAGCTGTTGGGTATTATTATACTGAATTGTTGGTGTATTGCCTGCAAACCTACCCTGTTCAACTGGTTTTAATTTTTAAGTTAGTTTGTTGCTTCAACTTGTCTACAAAGGCAGGACTGAATGGCCCAGCTGTGGACTGGCAATCAGAATAACTAGATTCTAGTGTTTCTTTTCATTCATTTTGTGAGTTACTGAGCACATTTTTAAAAATGGTCCTGTGACTTAGTTTCCCTAACTATAAAATGAAACATTATATCCAGTCTCCCAAAGTTTTTTTTGAGATGTAACACAAAGGCTTTATAGAATTCAAGCTGTTTTCTGGTATTCTTTCCAGATTACATGGTTTATATTCATTTATAATGTAATATGAACAAAAAAGCTTTGATTAAAGGCAACAAAGAAATGCACACATGCATTTACATGTGGTTTATTTCTATATATTTTATACTGTTTTGTAGTTAACATATTTTTAAAATCAATTACTCACTGGTATTTTCCAAAGATTTGGAATCCTTTAATGTTATTTTTCTTCCCATATACCTTGAGAAATAAATATAATTTTTTTTTTGCAGTGCTGGGATTTGAACCCAGGGCCTTATGCTTGCGAGGCCGACACTCTACCAACTGAGTTATATCCCCAGCCCAAGCAATAAATATAATCTTTATCTCATATTAAATCACAACATAAACAAATTGTGCTTTGTAAATCTTTAATATTGTTGGTTGATCTTTTTAGAATGGATTCTACTTAATCATTTTTGTGATTGAAAAAATAAGTGTTCATTTTATAAAATATAAAGAATAAAGACAAAAATGAACCCAGAGAAAATGAAAAGTAATATTTTAGTGTTAACTGCAGAATATTTTAAAGTCAATATTTTATCCTCCTTTCTGCCACTGAGATACTCTGTTTGAATGTATTGCTTTTAAACTAATTTCACATAATTTCAAACATTTTAATGTTTTGAAATGGGATATCTTTCAAATAAAGTTAAAAATAATGCTGTTGGGGCTATTACTATAATTTAAATTATAAAACTTTGAGTACTTACTATGTTCAAATTACCATGATATAGGTGCCTCCTAATACAAATAGAAGAAACTATCTCATAAAACTTTTTATTACTACCCGAGTTTATATTTTTTTACTGCATACATTGCTCCATTTCTCACAGCAATAAATGAGATCACTTATTTGTTATGAAAACGAAGGTATGAGTTGGATTTAGCACTCTTCTGAAGCAAAACCATGACAGATCAACATAGGAAAAATCCACCACATTTAAACTATTTGTCATGTCACCAAAAAGAACATAAATATATATTGGATAGTGTCTAAGATTCCATGTGATGCTTTATTTGAGTCTTGGTACTCCTTGGCAGAACCAGAGCAGTGACTTGTTTTTCTTGTGTCAGCTCTAGCACAGGCATGATTTTTCTCGGGTTCATGTGTCCCCCAAAAGCCTAAAACAGTGCAAAACCAAGCCACATATTTGGTATTTTCAATACTGTGGTGGGAGAAGTCAAGGCGCCCATCTGCCTGGCTCACACATTGCCAAAAGGCCTACATACTATGCTGAAGAGAATGCCAAAGAATAGTTCTAAGAGTGGCTCTATCCTTCAGAAACTAGTATCTCCCCTACTCAATGATGTCTGTTCTCTCAGTTTTTTGTTTGTTTGTTTTCGTTCTTTCTTTCTTTTTTTTTTTTTTTTTTTTTGCGGTGCTAAGGATTGAACCCAGGATCTTGTGCTTGTGAGGCAAACATTCTACCAACTGAGCTATATCCCCAGCCCCTGTTCTCTCAGTTTTGAACTTTGAAATCAAACCAATAGTGAACTGTAGTGTTATTGAGAGGGATTAAATTAATTAATTAATGTAGGTCAATTTAGCAGTGCTTAATAATCACATAAATTAATAGACTTTTTTATTATCAATGCTGTTTTATTACTTATTCACAGTGTTTGGAAAACAGGGAAAACTTTGTCTATGAATTCTAGATTAAAACATTAACCAGATTCTTTGACACAGTTTGTAGTCTGGTAACTGTTGATAATTGGGAAGACTTGCACATTGCTACAGATCAACCTTCTGTAATAGGTGGTTGTAAGTAGGATCAATATGCTTGAGGCAATGGCACCTCCTGTCCTTCCAGAGTGGAGCAGGTCAAGTGAGAATTATCCTGTGCCATGTTGCTATACACAAACAGTAGAACTTCTCAGTGGAACTGCTCAGAACTGGACTTCATACAAGCTATTTTCAAAAAACAAATGCAAAGACTGGACTCCAGGGAATTCCTGAAATAGCCATTGTCCAGTTCTGGCAGTTGTACTCCTTTGGGATCTTTTGTAGGCATCAGGCCCTAGCCACATATGGTCTAGTAAAGTGAAAGTAAGATTGGGCCAATAGAAAGACATGCTTGTTCAACTCTGTATTGTTAGCATGTTGATATTTTCTTTAAAACATGCCAAATACAACCTGCGTGTACAAGTACCAGGTCACATAATCTTGAGCTTCAGTACTGTGCTCTATAACATAAGTATAAAAATACCTACCTATTAGGGTTCTTGAGTGTTAGACCTAGCTCTGTCTGACTCAAAAGTCTATACACTTCCCTTCCTTGGAGTAAGCTGTGTTGTTGCCAAAGCAGATAGGAGTAGTAGAAAATGAAATAAAGCATTCAATGGTTACAGAACACATTTTGAGTTCTGTTTTTGCCACCTTCTCTAGCCTTCTTCAGCAAGATCATACTTTTTCTCTGTCAGTATTGGGTCCAAGTTGAATGCAGTGATCCAGGTTTGCTTTCAGGAGTTACCATAAAAATCAAAATTAGATCAAAGAATGTTTCTCAAAGGCAGATATAGGTGTTGAGTCAGGGTGAAGAGAGATGATGGTGGAAAATAGATGAGAAAAAATATGTAGAAGAGCATAGTAAATCTAATGCAGAACAGTAACTATGAGATTGTCTCTTCAGCACTGGAAGTGTTGTTGCTAACAGAGACAATGTAATGCTTACTAGCATTTGACGAGTGATACCATACACTGTGAAATGGTAGTATTGATTGTTCCTGACTCAAACAAAACCTTTAATCTTAAACTTAACATATACTCGAGATAAAAATGGTGATGCAAAACAATATGTTGAAAAATAGCAAATGACATTTGATTATACTAAAGTCATGGAAGAATATCAGATTTGCAAATGTGATCCATACTTCTGCTAGTCACCTCAGTATGCATTCCCTTTCTCCATTTTATAAATTTCCCTCCTCCTGCAAAGGTTAGTTGTCTCTCAGATCAGACAGAGGAGCTGCTATCATTTTAACTATCAATCCAGCCCCATCTGATGCAGTGGCAAAACATATACAGATGATCTACAAAAGTCTGGAAGTTTCATTTATTAGAATTAAGTAGCTTCACTAGGTATTACATGAGCACTCAGCAATAATAATATTATTACATCCTGCAAGTGCACAAGTAACATGGTCAGGTCAAGCTATAGATGTTGAGAATACATATGCAATATAAAACTTAATCACATTATTCTTCTAGTTAATAATTTAAGATAAATTTATATTTCTTTCTCCTGTTAAACAGTTGTGATCCAAGCCAATAAAATTCAAGTTTCTTTAAATGACTTAAAACTTGACCCATTTCTGTTCTTATTTCCTATACCCTTTTCCTTATGCTTTAATCTGTAGCAGAATCAAATTGCTTATATTTTCTTCCATACACCATCATCATTAGTAGTAGTGAAGCAATCAACTGTGAAAGTCTTAGTCTTTGTCAGATTTAAAGACCTTTAAATAAATTACTATGACCTCATTTAATTCTAAAAAGAAGCTATTAAGAAAAAGGTATTTTTGTCCCCACTCTACTAAGCCAGGGTCGAGATTTTGAGAGTTTATATACACTGAGCAAAGTTTCACAACTAGTAAAATGTAGAATTGTGACTCAAATTCAGATCTGTCTAGATTCAGAGCCTCCTCTCTTAATTACTAAGTTAAACTATCCTTGCTTTGCTTATGTTGTTCCCTTTCCCTGGAATGCCTTCTTCTTCATTATCACTAGGGATCTTAATTGTAAGCAACAGAAATCAGTTCCTGAGCTGGGGATATAGCTCAATTGGTAGAGTGCCTGCCTCACATGCACAGTGCCCTGGGTTCAATCCCCAGTACCACCATAAAAAAAAAAAAGTGAGTTTATTAAAAGGATATTGAGGAGTTTTCCAGAATCTCCCAGGGAACCAAATCAGGCCATGGAGCTAAGGTAGTACCTGATTGCATCCATTGAATTTGCAACTGACACCCCTGAGCCTTAGGTTCTGTAGTTTGCACATCGACACTGCTAACCTTGGGTACCGGATGCAGTAGCAGGTACTACTTCTAATTGTCATACTGTATCCATTTCCCTCTCAGCCACTAGAGAGAGGGCCTTATGCTCATTCCTTGAATCATTAGTTTCTAATGGCTAGTCAAGAAAGAGTGCATCTGATTTTTGGAGCCTTAGTCACTTGCCCATGCCCTGGCTTCAGGGGAAGCCAGGAAAATAAGAATCTGAAATTATGAATCTCTGTGGTGGGGAATCAAGGCTAAAAAGGAAGGGATTCTGAGATAGTAGAAAATTATACCCAAAAAGAATGACAGATGCCTCCCACACCCCTTTTCTTGGTCACCTGACAAATTTATTTGTCCTTGAAAAACATTATCCTGCAGTCTCATAGTACTTTGTACCCTATACATTCTAATATTATTAACATATTTTAATTCTTGCTTTTAAAAGACCTCTTGTTTTAAGTATTACTTGTTGTTTATGTAATTGACTTGTCTGTGTTCATGTTTTCAAATAGTTTATAGTCTATGTCTTATTGTCATTTGCACTCTTTTCATACTCATGTAAGATAGTGTTCAGCATGTGATAAATACTGGATAAATGATGGAATTGCACTGAAGCATAAATCTTACTTTCCCTCTACCCCTAGAATGAAAGTTCCATAAAGGCAGGAACTTTGTCAGTGTCTGTCTGTCTCTCTCTCTCTCTCTCTCTCTCTCTCACACACACACACACACACACACACACACACACATGCACACACACTCTGTGTTTAGCAGCTAGATTAATTATTAGTATGTGGTAGGTCCTCAGTGACTATAAATTGAATAAGAAAATACTCCTAAATAATAAATGATTTACGTCTTGAAATTATATGGTCAGATCTTTGAATGAGAATGACAATTTTGAATTTCCATATCATAATTTTCACCTAGATCATAGACAATACGAGGATAGAAACTGCCATATTCATCTTTGGCTAACTCTTCTTTCTATCCAGAAGCATAACCAGAAAAGTGCAATCTGGAATTCTTTCCCAGACCTACCACCACAGTCAATAGCAACAAAGGGAAGAAAAGGCTGTTGGGCAAACTATCTTGTATGTATGGTTTGAAAAGTCTGATAACCCAGGGCAGTAGCATCTCTCTTTGAAGAAATGGAGGCCCATAATGGTGACATGATTTGTATAAGGGTAGTAGACCGGTAGAAATACACTGTAGGCCAGAGTTTTATAACTTCAGAGGTTGGTGTTTTGGCATGAACAGAAGCAGAATTAAGTCAAGCTGAAAGAGAGCTTTTGTTCAAGCCAACCTTAAGAATTATTGTCATTAATGATAGCTCTCATTTCTGGAGCAAGACTATCTAGATTTGAATTCTTTTCTTTACCACTTACTGTGTGACCTTGGGTCATGTCTTATTGTCCTCATTTGTAAAATGGGTATACTTATGATTAAGTAATAATAGTATGTGTAAAAGTAGAATTTTTGGCATAAGTTGACTTTATAAATATTAGCTGCTCTTTTTATGATTGTATTTTGAATATCTATTTACCTTTACTACCCCCATCCTTTTAATTTTTTACTCCATCTAATTCTTTAGATTCTAGTGATAGATAGTGTTACTCTATCTTACCAGTAGGGAACCTGAGTCTAAGAGGAAGTTAACTTGTTTGCCTAATAAGTCATGTAGCTGGGAAGTGCCAGTTAGCTGGGATTCAAGCTTAAATCTGTCTTATTTCTGAGGTAATTTCCAGCATGCTAGAAACGGGTTGAATTTAATGCTATTTTATCCTTCTAGCTGTTCTTGTTAAATTTAAATGCCTCTTTTCCTCCTTTGCTACCTTTGCTTCTCTTTTCTGTTTTTCTTTAGACCTGTTTATTACCTTCTCCAGTTTCCTCTTGATTCTTCGAACTTGTAATAGAAAGAGTACACTTCACTTGAAAGAACAAAGCATATCCTCACATGCTACTTTGTTCATTTTAATTTTGCTTTCATTTTTATTTGTTGTTAACTGGTCTGTACAGTGGATTGGTTTCCAGAGGAGAAGATATGAATATCTGTTATGAGTCAGATGAGTAAACTTACACAAATAGCATGCTTTCAAACACCAAGGGCCATTTTTGTGGTTGTGAACAATGAAGCTTAAGTTGGTCATGAATAGAGACAAGAGCAAATAATGATATTGAGATGCCATTGTCTCTCTTTAGTATCAATTTTTGTGTACTAATCATTTTTAACTTGTATGTAATACTTTTGAAAAATTCCTAATATATTCTAGACTTTTATTTATAGCCAAAAAAAGTCAAAGTTGTTTAAGAGACTTATTTTTTTTAGGGCATGATCTTTCTTAATAGCAGCAGGCCTTTTAAGAGTTTATTAGAAAGTTAGCATTTCTCTTTGCTATATGTCTTTTAGTTACTAATCTTGTGTAATAGAGTATTCATTTAGAAATACACACACTCAAAAATCAGTGATTAAATTTCTTCAAGGACTAAAGCCACAAATGTTCGGTTGCTATTACTTTCTATTTCCCTGTTGCTTAACCAATCTGCAATGGTATCTTCCTCTTTCATTTCTTCTTCCTTTTTATCTTAACCAGACAAAATTTCAGATCCTCTTTTCTTCTGATTTATTTACTTTTCCTCATGCTCAAATTGGTTTTCAGTTATGCTTCAGTAAGATGGCTCAACTTGACTTTGCATTCTTTTTAGTTTAATTTTTTATTTTATGTTTTATGGTGCAGGTGATCAAATGTGGTGCCTCGTGTGTACTAGGCAAGTGCTCTACCACTGAGCTATGCCCCAGCTCTGCATTCATTTTTATTTACATAATAACAAAAAGGCTTTGCTTTTGTTAATAAGTTTGCTTTCCCAGTGTTATTACAAGCAAAATAAGGTGGTCTTTGTTAGTCAACCACTGTACACTATTGTCACCTAGATAGATGCTAGAGAGACAAATAAGATAGGATTTCTGTTCTTGAGAACACAGTGACAGGTACAAAAAAATTAGACTGCAGAATGCTAAGATCCATCACAGTGGTATGTTCAGGACACTAAAAGGAGCAAAGGAGGAACTCCTCACCCAGACATTAAGGGTGGGCTTTTGAAGGAAGTTTTCTCTGATCTGAGTTTTGAGCACAAGGAGGAATTATCCAGCTGGCATTGGAGGAGGACACTGTAGGGAAAGAGAACAGCATTGAGGAAGTGCAGAAGGTAGAAGAGCACATGTATGGTGCATTTAAAGAGCTGAAGTCCTGGGCAGCTTGATAAGAGAGGAGAGGAAATGTAACCATGGAACTGGGAATTGTGAGATTTGATGCTGGAATCGTTGGCAATGTCAAATCATGAAGTGCTTTCCATGTCATACACAGAGATTTATTCCAAAAGCCATGAAGAAGTACAATACAAGCCAGGAAGTGACATGGTAAGGTTTGTGTTTTGCAAAGATAAGTCTGGAAACTGTGGTGTACTGTGGAAGTATAAATGATCCCCAGCAAAGATAATTAGAGACCTCTGACTGTCTCTTTAAATCTTCTGGCATTAATTTGGATTAAAGGGTTTACATGGTAAGATGGCGTAATAATAGAGGGGGACATGAATTAGTTTTCTATCCTCTCTTATTAAGTAAACATTTGAAATCTATTTTGCTTGTTTAACACCCAGTCTTAGAAGATTAAAATTACAGACTTGACAAAACTTGCAATTGATGCTGGACCTCTTAATGGATCTAGTGTTGTGTTGAACAAATGCAAGCACCTGTGTGCCAGGCACTGTGCTAGGAGCTGAGGAGAGAGTGGTGGATGACCTAAGCATTTTATCTGGTGAAGAGAGACACTCATGCACAAATACTAGTGGTCCAGGATATTATGTATTAGATTCTCTAACATTTTCACTTCCCAATCAGCCACTTACCCCAACTTATGGATGCAGAAATTGAGGATGAAAGTTATTTAACTTAGTCAATGTCATGTAATAATGAATGGTATGTAGCTACAATTTAATATTCAATCAATTTACCTAATTCTAATTTTCCCTACTTCCCTACACCAGTATATTACCCTGCTGCCCATGACAAGGCAGTACATACATACTTTGGAGCCTGAAGTAATTGTATTCTCTTAATTCTTTCCAACACTTCCCAGAACAGTTTTGTGGTTAAGGTGTGGGCTCTGCAGTCACACTGACTGGATTCCAGTGCCAGCTTTATCACTTACCTCTCTGTCAACCCAGTTCATCGAGCACTGACTGTTTGAGACAATGTTGGCAAGGTACTTAGAACAGTGAGAGCACAGGAACAGAATTCAATAAATTGCTAGTTGTTAAAATCAATGCTAGTTGTTAAAATCATCCCTGAAATAGCAGCTCATCTACTTTCTAAACATTGAGGAAATTTTGGTAAAATGCACTTAATCTATTCTACCTTATTCAAATGAATCTTGGTGAAGAGCTCTTGCCATGTGTGCATATTTGAAATCTGACTTCTGTTCCCGGGTTCAGTGCTTGATATCACAAACAAAAACTTAAGAAAATATGCATTTGAGAGTAGCATAAAGGACCCTTAGAACTTTTTATGTGACTATGCAGGGGTTGAACCCATGAACTCGTACATGCTAGGAAAGCACTGTACCTGAACTACATCCTAGCCCTTTATAAAAATTTTCTTTTGCGACAGGATCTGGCTAAGTTGCATAGGCTGGTCTCAAACTTGTGATCCTCCCATCTTAGCCTTCTGAGTAGTTAGGATTACAATGGTGTGCCATTATGCCCATTTAAAAAACTTTTTTATTATAGAAAATTTTGAGCATACATAAATATTAATATAACAGTAATCACCTTTCTCCTATCTATTGTCCAACTGAACCTCCCGTGGCCAGTCCTACCTTATCCATACTCCTATCTATTTACTTTGTTAAAGCTAATTCTAGAGGCTTTATTGATTATGTTTTGGGAGAAGTAATGAAAAATGGTGTTTTTTTGGGGTTGTTATTGTTTCTGGCATTGCTAAATTCCCAGGATGGCCCAGATGAGAATGAAAACCGGCAGGATGAAAAATGAGGATGAATTTTTTATATAGGATAGGGCACAGGTTATATGCAGTTTTTAAAAAAGATTTTGAGTTGTCAATGGGTCTTTATTTTATTTATATACAATGCTGAAAATCGAACCCAGTGCCTCATGCATGCTAGGCAAGCATTCTACCACTGAGCTACAACCCCAGCCCTATTATCTAGTTTTTACATGTGAAAAAACTGTGACTTGAAGAAATGATTTGTCAATGGTAATATAAGGTGCAAACCATTTGTGAAGAAACTTGTCATTTGAACCATGCTCATTCCATAAGTATTTATTGAATGCAAGAAACTTAACTATTTACATTTCTTTTTAAAATATCTATGACCACATTATTTTTATAATAAGAGCATTCTTTGCCAGGTGTGGTGGTGCATGCCTGTGTCTCAGTGGCTTGGGAGGCTGAGGCAGAAGGATTGAGAGTTCAAAGCCAGCCTCAGCAAGGGCAAGGTGCTGAGCAACTCAGTGAGACCCTGTCTCTAAATAAAATACAAAATAGGGTTGAGGATGTGGCTCAGTGGTCAAGTCCCCCTGAGTTCAATCCCTGATACCCCTCCCCCCAAAATTCTTTGATTACACAATTCCTTCTATCTTTTGTTATATTAGAATTTAAAATATCATCTTCTTCTTCCTCCACTACCCTAATTTTTAGCTAGCAGAGTGACTTTAGGGCTAACACAGAGGAAACTTTGGTCTCCAGCAGAGGGTCAGCTGCAACTATGAAAACAACTCAGCCAAATGGTCTATTGATGGGGGAACTTTTCATTATAAAAAGTTCTTTTCAGATTCCAGGATATTGGTTGCTTGGTCACTGAAGAGTCTGTACTACCATTCGCTAGCACCCTGGGTGTCTGAACAGACCTGGTTAGGAATGTACTGTTCATTTTGAATGAGAAAAAAGGATAGAGAAGCTGCCTCAAACATTGCATCACCCAAGCCAAACATCTGATATTTGGTTGGCACAAAACATTAGTCTTTCAAAATATATCCTAAAATACAAATAGTTTTCATTTTGAGTGGTTTAATCTTTGATTGCAGCCACACATATTTTAATAGACATATATAAAGTGACTCTTAAAGGAACTGATGAAAGCTTACTGCTTTCCTGGTTTCTGTGGGTGAGTAAAATTGTTCTAATGTATCAGGTCTGAAGTCACCAACCAAGTACCCCACCCAATATGTCTATCTTCTTTATTGCCGTTCTATAATTTTCAAATTCCTGGATGTCATAATTTCCCCAAAGTTTTGTATACTGTTCACTCAACAATTAGCAGAAATGATAGTGCTGATGAAGTATGACTTTGATATTAGTCCACTTATGTATCTGGAATGTTCATTCCCCCCCAGGCTTTCCAACTGAGGGAGCCCAGCATGAACTCCTACTTTGGAAAATATCTGAGTGGGCAGACCCGTTTGCCACATTACCCTCATTGTCTGTCTTTGTTTATTCAGCTGAAAAGCAGTACTTGCCTCTTACACAGGCAGGCATGAATCTCAAGGTCTTAAAAGCTGTTAAAATGGGTAGAAAAATTGTTTTGGAAAGAGAAAAGATGAAAATTGTTATCAGATATTCACACAATGCAAGGAAAGGTGCTTTCTTAAGGAAGGGCATAATGACTTTAGATGATTTTGCATGACTTGGGTAATGTTTTTATGGATCTGTTTTATTAGGGTCTTTGATTTTATGCAATTTCCTACCTTCTGGGTAAGAAACACTGATAATTTACTGGCACTTTCTTTTTTTTAACTGCAATGTAGAAAAAAACATGTTTTTAGGACATGAGCATACCATCCTGTGCAGGTAATGATGAATTTCCTGTGGCCATAATAGCATGCACATATTCTTGGCATTTATTTCTCTGACTGTCTTCATCTCTCAACTGGATTATTTTAGCAGTGTGATAAAATGTCTCTGTGCCTTCATTCTTTCCCAGTCTGCTTTCACACTGCCCCCAGAATTATGTTTCTAAAATGTAGAACTGATCATATCATTCTCTCTTGTGTAAAATTCTTCCATGGCTACTCATTTGCTCTTAGGAAAACTCTGATGTGTCACCACTCCACCCTCCCATCTATGCCTCAGCCACAATGAACTTTTCCCAGTTCTCTAGGGTACTGTGCTCTGTCTTGTCTCCATATCATTACACATGCTGTTCCCTTGCCTTTGGGATATTTCCCCCCTGTACTTTTAGCTTCATTATACCTCCTCATTCTTAATGTCAAGTGATATGTTTCTTTCTCTGGAAAATCTAGATTGCTAATTTCTTCATGAACAAACACGTGTACTATGTTTTCCTGTAACACTGTGTGCACATTTTCTGTTTAGTATCACTCTATATTGCTGCCGTTTTTCTTTCTATGAGACTGTAAGTTGTATGAAGGCATGGACCACATCTATCTTCCTTATTGTTGTATCTCTAGCACCTAGATATTACAGTTTCTATTTCTGGCACAATACAGATTTGTCAATGACTGAATTAATAATCATGTGCTTTTGCCAAGACTCATTTCTCTTGCACCTTCCTTGAAGAATTAAGGTGCTCTGTTTTCATGTTTTTGATCTTTTTCTCGCTATCTTCTGTTCACATTCATTCATTTAATTATTCTTTGCTTTGAATCTTTTAAACCTCCATACCTTTCCCAGGAGCACGGGTCAAGAACTTGTGAGAGGAAACTCCTGAATATACTTACCACATGCCTCCTTTGTACATTCTATGTAAAATTGTACTCCCACAACACACATATAGTCCTATCTGCCAGCTTGTCTCCCTTTTCTGTTTGCTCTCCTACCTTAGTATTTAACTATCTTCTAACATATTAGATGGGCCATACTAGAGCTGAAAGGGAAGAGGGGGTGTCTGTGTGCCAAGCCCCACACTGCATTGTTCATTTAATCCCCCCATCTTTTACAGGTCAGAAAACAGGCTCACAGTTAAGTGTCAGAAGTATTGTTTGGATTCTAGTCTGCCTGGCTTCAAAGTTTATTTGGGAAATTAGTGTACTACTTGCAACTTTCAATTATCTATAAAAAGAAAGTAGTGGTAGAGCAGATAATCAGATCCTTAAGTTCTAGCACTTAAGATTCCCTAGCTAGCTTCTTTGGTGAGTTAAGAAATACATACACACATACTGTATAATGATAGTTTCCCACCCTCTTAAAACCGTGATTTAAAAAATACAAATATTTGCCATTTGAAAATGTACAAGTCAGTAATGTGAAACAGATCTCTAGAACTTCTCCATCATGCAGATTTGAAACTCTATACCCATGAAACAACCCTTTTTCCTCCTCCTCTAAACTCTTGGTAACCGCCATTCTAATTTCTGTTTCTATGAATCTGACTACTTTTGATAACTCATGTAAGTAGAATCATACAATGTTTGTCTTTTTTCACTGAACAGAATGACTTCAAGTTTCATGGATGTTGCAGCATTTGAGAAGATTTCCCTTCCTCCTATTTTTATCCCTGGCATTGGGAATTGAACCCAGGGACACTCTACCACTAAGCTACATCCCCAACCCTTTTTATATTTTATTTTGAAACAGGGTCTCTGTAGGATGCTGGGTCTGTCCCCAAACTTGAGATCCTCTTCCCATACCCTTGGAGTAGCTGGGATTACAGATGTGCACCACTGCACCTGACTGATTTCCTTCTTTTCTAAGGCTGAATAAATATTCATGCACGTGCATGTTGTTGTTGTTGTTGTTGTTGTGTGTGTGTGTGTGTGTGTGTGAGAGAGAGAGAGAGAGAGAGAGAGAGAGATGTTTTTAAAATTCATTCATCAGTGGATATTTGGGTTGTTTCTACCCTTTCCATATCTTGAGTAGTGCTGTTATGAACATGGTTATGCAAATGCCTCTTTGAGACTCTGCTCTCAGTTCTTTTGGATAAATACCTAGACGTGGAATTATTGGATCATATGGTAGTTCTATTTTTAATTTTTTGAGGAACTACCAAGCTATCTAATGTGGTGTTGCACCATTTTACAATGCCACCAAGATTGTGGTGATACAAAATGTAGTGAATGGTATATATGAAACCAGAAGCAAAGTAGAAAGAATAGGCAAATTCTAATATGGAGGCAAACTTCATTTAGTCTGTTTCTTTTAGGTATTTTAACTGATGGCACCTGATTCATTAAGGTTCTTAGTTCTGGAGTGGAGGCATGTTATGGTGTGGATTTGGAATGTTCCTCAAAGACTCACATGTTGAAGACTTGGTTCCCAATGCAACAACATTCAGAGGTGGAGCTTTTAGGAAAGGATTGGATCATGGGCCCTCTATCCTCATAACTTGATTAATTCATTGATGGATGCATAATTTTTTTTTTTTTTTGGTACTGGGGATTGAACCCAGGGGTACTCCACCACTGAGCCACATGCCCAGCCCTATTTTTAAAAGAATTTGTGTGTGTGTGGTGCTGGGGATTGAACCCAGGGCCTTGTACTTGCAAGGCAAGCACTCTACCAACTGAGCTATATAGGATGCATAATTTTAATGACCACTGGAAGATGGTGGAAATTATGGGAGGTAGGACCTAGATGAAGGGAGCAGGTCCTTGGGGACATGGCCATGAGGACTATATCTTAACTCTGGCCCCTTTCTCTCTCCCTTTCTGCTTCCCAGCCACACCTTTGTGCTTCCAAATTCTCATTAAAAATAAAAAACAGCCGGGCATGGTGGCGCACACCTGTAATCCCAGTGGCTTAGGAGGCTGAGGCAGGAGGATCGTGGGTTCAAAGCCAGCCTCAGCATGGGCAAGGCACTAAGCAACTCAGTGAGACCCTGTCTCTAAATAAAATACAAAACAGGGCTGGGGATGTGGCTCAGTGACCGAGTGCCCCTGAGTTCAACCCCTGGTTCCAAAAAAAAAAAAATTAATAAATAAATAAAAAATAAAAGAAATAAATAAAAAACAAGGGGCTGCGATTATAACTCAGTGGTAGAACGCTTTCCCAGCATGTGTGAGGTACTGAGTTCGATCCTCAGCACCACAGAAAAATAAATAAATATGTCCATCTATGACTAAAAATAAATAAATAAATAACCAAAAGAAGCCTTCCAATCTTTCTTTTAGTACTGTAACTTCTGACTATCTCAGTTATCTTTTGAGGATCCTATGAGCGTGTGTAGTATGTGAGTGGGTTGGGTTCCACTAATGATGTGTGGAAGAGTAGGAGTGAGCAGTGCACTTAGAAGAGGGGTTCATTCTTTTTGCATGTGAAGTGTTACCCAAATGCTTAGTCACAATGACAGAGCAAAGTACTTCATGGCTTGCATGTGGAACAGTATTTATACTGAATAAGTATTTGGTAGTAGTGAAAAGAAAGTAGGAAGAACTGTTCAACAAGTTTTGAAGATTAAGAGGATTAGATAGGATACACAAAGTAAGATAGCCCTCTTCCAGTTCCAAATGCAAAATGTAGTCCTATTTACATTTTCTTTGGAAAAACTCAAGGTCCAGCTATTTTCCTTCCTTTAACTCCAAATCTATTGAACTTCTAGTCCTATAGACAACTACAAACAGGTAGGTTTTCCACCTTGCAGTATTTATTATTCATAAAACAAGCAAGCAGATTAAATTTTACTGTGTAACACACAGACAAATGCTACTTACTGTGCCAAACCTGTTTGTATGTTTGAAGAAACAATCTTTACTAGTGATTATCCAAACTCAGATTCTCCTGTTAGATTGGTGCAATAATTTACCAATAAATCTATTGCATCTACTCTCCCTTCTCTAATTCTTCTTTCACTCTTCTCATAAAGATAATCTAATCCCACTGGACTCCTTATGGCCATCTGACCTTGGGAAAATTACTTAAGTT
This sequence comes from Glaucomys volans, assembly GCA_020662805.1. Classification (NCBI taxonomy): domain Eukaryota; kingdom Metazoa; phylum Chordata; class Mammalia; order Rodentia; family Sciuridae; genus Glaucomys; species Glaucomys volans. The sequence goes on from JAJEJO010049769.1 coordinate 1,013,336, forward strand.
CTGTGTCTCCATTTATTTATCTTCTTCAAACATACAAACAGGTTTGGCACAGTAAGTAGCATTTGTCTGTGTGTTACACAGTAAAATTTTATCTGCTTGCTTGTTTTTATTTCTTAAGTCTGAACATGTGACAGATGGATTGATGCTTTTCCATTTTTCCCTTTCACTTATGACAAACTTTTGGGGCACATGAGAATCAGTTTTCAAGCTTGTAACAATACACATTCCTAAGTAGACCCACTGGGTCCAGCGTGGCATCCAGGAATCAGTGTTTTACTTTACTACCAGATGGTTCTTGGATCTTGTGTGGACAATCATCCCATGTAGGACCAAGTGAAAACTTCTTAGATTAGAATTCAGGGTCCAAGTATATCTTTCCTATATGTATTTTCTTTTATTCCTCCTGATCAGTCTTTGCAGCAACCATATTTAGCAGATTTTCTCTTTACTCATTCTTCACCATACACCCATGTGTTTTCCCAGATAGTATGGCCTAACTTTGTAATCAAATATATATTTATTCCTAGTAACCCAGAAGCTATCAATTTAAAAATATATTTAAGAATTGGTTGGGTATGAATATTAAACCATAATACGTGAAACCTACCTTCCCCTTTTGAAAATTAGGGAATAGTTCCTGGGTTACATCCCTGGGTACCTTAGGATAGCATTTAAAATTGACCTTTCTTTTTGCTGTCTTTGCACTCCTTTTTTTCTGAACACATTTTCCAGGCATAACAGTGAGCAAATAGTTCTAGCCTTTAAGCTGCTCAGCTGGCTTCTGTAAATAGAGACACTAAGGCAAAACTAGTTCCAACCTCAGCAGCAATCCACAGTACTTGAAATTAAAGTTCCTTTTCTTCTTATGCTGTTATGTTGGCTATGAGACTAAGACATTGAGTTGAAGGGAGGCAAGGAAAAAGATTGTCATTAATGAATTTATTTAGAATATTTTGAATACATTCAGATATCTCTGATGATCCCTTTTAGTTTCCAATTCCTGCAATTTGTCATAATACCTAAGGATGCTGTTTTGCCAAACAAACTGCTTATAATAAAAATGTAGTGTAGAGAGGCCAGTGTTGCAGGCTCCCCTGCCCCCTTTTCTTTTCCTCTTATTTTTTTGGTACTGGGGATTAAACCCAGGGGTGCTTAACCACTGAGCCACATCCCCAGCCATTTTTATAATTTAGTTTGAGACAGGGTCTCATTAAGTTGCTTAGGGCCTCACTAAATTGCTGAGACTGGCTTTGAACTTGCTGTCCACCTGCCTCAGCCTCTGAGCCACTGGCATTACAGTTGTGCACTGCCAGGCCTGGCAGTTATAGCCGCTTTTTTTTTTTTTTTTTTTGCTTGTTTCTTTTAATTTTTAAAACAATCTTTTAAGTTAGGCGTCATTATCTTAGTTTAGAAAGAGGACCTGAGAGCATGAAATTTGGTATTACAGAGCTAGGAACGGTGGTTTCAGATTTGAACCTGAGTCCCTTGACTTCATAGACTAATCTCTTTCTAGTGTGGCCTGGAGCCATATTGTTCAGATTCAGTTCCTATATTTGTTCCCCTTGACCCCTCTTCCCATTAAACTTGGAGATACTATGATCATGTTGTCAATGAAAAAGCCCATGTACCATTCAAGCATAGTTACTCAGATAGAATAGCAACTCTGAAGATAGATACTAACTAAAGATACTCTTTCAAGTATTTTTTTTACAGGAAAATCTCTCTCTCTCTTTCTCTCTCTCTCTCTCCCCCTCATTGTAGATGAACACAATACATTTAATTAATTTATTTATTTTTATGTGGTACTGAGGATCAAATGCAATGCCTGGAACCCAGTGCCTCACACGTGCTGGGCAAGTGCTCTACCACTGAGCTACAACCCCACCCCTCTTTCAAATCTTCTAGACAGTGCAAAGTTAGGTCTTTTGTGCATTCTAAATTTGATAATGACCTGACAATAAAATATACTTTCAATGAAAAGCAATTAACTCATTAAATTAGTTTTCTTAAAACCTTGAAAAATGTATGCAAATGGAAAAATGGCAGCATAGCACAAAAGATAACCATTTAGCCTAGGATCACATAGCACTTTGACAATTTAGCATAGTCAATATCCAGAATTTTTGACTCTAAATTAGCATACTTTTTTAAAGACAGATACTTGAAATACTAATTAGTGGAGTTATTTTAGCTATGAGAATGCATTTAAATAAAATAAACAGATGACAAGTATTATACCTGAGTGTGTGTCTTTGACTGTGAACAATATATTTAGGTTCAGCAGCAGAAATAAATGCAAGGTGTTCTATGTGACCAAGTGGAATTAATTTTGCAGCTTGAGCAACTGTTTCTTCCCACCACACACCATTTGGTAATCAATTGAATTGATGTCACTTGCTTATAAAGAAAACAGATTGGAAAACATTGTATTTAATAGTAGCAGGTAGAAAAGATTTCCCACTTTCCTTTCCTACTGTTTCCCACTTTCCTTTATTCTTTGCAGTGCTAGCAATCAAACCCAGGGTCTCATATGTTAGGCAAGCATTCTACCACTGAGCTGCATCCCCAGCCCTCCCCCTTTCTATTAAAGGAAGAAGACTATATGGTGAAGTGAAATAAGAAAAGGAATTGGAGTAAAATAATCCTGGATGTGAATGTTACCTCACCAACTTACTGACCTCTGTGGTCTTAGGCAAGTACTTAGCTTCTCTGAGTTTTAGTTTTCCTGTTGATAAACTTTGATCTGTAATCCATTTTCTAACAAGGTTGTGCGAAGCTAAATGTTCATGCAAATAAAATGTCCAACAAAGCCTGGAGCTTTGTAGATGATGGAAAATGGTAATTATTCTTATTATAATTAATAATAGGCTAATTTAGGGATTAAGATGAACAGTCATATTAAACAGTTTGTTCTGTTTTATCAGTAACCTGCTATAATTGAAGAAACCCAGAATCTTTTATTAGCCAGATAAAATATGACCTTCAATGGAAGACCTGATAACATATAACTTAAAAATAGAAGTTTTAAGAGAAAAGCCATTAGGAATGAGTTCATCAAAATGACTATATATATTGCCCAAAATAGAAGTCAATAATTATTTCAAACTAGTGCTAATTAGAAGATATAATGGAAAAAAATGATCACAGTTCTATGCACTATTGACACCATCACCAATAATGATAAAAAGTTTAAAAAGAATCTCAAAGTATATATGAAACTGATATATATATATTTTAAATTATAAAATTTCACTTAGTGATATAAAAGAAGACTCAATAAATGGAGAGGCATTCCAGTGATCACAGATAGGCAAATATTATAAAAGCTGTTAGTTTTTGATACATTAATTTTTAGGATAAATGAAATTATTGGGAAAATCACTGTAGAATTCTTTTTCTTTTTTAGAGGGAACGTGGCAACAGAATTCCGCTGAAAACAAATACGATGAACTAAAGGAAATTGTAAAGAAGAATAAATTCATTAGTGGAACACATTATAAAACTACAGTTATTAGAACTTCTCTTTTACTATATTGATACAAGAATAGTCAGACCAATTTAATAAATCAGAAATACATATTTATGTATGAAAATATATTAATATATGAATGCCAGGTGTAGTGGTGCATGCCTGTAATCTCAGTGACTCTGGAGACTGACACAGAAGGGTTTCAAGTTTTAGGTCAGCCTGAGCAACTAGTGAGAACATTTCTCATAATAAAAAGTAAAAGGGGTTGTGGATGTAAATCAGTGGTAGAATGTCCTTGGGTTCAATTCCTAGTATTGCAAAAATAAATAAATAATAAAAGGATCACAGTTTGTTTAACTATTTACTGACTAAAGGACATTTGGGTTAGTCCCAATTTGGTGATTATGAATAGTGCTGCTATAAACATTCAGTTATATTCATTTGTAAGCACAGGATTTCATTTCTCTTGGGCAGATATCTAGGAATTAGGAGTGGAATTATTGGGTCATATGGTAGGTATAAATTTAACTTTATAAGATACTGACAAGTTATTTTCCAAGTATTCCTATCAAAAACATGAGAATTCTAGTTGCTCAGCATCCTTATCAGCATTTGGTATTGTCAATTTTTAAAAACTTAGCCATTTTCTTAGGTGTGTAGTAGGGTATCATTTTGGTTTTAGTTACATTTTCCTAATGAAAGATGTTGAACATCTTTTTGGGTGATTATTTGCCATAACCTACCTTTTTTGGTGAAGTATCTGTTCAGATCTTTTCCCTATTTAAAAATTTTCAGTGTTGGGGATTGAACCCAGGCTTTGCACATGGCTAGGCAAGCACTCTACCACAGAGCTACATCCCTAGCCCTTTTAAAATTTTAATTTGATCCATAGTCTCAGTAAGTTGCCCAGGATGACCTCAAACTTGGAATTCTCCTGCCTCAGCCTCTGAATAGCTGGAATTACAGATATATGCCACAGTTCCTGGCCCTTTCCAATTTATAATTGTGCTGTTTTCTTTTATTGTTGAGTTTTTAGAATTCTTCATATAGTCTTGATTCAAGTGCTCTGACAGAAATGTGACTTGCAAATACTTTTTCCTATTCTGTGGCTTATGTTTTCATTTTATAGAAGTCTTTTGAAGAACAAAGTGTTTTGTTTTAAGAAAGTCTACAAGTTTTTCTTTTATAGATTTTACTTTTGGTGTTGTAGCTGAAGCACTTGTTTAATCCAAGGATTTTACCTAACTTAGATTTTCTTCTGTTTTCTTCTAGAAGTGGTATAGCCTTACATTTTACATTTAGGGTGCTAGTCCATTTTGATTTAGTTTTTGGTATAAGGTAAAGTTTTAGTCTTTGTCCTTTGGACATCTGTTTGACACTATTGGAAAAATAACATAAAACTAACCCTTCTTCATTGAGTTGGCTTTTTACTCTGTCAAAAATTAGCTGATGTTGGTAAAGTTCTGTTTCTGAACTCTATTCTGTTTCATTGGCCATTAGTGTCTATTTTTATCAGTAACAAATTGTCTTGATTACTGAAGCTTTAGAGTAAATCTTAAAATCAATTATTGTAAGTACTCCATTTTTCTTCTTTGGCTGTTCAGTTTACTTTACTTTTTCATTTTTATTTTAGAACAAGCTTGTGAATATCAACAAAAAAATCCTTGGGATTTTGATTAGGATTCCTTGAATTTTAGATCTAATTATTTATGGTACAGCTCTCCACTTACTGAAGTCTTTGGTTTCTTTTTGTAGTTTTTAACATAAAGATCATACACATGTTAACTTATATCTAAACATTTCATATTTGGGCACTATTCTAAGTGGCATTAAAAATTATATTCAAATTCATAGCATGTAGAAATACAATAGATTTTTAATGTTAATTTTGTATTATGCAACCTTGCTAAAGTTGTTTATTAGTTCTAGGAATGAATTTTTTAAACTTCTGTGTTTTCCAGTCTAGTCCCAAACCCTTGGGCTCAAGTCATTTTCCTAAGTAGTAAGGTATGTGCTACCTATCTGGCTTAGGATCTGATTTTAAGAATTCTGTTTCTAGTCTTGATCTTTTGCTGTTACAAGTGGTCCCTAATTTAATGATATTTTTCAACTTTATGTTGGTATGAAAACATTATGCATTCAGTAGAAACTGTTCCTCACATTTTGAATTTTGATCTTTTCCTGGGCTAGCAATTTACATTCTGTTAGTCTTGTGATTCGAGGTCGGTGACAGCAACAAATAAACAATACTCTATAGTGTACTATGTTGTTAAGCTATGATGTTTGATAGTTTAGCTGAATTAAATACATTTTTGATATGATATGTTCAACTTACAGTGTTTTCAAGATGTAACTCCATTGTAAGTCTATGAGCATTGTGCTTTGTAACATATTTACTCTGAACTTGAATTATTAAAGTTACATTTGTTATTTCTTTCTTTATTTATTTGGTACTGGGGATTGAAACCATGGGTGCTTTACCATTGAGCTACATCACTAACCTTTTATATTTTTTATTTTGAGACAGGATCTAAGTTGTTTAGCACCTTGCTAATATGCTGAGGCTGGCCTTGAACTTGCAATCTTCCTGCCTCAGTCTCCTCTCTGGGATTACAGGCACATGCCACCATGCCCAACTTTCCTTTACTTTAAAAATATTATTTTGAGATAATCCCACTTACAAAAAAATTGAAAAATTAGTAGAGAATTTCTATGTATTCTTTATTCAGTTCTTTTTTTGATGTTAGCACATTATATAATCATCAAAATCATCGAGACTAGGAGTTAATACAGATAACAATACTGTTTGCTAATTTGCAGATCTTATTTAAATTTTATCACTTTTTTCATCACTGTCTTTTATTGGTTATAGATCCAGTATAGGATCTCACATTGTATTTAGTTGATAACTTTCCTTAGATTCTTCTAATCAGTAATAGTTCTATCTGGATAGTCTTTATCTTTAATGACTTTGACACTTTTGAACAGCACTGGTCAATTATTTTCTAACATTTCCCTGAATTTGGGTTTGCCTGATGTTTTCTTCATGATTAACTGAGGTGATGCAGTTTTTTAAAAAATATTTTTTAGATGTCGATGGACCTTTAATTTATGCTGAGAATGGAACCCAGTGCCTCACACATGCTAGGCAAGTGCTCTACCACTGAGCCACAACCCCAACCTGGTGATGAGTTTTGATAAGTATACCATAGAATTAATATTGTAGTCTTCTTGGTGCATTATATCAGATGGTCCATGTTGAAAATGTCTTAATACTATTGATTTAATTTTAATCATTCTATTAATATAGTGTCTGCTAGTTTTCTCCACTATAAAGTTACTATTTTTTCCTATGGTTATTACCAAGTATCTGGTTAAGAGATACTTTGAGGTTATACAAATATCCTACTTCTCAAAATACTCTCACTCAGTCATTTTTTTACATTCTTTTTCCCAACAATTATTACTGTGGTGTTTGCCTAATGGTAATTTCCTACTTTCTTTTTCTTCTTCTTCTTCTTTTTTTTTTTTTTTCCTTTTTTGTGCTGGGAATCAAAGTATGTGCTCTGCCACTGAGCTATGCTCCCAGTTCCAATTATTTTGCTTTTGTTTTTGTTTTGTTTTGTTTTTAACTGAGAAAGTATATTTCAAAGTATTAACTTTAGAGGGAGTTTTAACCTAGGAGCAAAGGAAGATACTGCACTTTGGCACTTTCGTGTTTTTAGTGTGAGTGTTCTCTGTGTTTTGGCCACCTGTTCCAAACATGTATTGCTTTGGAGGCAATTTTCTCAAATGGAGAGACAGTATATAGAGTTTGACATGTCCCTGCCCTTCTTTGGTTGTTCTTTGAGGAGGCACTCAGGTACTTGTTGATTTCACTTGTAACCCCATTAAACCTTGATTTTTTCCCTGCTGCATTTACTGGTATTGTAAAAACAAGCCATTCTCAAAGTCTTGCTTCTGCTTCTGCCTGAGGTCCCATAATAAGTACTGGAAGAGTTCCCAAACTGGTTAAGCCATGCTGACTCAGCTGCCCATGGGCACCACACACACACTTCTGAGCCTTTTGCAGATGCCAGGTTTCACATCTTGCTCTGTTTTTATTATCCCTTCTACATTTATTAGTAGGAATTTTACTATAAGGAAATGCTGACCCTTCTACTCACTTTTTTATATATTCAGTTATTTATTTATAGCAGTATGAACTCATAGGTATTTAGTTATTTTTAACTGTTATCTTCTTTTGCACATTCTGATGGTAAAGAAGCAAATGAATACATAGAAAATAATAAATAAAATGCAATAAGGATGTATATAGAGATAGTGGTGATGATTGTACAACAATGTGAATGTACTTAATGCCACTGAATCCATATATGTAAAATTACTAAAGTGGTAAATTATATGTCATATGTATTTTACTACAATTGAAGGGAAAAAAAAACCCTTAAAAATAGGGCTATCGAAGAACTAAGAGGCAAGTGATTAAGAAAAATGTCTATAATATCCAGTGATATTTTCCCCCCTCAACATAGTTATCAGGTTTGTATAAGTGTTTAGCCTTGCTTGTTTCCCCAAACAATTCAGATTTCTCATTGAACTGATCTTAAGTTGTTATCAAGTATTATTACTACCCTCCATGTACTGTAATAAAGAGTTAACTTAACACACCCTGATAAGGTGTCTTTTGAGAAAGCAAATATAAAAACAAACCAAGAAAGTGTAATAAAGAGACATTAACCTTTCTAAGCAAGTCTGACTTGACGAAGATTAACTTGACCATCATGTAATGGATGGAGTCTAATTGGGTGTTTACAACCAGGGAAGCAAACAAGAAGCATTTGATTCCAATGCTAGGAATCAAACCCAGGGCCTTAAGCATGCTAGGCAAGCACTGAACCACTGAGCCACAGCTCCAGCCCAAGATATTGACAAACTATGATGAAATCATCTGACTCAGGCCCCTGGATATATCAGCTATCTATTGCAGTATATCAAGTCACCACAAACCTCAGTGTCTTGGAGCAGTAGCAGTAATTTATTTCTGCTTGAGATGGGTAGTTCTTCTGTGATCTCTCCCAGGCCATGTTGCTGCATTGGTAGATAACTTAGAACTAGAGGATCTAAGATGGCCTCACTCATATGTTTAGGGCTTTGATGGAGATGGCTGGATAGCTGTGAAGTCTCTCTCCATGGAGTCTTCTGATCATTCAGTGATTTAGCCCTTGCTTCTCTACATGGCAGCTGGGTCCAAAATTAATGAAGGCAGAAGATGCAAGAGACCTGGTTCCTGAGACCTGGAACTCTCACTTCAATTATGCCTCGTTCATAAGGACAGCCACAGTGGGTTGATGGAAAATTGCAGGAGTATCACAATACAAAGGGATGTGGACACATGGAGATAGGATTCAGTGGGAACCATTATTACAAGATTCTCTCTTGATGGGAATAGAAGCAAAAGGGCAAGATTTGACAGGTAAATTCTCAATACATGCTCTTTGATTGTTTATCTAATGACAGATACCAAGGGAGGAAAAGAGTTTCAGAAAGGAAGGGGTGTGGTGGGTGTGTGGTTCAGTGGTAGAGCATACAGTTAATATGTGTGAGGCCCTGGGTTTAATCTTCAGCAGCCTCCCACCCTCCAGAAAAGAGGGGGATTAAACAAAAGGTTGAGAATAACTTAGCCTGAGAAGGATATTGTTTTGGGTCACAACTTTAGAGAGAGCATTTTCAGTAGAGTATGAAAAAGATTGCAGAGCATTAAGAAGAGAACATGTGGTGAAAAAAGAGGCAGTCTGTATTTTTGGCTTGAGAAATTTTATTTAGAAGATAAATGATAGTTAAGCAGAGCAGGAGATTAAACAAAGTATGCTTTAGATTATGAAAAACTCAATGCATATTTGAATAAAGATTCCGTGAAAAGTGAAAGTTTGAAAAGGTTGAAGGGGGAGAGGGATGATTCTTGTAAAGAGCTGGGAGAGGACGAGATAAAGAGCACAGTTGGAGAGATTGTTTGATCTTAAAGGAGCTGGATAGCCTGAAACTGGAGAGAAACTTGAGTGAAAGAGAAAGGGAGGAAGAGAGGAAGAGAAAGAAGATTCCCTTCCATGAAGTTGGAAATGAACTAATTTTCTGGTCATAGGGTGGAATGGAAGACTTAAAGGGAAGGACAGTTTGGAAATAGCCAATGCAGGCAATGGGTATAGAATCTGCAAGATAAATCCAAGGACCTTGGAGCAGTTCTAGAGACTTCACGGAGTAAAACCTTTAACAGGTCAGTTCTTCATATAGTGACTTTCTCTAACAATACTCTAGGAACCTGGTTGAGGGTAGATAGCAAAAGACACAAAGAACTTTTAGGAAAAAAAATGAATGCTAATGAGGGAAGTATTTAAATGATCTTTTAGAGTAAATATTTTTCTAGCATTTAGTCAAATTGCCTCTCTCTCTTCCACCCTTTTCATGGTTTCATGAAACTTGTATAATCATTCCAATTCCAGGTTAAAAGAAGTTTCCATCTGCTATAACATGAGCAAAAGCTGTAGCTTGACCAGTCCTAATTCTTGGTATCCACACCCACCTCCTGTTGTAGAGTATTTCTTGTCATATCTCATTTCTGATTACAATTTCTGGGAATAATTTGCAAAATTTCCAGAAAAGTGACACATCTTGGAGATAAGATAGTAAGTATTCTTTTCAGGTGGAAAGTACCATTATAATCATCTTTATCACTTCATCCTCATAAATAACACACCTTATTTGCTGACATTTTACTTTATGTATCCCAAGGCTACAATATTAGATGCATATAAATTTAGAACTATATGTCCTTTTAATCAATTGTACATTTTATCATTGTGTAGTGAGAAGATCTCTTTGCCTCTAATACTGCTTTTCCCTGCAAATGTCTATTCTTACCGCATATTAAGAGAGCTCTACTAATTTTCCTTTTGTCTTTATTTACCTACTTCATCTCTTTTATTCAGTTACTTTCAGCCTCTCTGTGTGTTTTTGTTTTGTGTCTTCTGTATCCTGTTTATAGTTGGATTTTGTGGGTTTTAATTTAATCTGAAGACCTTTGGTTTTTAAATTGATCAGCTCTAATTTTATTTCATAAAATGAAGTCAGGTTTTGAATAGATCTCAATAGTTTATTACTAGCTAAACCATTATGAGAAATTTAGAGAAATGAGAAAATTTGCCCTTAATGAACAATTCTAAACTTACGAAGTTTCCCTTAAAACATGGCATATACATTTAAACATTTCAAAGAAAAATGTTTTCTGACTTATTAGGATTACTAGATACACCAATGATTCAATTAGAAAATGAGGCATTTTCTAAGCCAAAAGCAATATATGTGACAATATGTAATTTTTTATGATAGATGATAAGAATTATTCACATTTCATAGATTAAGTCACTATAACTCAGAATAATTAGACTTATTGAAGACCATAGAAATATTAATAATTAAATAGAAATATTTAATTAGTAGCATATATTTAATAATTAAATATTTAATAATTTAATAATTAAATAGAAATATTTAATTAGTAGCAAAGTCTGATTTTAAGATATTGGTCTGTCTGGTGGTTTTTTTAACTCATTTTCATAGGTAGGAGCCTCTCATAATGAAATGAATGGACTTTCAAGTTATTCACTTTGGCATCCAGTCCCTTCTCTGGTACTGGTTAGTTGAATGATTTGTTTCATCTCTCTAAGACTCAGATTCCTTACTCAAGGTATCTATATTGCAAGACTGGCCATCTAAAACTATATATGTGTAGTTTCTAGTGTCATGTCTGATATATGCATAGCATATGCCCAATAATTGGTGATGTCATCTTTGTTATTAGTAGTAAAAGTTAGCTATTACATTTTCAGCACTTGTCTTTTTGTCTCATTTATTAGCTGAATTATATGGATTGTGGAAAATTGGCAGTGAGCCAGGGGCAAGCACCACTAAACAACAATGGCCCTTAACCCTGAGACAGAAAATTTTCTACAAAAACTGGATTATAGCCCCATTATTTTCTTATGTCCACCATAAAGTAGAATAAATGTTTTCCTATAGTAACTTGTGATTGGGAAGTTTATTGGATACATTTTCATTTGAATAGATAAACCTTTTCTTTGAAAGGGGTAATTTTTAAAACTTTCCACATTTCTACAAAGTCTGGTTTAACTCAAGAAGTTCATCAGTTTTAATATTCAGTTTCCCAGCTTTTTAAAGCTTTGTGACCCTACCCTGGCATAACAGACATGTGAAATGTAATTTGAGTATTAATTTTATGCTAGAGTAAGACCTTTATAAAATTAAAAACTCTGTTGATAATTCCTTTTCCCTAGAATGAGGCCTAAGATTCCTTTTTTCCAAACCTACAAAGATAAGATATGGTCCTAATAAAAAGTGCATTTTGAAATACACCATACATTTAGGGATTGGGCATATAGTAAAGATAATATAGTTCTTTGGCTTTTTAAGAATTATTTGATATACAGATAGAGGTTTGAATGAAGTATTCTTTGATTTTGACAATCATTTTTCCTTTTCAATTTGGGAACCATAAAAGATGTTGTTTTTTTCTAGATCCTGTCCTGGGCTTGTGAAAAAGATGAAGTTCTAAATTGGATAGATTGGGTGGATTCAAAGTTGTTATCCTTATGTGCATTTTCCTGGTCTTTGTTTAAACAGTTTAGAATCGAAGTTATTTTTTATTTTTATTTTGGGGGTGGGGGGTGGTACTGGGGATTGAACCCAGAGGCACTTTATTACTGATCTACATCCCCTGCCCTTTGACTTTTTATTTTGAGACAGGATCTCATTGAGTCATTAAGGGCCTCCCTGAATTGCTGAGACTGGCCTTGAACTTGATCCTTCTCTCAACCTCCTGAGTAGCTGGGATTACAGGTGTGCGCTATTGTGCCTGCTTAGAGTCAAACTTTTAATGATGAATCTCTAAAGGAAATAAACAATTGTAAATGAAAAGAGGAATAGGAATCCTATACATCTTTTATTGTTCATTTTCTCCCTCTTTTCCCTCATTTTACACAAGAGCATTTTCATCCCAAAATTTAAGTTGAAATCAAAAGGAAAAGAAGATTCCACTCCTTTTCGTTAAAAAGCATTTTAAATCCTAGAATGTTATACAACTCTTCATGTGATAATCCACTGAAATATTAATTACCTCCCTCTATCTTAATTGTAACATTTACTTAAAAAAGGATTGAGTCATTAGTTGAATCTTCTGTTGACCTTGGAACCACAGTCCAGCTAAAATACTTGCTTGTAGCGCACCTAGGCATCCCTCCAGGGAAGTTTAAAAATCTAATCTAATAAAACACCATTGCTTTTTTTAAAATATAACTTTTGCTTACTTAAAAATTTATATCCAATAAAATTTGCTCATTTCATGTTCAGTTCTATTGATTTTGCTAAATGTATAATCAAGATACAAAACAGTTTCCTTACCCCCTCAAAATTCCCCTGTGCTTCTCCTTTGTAGTCAGTCTTTCCCTCCTACCTGTAACTCCTGATAAAGCCCTTGTCGGTTCTCTGCTCTATAGTTTTGTCCTTTCTAGAATGTTAGGTAAATGAAATTATATAATATAGCTTTTTTACTGTAGCTCCTTTTACTTAGCATAACGCATTTGAGATTTATACATTCTCTTGCATGCCAGTGGTTTATTTCTTTTTTATTGCTATTTTGTGGCTATCCCACGGCCTCTCCATGTCATAAGTTAAAGGAGATTTGGATGCTCCCAAGTTGCGATTATGAATATCGCTGCTATAAATGTTTGTGTACAAGTATTTTTGTGAAGACACACTTTCATTTGTCTTGGATAAATACCTAGGAATGGAATTGCTGAGTCATATAGTAAAGGTGTATTATTTAAGTTTATAAGAGATGGTCAAACTATTTTCAAAAGTGTCTATATTGTTTTGCACTCACACAAATGATTTTTTAAAAGTTCATTGTTCTACATCCTTGCCAACAATTGGTATTGTCAAGTGTTTGTTTGCTTTGTTTAGCCCTTCAACAGATGGCTAATCATTGCCATTTTTTGTTTTTGTTGTTTTGTTTGTTTTTTGGTGCTATGAATTGAACCCAGTTACTAAGCACTCATTCTACATCTGAGCTATATCCCAGATCCACTCATTGCATTCTAATGTTTAGTTTGCTCTTTGACTTGCTTTCAGTGGATGTTCTTACAATGTTTGGAATGTATATGTAGAGAGTAGAACTACCTCTCTTTGCTTCTGCAGCTGGGACTGTGGTTCAAATTCTCTAGTAACTGTGCTATCTCTTTTGCACTTAAAATTTGAGTGGCTATTATTCTGATAAATTTTTTTCAGAGTTTTAGATATATGTTCAGTAAGTGATCATACTCTTCTGGTGAAGATAATAAAGTTTAATATGTGTGTCCACATATTAAAAATAATACTATTTTGGAACTGGGGCTGTGGCTCAGTGGTAGAGCGCTTGCCTAGCATGTGTGGGGCACTGAATTCGATTCTCAGTACCACATATAAATGAATAAATTAAAGGTCCATCAACATCTAAAAAATTTAAAAAAATAAAAATAATACTATTTTATTGGGTAACTTTTATATTAGTACTCTTTGCCTCATTTTATTTTCAAACGTTGGATCACCATTAATAGGGAAGAAAGGAGGAGAGAGAAAAGGCAGAGGAATAGGAGATTATTCCTTGGGAATATGGAAGTATGGTTGATTCTTTGATCTTTTAAAAAAAATTTTTTCAGTTGTCAATGGACCTTTATTTAATTAGTTTATTTATATGCAGTGCTAAGGATCCAACCCAGGGCCTCCCACATGTCAGGCAAGCAAGCTCTCTACCACCTAGCCACAGCTCCAGCCCCTGATTATTGTTATTATTATTATCCTCCTCCTTCCCCTCCCCCTTCCCCCCTCACCCTCCTCCCCTTCCTCCTCCTCCTCCTCCTTTTTTTTGGTACTGGGGGTTGAACTCAGGGGCACTCAACCACTGAGCCACATCCCCAGCCCTATTTATGTAGAGGCAGGGTCTCTCTGAGTTGCTTAGCACCTCTCTTTTTGCTGAGACTGGCTTTGAACTCACAATCCTCCTGCCTCAGCCTCCTGAGCCTCTGGGATTACAGGCATGCACCATTGCAAGTTGCTCAGCCCCTGATTCTTTGATTTTAAGATACAATGTGGGAAATAATTCTTCCAATGTGACAAGTTACCCATGTTATATGACTTTTGTTCTTAAACCTCTCCAAATGTTTTATATCTTGGAGTCAACTTGTTTCATGTAAGGGTAAACTCAATATAGTCAATTTCTCCATAACTATAGATGACCTCTAGCCATTGACTCACAAAATTAAGTTTTCCTAGTGATGACACAAAAATATAATATGCAGGTCCAAATAGAGATATGGAATCTAGATATTTTGAAGCCTTGGAAGAAAATCCTCCCCCTCTTTTAAGGAAAAATTGGAGAAATTAAAATTTGATGGTACCTTTAAAAAATACCTTTTATAATTTTTTTTGTTTATGTGTTTTCTGTGTGCTGAGGATTGAACTCAAGCCCTTGTGTATGCTAGGCAAACAGTATCACTGAGCTATACTCCAGTCTTTATGATTACTTTCATTATAAAAGCATATTTTAGAATACTTTGCTTATAGTTCAAAAAGATAATGTTGTAGAAATATTTTTCAGATAAGTTTCAGCTTATCAGTTGAATTTTTAAGTGTTTTTAATTTTTAGTTACAAGGTAAGTACTGAATCTTAATGCATTTTGAATACATTTCTTCTAGTGTTTTCTGATTTGGTATTGAACAAAAGATGATATCAATATTACAATATATTTTGTATGTCTTCTGAATAGAAGGGGGAGTGACAAGTTTAGGAGAATCCTAGAGCATTTTTTTTGTATTCTTAATATATAATAATATTTGAGATATAGAAAAGCATGAGTAAAATTATTATTAAATGAATATGGAATTGTAAATTGAGTTTTGCAAGGGTATTTACTCAACTTTTAAAGAGGTTATATAGTAGAATTTCAGAATGTACTCATAAACCAGATTCTTCTGTATTAGTTACAGTTACATGTATTTATCCAATATCTGTGTTTAAGTGCAGTACTTGTTTATAATCACTTTTAGCTTAGGAACAACACTGTTATCAATTTAACATTTCTTTGTTCTAAGAAGTTTGCATTACGAATTGACTGAAGACACAGGTTTTTTCACTTTCATTTTCAAATTTTTCATTTATTGCTTTTATAGTTCCTTTTTTATTTGGCAGGGGGAGGGTACTAAGGGTTGAACCCAGAAGTACTTTACCAATAAACTACATCCCCAGCCACCCCATCTTTTTTTTTTTTAAGACAGGGCCTTGCTAAGTCGCTGAAGCTGGCCTCAAACTTGTGATTCTCCTGCCTTAGCCTCCTGAGCCACTGAAATTATGGGAATATGCTGCTGCCACTGGTTGTAGTTCTTTTTTATCTGTAACGAGCTATCACACCATTATATTAAATTGCTTGAGCCTCCAGACATCATAGTTAAGTACAACATCCAGAAAGAACTGCAAAAGGAAGCACACAGAGAGCGGGGACATATTCACTGGGACATACTATCACAATTAATTTTTTTTAAACTTGCAGCATTAATGCAAAATAGTTGCAGATACAGGAACACTCTAAAAATTCTTTGGAAGATATAATAAACTTTTTACTGAGTAGGGATTTAAATGATTAAAAGTTGGATGGAAAGAAAAAACTGCCAGGTATATGAAAGGCCCAGAAAAGGTCATTAGTGTGTTCAAGTAGATATTCTCCTATAAAGACACGCGTTTGTGTACAAAGGGAAACTTGTGGGACTTGTAAGCAAAATTACTCTCTTCGTCCTTAGTAAGGAAAGTTTGAAAAGGTGTACCATTTGATTTGTATGCAATGATTGCTGTGGATATTTTTACATCAAAATTATTCCATAAGTTGAAGTTCTCTGGGGAACTGTTCTTTCTCTGGGCCTTTATATATTTTTTCTTCCTCCTCTTCCTTTTCCTCTTCCTCCTCTGCTTCCTCCTTCTCCCTCTTTCTTCCTCTCTCTCTCTTCTTGTTCAGTTCTGGGGATCAAACCCAGAGCCTGGCACATGCTAGGTAAACACTCTACCATTGAACCACGCCCCTAGGTCCTGGGCCTTTGTATTTCTCTCTTCAAATACTTAAAGCAGCTTGGCACTAGGTTTTAGTTTTTTATTCTTCTTCAGGGTTCAAATCACTATGTTTCATTGTTCTCCAGAAACCAAATAACAAAAAGAAAAAAAAAACATTGCCAAAGATTGTATTCTGCCTGTGAACATTTACATTGCTTAAATTATTTCTGAATAGAGTTTTCCCAAGAAGTACAGAGCACTAGAAGGTACCCTACTTGGCAAATTTTTATTTCGTATTTTTCTTGGGCAACTGAATGAGCTTTTAGGCATTTCATTGATACTATCTGTGCTTAGCTTTCAGTGTCCTCTTCATATTGTTTCATTCTCATTAACATTCACACTAGTGACCTACCATTAATCATGTCAGAGACTCCTTTGAGTTCTGGTGTCTGTGATTCCACCTCATTAAAAGTCAGCATTTCCTAGGTTGTCTTTGGTAGAGGTCTTTCCCATTTCTTCTACCAACTGAAATTTCCTTTTTTCTTTTTCTCATTGCTGGCATTCTACTAAGGGGATTGAATTATTTCTGCATTATCTCCTCTCTGGTTCCACACAAATGTTCAGAACTGTGATGGGTCTGAGATTTAACTTTTCATTTAACTTAGATCATTTCATTTGAGGTTGGTTGATCAAGGAACCTCAGATTCTGAGCAACAAATGAAAACATGCACATGTTCTCTGATATTTGGTGTGCTTTGTTCTTGCTTCCTTTTCTTTGATTATTTGGGGGGAAAGTATTAACATGATAGCACATCTTTGTCTTGATATTTCAGCCCCCTTCCTACAACTAGGGTGGTTTCTCTTGCTAAAATATTTGCCATTCACCCTACTATGGGCAGGATGTTTAGTACCATGGCATATAATTAATAAATGCTTGTTTTTCATACTCCCTGAAACCACATCCTAAATTCTTCTGTTTTTATCATTATATTTGTAGGCATACATATTAGTGATGTATAGAACCTAGTATTATAGGGTATCCTCTTATTTTTTACCTGGATCGTTCACAACTTGCATTTCTTTTTAACAAGGCACTAATTCTGTTTTCCAAACATTGTTCGAAGATGCCATGGAAATAAACCAACTCCCAGGCTCTCAGATCTTGTCCATAGGGTATAACAAAGCTGTTACATTTATGTTATTTTATCTAGTATCACTTCCCACTTTTTCCCAGTTGTTGTGTTAATTGTTGCAGTACTTCCAAACCCTATTTTGGGGGCTGTTATAGGTCCTATTATTATGACCTGTTTACAGATGAGAAAATGAAAGGACAAGGAGGTTAACTAACTTGCCTAAGGTTATGAAGTTGGTGAGGGAATAGGATAGTAAGCCTTAGCTGCCAACCTCTGTGGTCTATGTTCAGAATATTTTGCTTTATTGCCTCTTTGCATTCCAGGAGAGTTACAAGTAGTAGGTGTCCTTATGTTTCACAGTAGGGGCAATAAAGTTAGACCTTATGGTGGAGTGAGTTTTAACTTCTTGAAATAGGAGGAAGGTTTGAATATGTGAAGAAGAGAGAACATTTCAAGTGCACAGAATGAGCAAAAGTTCAAAGATGGGACTAAGAAGAGTATGTTCAGGAGATAATGAAGAGATTGAATTTACTCAGTAGAAATAATAGTCAATGAACCTGGTTAGTACTGAAGGTTTATCCATTAAATCATTACTAAAAAAATAGTTTTTAATCTGAGTTCTTATATTAATTGCATTCTTTTAAAAATATTTTTTAAAAATACTAATTCTGTCTAATGCTTTGAGAATACTGATTTAGTATTCAGATTGAAATACTTTTAATAAAGAAATAACAGAATAAAATTCACTGTCTTAAAAAAAATTCACTGTCTTTATTATTGATCTTTTTATTTTTCTTTAGCTAGTTCTGTCTGCACCAGCATAATTTGGTTAGTTTAACCTGTGATGAAATTGGTCCAGCAGGAAGAATTGGATATATGTTGAATTTCTGCCAAATTCCAGAAGAAAAATGTTATTTTAAGCATTCTGTCCATTTTTGGTGGAGCAAAGGTCTTACCATGAAGTTGTCCTTGGCAGTTTTAAAAACTACTGAACATGCTTATGTTATTTACAAACCCACTACACACACATTCCTGGAAGATAGATACCATGTGAAAATATGTAACTCTGTCAAAGAAATATCATGCTTATGTGGCTTAGTTAAAATAAGAATTTCTTTTTCTTCAGTGCTAGGACTTGAACACAGGACCTCACACATGTGAGACAAGTGCTCTGCCACTGAGCCACATGAGCAGCCCCTAAATGAAGAACAATGATTTTGATGGCAGGCTGATTCCTTTACTAAACTTGGGGTTGAAGAAATCTGAACTTTCCTTTGGGTTTTTTAATTCACTACGCATGCTTGAGATGTGCATAAAATAAACAAATCATCCACCAATATATATTTATTCATTTGTTTTATTTATAAATTAAAAGAAATGTGAAGAATCTGGTAATAAACTGAGACCAAGGGTTAGGAACTGAAGAAGCATGAGAGGTATAGCTGGCCAAGTGGGAATTTCTCCATGGAATCCTGTTTTGACTTGCGTAGCTATGCTGCATGTGATCATACAAAGAATTTTGAAGCTTAATTTCTTTTTCTAAAATAAGAAAGCATATTCCTTTATAACTTTTGTCAAGTCTCTGCATTTGCAGTTATCCAATAACTTTTAGAAAAACAATAAAAATAGCATTAAAGATTATATTTCCAAGCTGAACTTTTATCAGCATTTTACCATTTTATATACTGCCTTACCTATTCATGAGTATAATTTGTGCCATAGATTTCTCTGACTTCTGTTAGTCTAAGGTCATCTCTAATTTGAACTGAGGCTTATTCCTAGAGTATATTATAAAAAATGAGTAGATGTAGCAAAAAAAAAAAATCCTAACCTTTAAATAAGACTTTGTATTAGAAGAATAAAACTGAGGGCTTCTAATTATTTTTATCCAAAGAGCTGCTTGAAATATACCTAAAGAAAATATTTATTTTCTAACTCTTTCAATTTGGGAAAGACACTCATATTATGATTGGTTTTTACTACTGATCATGATGAACCTGCAGACTTTCTTCTCTGGATTTATTGTTCATCATTTCTTAGCTTAAATCTTCAATCCTCCACTAGTTTCTTCCTAGGTGGAACATATTAGCTCATGATTCCAGTTGTGACACAATCTTACATGACCTTGTATATGTTATCAGAGTTAATCATCAGAGCCTTAGGCCTTTGCTCTTATGCAGTGGGATTATTTATTATTTAACATGTCATTTCTAGCCTGTGCTCTCAGTGCCATGTAGATAAGGCCCCACTTCCAATCCAGAAAAACTAATAACATAAAGAGTACTGGAAGGGAAATTGAGAATGTTAGCTTTGTAATTATGAACCATAGATAATTTTATGTTCTCTGTTTACATTTTCCTAATTTAAATAAACAGTATAGAAAGTAAATTGGTACTAGACTTAATTTTATTAAGCCTTATAAATTTGTCACAAATATTTATTATGAGAAATAAAATAGAGTTCATTTTATTAAGAGGGCATTGAATCTTGGTTGATATGTCTCTTTCCTTTCCTTTTCAGAGTATGTGTGTAACTGCTCCAGGGTTGGAAGCCTGGATGTGAAGCACTGCAACCAGACAACAGGGCAATGTGAGTGTCAGAAAGGTTATCAGGGTCATCACTGTGAAGCCTGTGCGGAGGGCTTTTACCTGAATCACACTTCTGGGCTCTGTCTGCCATGTCACTGTAGTCTACACGGGGCCCTCAGCATTCTCTGCAACAGGTAAGCAGTAGAGGATGGAGGGAAATTTCATTTTATTTTAGCAAGGGAGAAAAAAGGCTGGTTTAAATAAAGGGAAAGAATGATCATAAATTTATAAAATATTTTGTGTACTTTTATTCCCTCACCCTGTATGTTGTATTTAATATCAAACTCCAAAAGCTTCTCATTTATTGATTTAGTTATTAAACAGCACCAGGGATACCAATTTTGCTTTGTGATGGTTTCTCTTAATTTCATAGAAAAAAAATTAAGGAAGGAATCTGATTTCTGAAAGGGCTAACTTTTAGGTATTTCCAATGAAAATATTTTGTTTTATTTATTTATATATGACTGGATTTTAAGGAAACTTAGTCTTTGGTTTACTTCTTTCTCCTATCAAAATTCTAGGTTTAAACATCTAAGACTTCACTTGGTTATATACAATTTTTTTTAAAGCTAGTGGTAAATAGACTGGTTTCATCTTATTTACCATTACATGTTTGAGACCAAAACCAGCTTAAATTACCTTGAAAAAGTTTGTGATTGGGAGGAGACAATCTAGTGGAACCATGCCTTGTTATGTAAGGTTTACCTATTACTACACTGAAAGTAATTATTCTTTGGCCTTATATAAGGTACTTAGCTTTTTGTGGATCCCCAGTCAAAGAGATGAAGAGTCAATATTATGTAATAAAAAGAATATAGCTTTAGAATTAGTGTCACCTGGGTATAAATCCAAGATCTGCTGCCACTTCATGGTTGTGTGCTGTGGGCAAGTCATTTCATTTCACTGAATCAGTTTCTTCTCAAGACTGTTGTAAAGGTTAAATGAGTTGATGTATGTAAAATGTTCAGCACACATCACTTAATAAATCCTGGTTTGTTTTAATTTCAAGGAATATTTTTGGCTTACACAAAGGAATGTTTTTAAAGAACTTTTAGCTCCTTGGCAAAAAAAAAAAGTGCTTTATATTTATCCCTAGCAATAGATATTTTGGATGCTTTACAAATCATATTATATTATTGTACTATATTGTATCATGTTGTCCTTCTATGAACATATAGAAATGACCTTGATTAAGAAGTTATCATTTCAAATGCAACAATAATCAATGTTTATGACACTCGGTATTGTAACAGTTATTTGTCTTCATCTTCACAGCAACTCCTTATATGTAGGTTACTAGGTCACAAAGATACTAATTGGAAAAAAGCAATTCTAAATTAGGTCTTCCATTTTCAAGTCTTGTGTCTTTACTACCACATTACAAAGCATCTTTAATGAGAAATCTGGCAATAACTCTGTTTATTGAGATTGAGAATATAGTAGTTGCTCACCATTGTTCCCTCCACTTCACTCTCTCCCTTCCCCACCAAAACCCATGCCCATACAAGTTATATTACAAAGTTTCACATTTCTACTATTTTATGACAAGACATTGATAAGTGTGTTCATTTTGGTATCTCATCAAATGTCCTATGTCTTTTAGGATAATATTTTGCAAACATATTTTCTTCTATACTTTTAGAGAAATAGCCAACTACCTTATTAAAGGAAAAAGAAATAAAGAGGCAAGAGAGTTTTAGAAGCTGGAGAAGAAGAAAAAACAATAACAATAATGTTTATGTGATACATTACTGTTTTCAAGTTCTTTCACAAATTATTTCTGTCCTTGATTTATTTTGTCTCTGATGGTTAATGCTATTGGAAGTTTAATGCTAAACCACTATCCTGAAAATAGATGGTGACCATAAAGTATTAGAAAAGTACATTGGACGAGTAACCTAAAAGCCTTGAACAGGGGATCCACAAACCGTAGTCCCTGAACCAAATCTAGTCCACAGCCTGTTTTCATGAGTAAAGTTTTATTGAACATAGCCCCACCCATTTGTTTAGCATTGTCTATGACTGCTTTTGTGCTATCCTGGCAAAGTTGACTAGTTGCAACAGAGACCATATGACCTGCAAGTCACATGGCCTTTTAAGAAAATGTTTGGCAACTTGGTTTATAGGTGGCTTATCTCCAATCATGGTGGGTATTGTTAGGTGACCAAGTAACTTCAGGCAAGTCACTTCTTTTAAGCATTTATCTTTTTTATTTTTGAGGCAGAAATTCATGTCCTTTCTCTTGCATGGAGTTGTTACGTCTTAAGGATCAAACAAAATACTGTATGTATAAATACTTGTAAGCTACAATTGCTAGACAGATAATAAAAATAATAATAGGAATAGATAAGTAACTAATAATTACTATACTATATGCTGGGGCACTATGCTAACTTATTAATTTATCTACTTTATTCTTCACAGAAACTCCCTTGAGGAGAACACCACTGTTTTCCTCCTTGGAATATGAGAATTCTGATGTTTGGAAGGGATAGTTAATTTGCCTATCTTACACACCAAAACAGCCATTCAGTTTAATTGAACAAATATAATATGAAGAGTGTACAGAATAACTTCACAGTTATTTTTTTCTTATTAGAAAGCCTCTTAGTATTTAACTCCCAAATATCCCCAGATTACTTCATGTTCAGTATGTTTTGGCTGATGTTTAGATAAGAAAAATTTGTATTTGTGTCCAAAACTCAATAAAACCATATTCTACATTTTTAACAAATAACATCTGGGGAATCTGTGTTAACTTCTAGTTATAATTGGTAGAATCAGAATCACATGTAGACAATTTGAAAGGTGCACCAGATATCAACAAAGATGATTTAATGCCTTTTAAGCTGCTAATAATCTTAGAAATGTGTTTTTGATCCAGAAGTGACATTTTAAGCATTTTGCATCCTAACCTGGGAATTTGTTACCTTTTTAGGGTGCTTGACTGAGTTTCAGTATACTTTTTTTTCCCCTTTGGTTGGTTTGTTTGGTGCTAAGGTTTGAACCTAGGGCCTTGCATGTGGTAAGCATGTACTCTACCAATGAGCTATACCTCTGGCTTCAGTCATTTTGAATTATATTTTTTTCATTCAAAATATTGGAAATAAGCTCTTTGTTAGTATCACATAAAGAACATGTGATTTTTAGCAATGGATGATTGATGTTAAGGAGATAGAAGATACCTGTATCATTCCCCATTTGGCATGGGCTATTTGCTATGTGTACCTGCTAGATTTTGTTATCCTGTAGGTTTCTTTTGACAATGAAGTAACCTATGAATTTATATTATCTGCATAATGTCAAAATACATTGATTTCTCACACCCGTTATGGCTTCTTCTAAGTGAAATCTGGAAAGACCTTGCTTCTCTTGCAATTACTTTCTGTTATACTCGTCTTACTTCTGGTCCTGGAGTTGAAATAGATATCTTCTTTTTTTTTTTAAATATTTTTAGTTGTAGATGGACAAGATATCTTTATTTGTATTTTATGTGGTGCTGAGAATTGAACCCAGTGCCTCACACGTGCTAAGCAAGCACTCTACCACTAGCCACAATCCCAGCCCCTAGAGATTGTCTTTATACCTCTTTTGCCACTCTCAGAGTGCTCTCCCTTCCTCCTTCCTAGAAAAAGAAAGAAAGAAAAAAAACCCACCTGAGAAGCTCATGGCAGCAGACTATGCTGTTCCAAGTCCTTGTTGCTCTTGCTGCTCTTGGGCATCACCCCTTATTTTATACACATTGGCTTATTGTTGTCTCTTTGACAATGTACCTGTTATACTTCTGGATGATTGCCTTATCTTTAGATGATCCTAACAAGACATTGACCTCTTTCTTCACTTCTCTTCCAATAACTTTTCGTTCATACTCTTCCAATCTTTAATTCTTTTACTTGCCCTATTTCTTTTGTCTTTTGCCCCAAGGGTAGCTATATACAATTTAGAGAAAATTTAACATTTTTCTATGGGTTAATGTAGAGTAATATTTATTTTTTTAATTTTAAAAATATTATTTTATAATGCTAGGTAATTTGCCAGAATAGGCAATACATCACAAAAGTTGTTTAAAAGACTTTACTTACAAGAAGTTTTTATAAGGATGATGTAGAAGCTATAAATCCATGTAACTCTAAGTTCTGCATTTCTTAGTACCAGAAATAAAGTTAAATTGACAAAAGACTAGAAGAGAAATGGGAAGTTGCAGGCTTTTGCTTTGCAACAACATATGAATGAACTCTGAGGAAATTCCTCTGTGTTCTTCTCTGCTATAAATTGTGTGGGTGAATTAAGGAAATTGTAGGCAGACACACGTGTTAGTTAGCTTTCCATTGCTATGACAACATATATGAGAAAATCAATTTGGAGGAGGAAAGATTGATTTTTGGCTCAGTTTCAGAGGTTTCAGTCCAGGATTGGTTGGTTCTGTTGGTTTGGGCCTGAGATAAGGCAGAAAATCATGATGAATGATGTGGTGAAAGAAAGCTGCCCACCTCATGACAACCAGGAAGCAGAGGTTGGAGGGTGAGGGGGAAGAGGCCAGGGGCAAGATATAGTCCCCAAGGGCATGCCCCCAAGGACTCACTCCCTTCAACCAGGTTTCATCTATGGTTCCTACCACTTCCTGATAGTTTATTCAGCTATGAATCCATCAATGGAATTAATCCATTGATGAGGGTCAGTTTCCTTATGATTCAATCACCTCCCAAAGCCCCTGCTTCTGAATACTGATGCATTGGGAACCAGGTCTTCAGTACATGAGCCTTAGGAGACATTCCAGATCCAAACCATAAGAGCAAGTAGTGTGATGTACAGTAGTAGAAAGGAAGTGAAATCTGAGCTTGGAAGCCTTGGATTCCATTTTTGGTTTAGCCACTTACTAACTGGTTAATAATTTACTAATGAGCCTAATAACTTGATTAAACTATTTACCCTCTCTAAACCTTGGTGTATTTTTATATAAAAAGCATGAAAATATTTAACTTGAAGGATTTTTGTGAGAATTAAAATGTGTATGTGTGTGTATCCATTTATAATTATGACTGGTGCATAGATTCAGTTCAGTAACTTCCTAGGAACTGAATCTGGGATTTTTGTTTGCCTGTTTTATTTTATTTTATTTATTTTTTTTTTGAGATGAGATCTCAATAGGTTGCTCATACCGGTCTCAATCTCCTGGGCTCAAGAGCAGTCCCCCTGCCACTGGCTCCAAAGTGCTAGGACTATAGGTGTACACCACTATACCTAGCCATTTTGTTCTTTAAGTGAGGAATAGAATCAGGATCTGAAAAGAGCAGAAGTAGGTCAACCAGAGCTGAGTGCAAGTAAAAATTGAGGTATTTGTTTTTAATTGGTAGGTTAAAGAAGAAATTATTCTAAATATATATAATAGAAAAAAATTCACTTGTTTTCCATTTTCATAAAAATCTTATTATATAATTTTAAATTGAATATTCTATATTTTAGAATAATAACTAAAATTAATTAAATAACTAAAATTAATTAAATTAAATAGGCAATATTCTAAGTCCTTTTTAGTGATTATTTCTTTTAATCCTCATTGCAACAATATACGATGGGCACTGTTATTGCTGTTCTCATTTGTATAGGGAAACAACAGGAAGTTAGACAATTTGCCTAATTTAGCAGGGGCAACCAGTAAACAAAAGGGGTAAGACTGAAACATTTGCAGTCTAGATCTAGAATATGTATTCCTAGTCACTGTGTGGATGTAACCTTTCTCAGAATCTCAGGTATAAAGCAAAGAGAGTGATTATTGTAAGAAACTCTGATGCTGTGACTTAGACTACTTGTTATTTTCTAGGAATATCTTCTCGTTGTCTCCTGGTAATCAGACCTTGACTCTCATGCAATGTAACTCACACTATGCAAATAGCTCTGTTTGATAAGACCTACTCCCAGTTTTAGATTAATAGAAATTTAGAACATGAGAGGATCAGCCCTTTGATGAACTAATGTCATTTTCAATATGTATTATATTGCCTTCTCTTTGTATTAGGCAATATTTTAGAATAAAAACACTATTTCAATTTGCTCTTATCAAGAAATTTATAATCTTTGCAAGACTAAAGGACACAAAAAACTAGGATACAATATAAAATAGTTGCTAAACATATACTTAATTTGTAAGTAGAGTTGTTTAGAATAGGAAAAGAACAGGGGTAAGCTGAAGTTATAAGGAAAGGATTTTTAGAGGAGCACAAAACTGAGATGTGCCTTATAGGTTATGAATTAGGGAGGCAGAGAGATGAGAAGAACTTATCAGGAGGAATAAAACATAAGAATTCAGTTGAGGGCTGGTGCTGCAGCTCAGTGGTTGAGCACTTGCCTAGCATGTGTGAGGTACTGGGTTCATCCTCAGCATCACATAAAAATAAATAAAATAAAGGTATTGTGTCCACCAAGAAAAAAGAGTTCAACTGAATTTCCCAAGATTATACAATGAGATGAGAAATCTGATCTAACACCTACTCAAATTCTCTTCTGTTTTCACCTCCCTGTTCTCATCTTAAAAATAAATAAAAGGAAAAAAGCAGACTCAATTCTGTCCTGATTCTCTCACACACTGAAAGTCTATGGAACCAACAACTGACTTTTAAAAAATTAATTTCCCTGTTCTTTATGCCAATATATTTCAGTGGGAGTTGCCCTAGTGAGGGTAGATTTTGGCTGCAGGAGCCAGATGTGGGTTGAGCAGTGCCTTTGTATGCAGACAAAGTCCTTTATGTACTGACAGATGGCCACCCCCTCATGTCACCACTGGTGTTCCAACCTGTTTAATTGGAAAGAGTGGGTCTATATCTGAACTTTTCATTTTTCCTTTGGGAACACATGTTCTAATGTTTTCCTGTTTCACATTTTGACATAGGTTTGATAAATGAATGGATAGTATTTGATCTCAAAAAGCACTATTACTACTGAAAACCCAAATCTCTTCATATAGCTCTTGAAAACACTGCCAGGTCTGACTTTATATGTAGTCTATTATATGCTTACTTATATGAGAATGTTTTTTAGTATCTCCAATAGGTTAGTCTACAAGATGTATTATTTTAGATTGTGTTAGTAAGATAACAAAGAAGTTTTATAATGACCTAATATCCTTTTCCATAAAATTTATGGTTGCTACTGTACAATATGTTTTGAAATATTTACTACTTTACATTTTTACTGATGGGAGTATGTTGCAGGATAGAAGGCAAATTCTACTTAAGAAGTAAACTAATACCAAAATAAATTTTAAATAGATGCCAAAACACCTTGAAGACTTACATTCATTTAGGGCTCTGAAAATCATCTCTTGTATAATATGTGGGAGTAAACAGCTGTTTGTGCAAACTCTTATTTAGTACTTTGTAATTCTGAAAGAATAAGAAAAAGATTTGATCACTAGAAACAAATTAAAAAAACTAGCATATTCTTAGGTTATTTTACAGAGAAATAGAATGAAGACATAGCTTTTATTTTAAAATAACATTTTTCTGTATACTAATTGTTATTCCTATAATTATACCAATAGCAGAATTATCTTTTTTGGTATTACTTCAATATTTTTTACTTAAAAATGGAATTTTAAAAGGTAGCCATCTTGGTCAAAAGTACCTCATCTTAGCTTTCATCTTGTTATGGTTCATTTGCTTTCATAAATAAACAAATGGTTTATATCTTAGAAGGTATATTAAGCATATCACACCAAAGTTCATGTTATGATCATGGAAAAACAAGTTAGTCTAAAAGTCAAATGTTAATAAATTGTCAGAGAGTGGTTTTTCAGAAAAAGGTACGGAATATGTTGAGATTTAATGTAAATGATGTATAACTAGTACAGTCTGGAAAGCTCTGTGTTTTTCAGTGTACTTTTGTCTTAAAATGTGCATAATTTGCCTTCCTAGTCTTCTAATTATTAATTAGATATCAATTGTAGTCAGAAGAATGAAAAAAACCTTTTTTTCCCCAGATATTGGTGACTTTTGTGAATAAGATGTCGCATGAGTTATTTGTATTGCCCAAACTCGTTACTGTCCTTAAGCCTTATTGTAGACTCTTCTGCTGGTTTCATCTTGTTAAGCCACTTTTAGGTCAATTTGGAATTTTTAAAAGAAATATTTTAATGTTTTATTATTGATAGTATTAAAAATGATTTATTTTGCTTCTGGGAGACTCTTCCCCATCTGCAATTATATGTATGATAATAGTATAATCAAGTTCATTTAAATGTCATATTTGGTATTATAGTATTCATTTATTCAACAGTTGAATATTTATTTTCTTGATACCAAATACTGTACTTATGTGCAGTTAATTTCATAAACCTTGTGAGAGATAAACTATAAATAAGACAATGGGTTTCATTCCATAGGAACTTCTAGTTTAGTAAGGATACTCAGAAATGTGTATTTCTTTATATATATAAGAAATATATATGTATTATAGATAAGTAATATATATATGAATGGAGAAAATATTGACAGCAAGGAGGCTAGTGAGAATGATGCCATGATAGCAGTGTTTCTGTACATAATTCTTTAGAAATTTTGTGTTTTTTGCATTAATATATTGTACAATCTAAGTTTGTATTTCTAAGTTGAATTTATGAACTACTCAGTGTCGGGTTTCTTTTCAGGTCAATACCTTCCCTGTGCTTACCATTCTTCCTTTGTTGCAGGCTGCAGGAATTGAATTGCTACCACCCACAGTATCCTGTGAGATTTTAGTCCCCTGTGAACCTTGCTGCTGAGTGTCCTCATACTCTCAGTTCTTTCAGTGTTGCTAAAAATAAATTGAACAGCCCTTTACTTTTTAAGAGTTTTTAAAATGTTCAGTCTTTATAGAGAGGCCTTTGGGGGTAGCAAACAGAAATGTGGAATTGAAAGTTTATATAATTGACAAATTTTTCTACAAATAAGGCTCAAATATAGTCATACCTCCAATTTTTTCCAATTAATTGGTCTGATTCGCTTATACCTCAGTAGCGTAAAGTGCAATACTGTCCTTTAGAGAGAACTCATTCTTCAATAGTTAATTATCAATTGTTCAATAACTCTAGGGGTCAGTGCTATGATGGTAGGCATAAAGGGGACGTGATTCTGATGGGTTAACTGATATTGCTGTTTCTCACTGCAATGTGAATTGTGACTGGAAGCCTGACCCATGAACAACCTGGTGGATGTGCTTGCTCACTACTGCAGTGATGCTCTTAGTGGTCCAGATCCTGGCAGAGTCAGCAGTTTTTGTTTTTGTTTTTGTTTTTTGAGGGAGCATGAAACTATTCCCTTAATCCCAAGTTCTTTCAAGGATACTACTCTAAATTAGGACTTCTAAGTTGTAGATCTCCTTAATCAGCTCCTTCAGTTTAAACATCAGCCATATCCAGTGTGCAAGCCAGTCTTAAGAGATTGAGGACATTTTGTAGACTCTTTTCACCAACCAACCATAAGTCCTCCTCTCTTTCGAAGGGTGAGGCACCATTCTTCTTTAGCCATTTGAAATACAAAGGATTTTTAACTTTATGTCTAAACTTGTAAAGTAACTGACTTAGGAGCATCTGCTTCAAAGTCATTTTCTACTTTTGCCCAAATGGAAAAGAAATTGTAAGCTTCTCTTGCTGAAAAAGAAAGAAACCACACTTTTAATCTCTAGTTAAGCATCTTTCTAATTGGGGCATTTCACTACACTTAAAAAGTTTTAAAGTCTTATATCACATTGTTTTTTGGTCTGTAGTTTGATTTAATTCTGAGACAACAATACCACAAACTTGCAAATGATACTAACATTATTACTATAGACTATGTATCCCTTTTCTGAAATGCTTGGGACCAGAATTATTTCAGACTTTGTAGCTTTTCAGATTTTAGGATATTTGTATAGACTTTACCAGTTGAGCATCCCTACTCCAAAAATTCAGTCTGAAATGCTTAAAAATCCAAAACATATTTTTCAGGGATTGAACCCAGGGGTGTTTAACCACTGAGCTGCATCCCCAGCCCCTTTTTATTTTTTATTTTTATTTTGAGATAGTTCTCATTAATTTACCAGGCTGGGCTTGAACTTACAATCCTGCTGCCTCAGTTTCCCCAGTAGCTGGGTTTACAGGCATGCACCACTGCACTTGACCAAAATTCAAAGCTTTTTGAGTGTAAAGTCTGCTCAAAAAGTGTCAGATTTCAGATTTTCATATTAGAAATGCCCAATCCGTACTATTATCAACTCTGGAATGAACAGCATTAACATTTATTGAATGCTTGCTTTCTACCAGGCTTAGTGCTTTATAGGTACTAAGTTATAAGGATAAAATAATAATCAAAGTGGTATTTTTCTAATTTTACAGATGAAGAAACTGAAACTTTACTTGCCTCAAAACAGACAATTACGAAGTGGTAGAAACAGGCTCAAACCACATCTGTCCAGCTCTACTGGTCTGTGTTTGTTAATTGCCTTTAAGTTTAGCTATCACATAGGTAAATTCCTAGCATTAGAAATTATCATTTGAGGGCTGGAGTTGTGGCTCAGTGGTAGAGCGCTTAGGCCTAGCATATGTGAGGCATGGGGTTCGATTCTCAGCACCACATATAAACAAGTAAAATAAAGTCCATTGACAAGTAAAAAATAAATTATCATTTGAGTAATAACATTAAATGATATACTATACCATCAATAATAAGTCATGTGGATATTATGTACCCCCTCATATGATGAGATGAGAAAGTGTACCTTCCTTCTATGATATTCTTCCACAGAATTCATAACCTTAGTCTAACTGTGACAAGACGTCAATGAACCCAAGTTGAGGGACATTTTACAAAACACCTAACCAACTCTTGGAAAGCTTCAAGGTTGTAACAGACCAAAAAAGACTGAGAAACTGTCAGATTGGAAGAGGCTAAGGAATCATAATGAGTAAATGTGATATACTAGATTGGAACCTGGAAAAGAAGAAGGACATGAATGGGAAAACATTCTTTTAAAATAGAAAGTTAATTGAAGTATTATTTGGAGCAGCCAAGGAAATATGGATGGTTTTATATATATATTTTCCTTTTAGCACTGGGGATTGAACCCAACGACTGTGAATCGTAGGCAAGCATTCTACAACTGAACTATTCCCCCAGCCCCAGTTTTACTGTTTTATTATGAGGGCAAAATTACTGGCCCTAGTGATAATTCTTAGTCTTAAGTTAAGAAGAGGAATTAGGACAAGGAAAAAACTTACTTTGTTGGCATGAGGACTTGCTATTTGGTTAGAATATGGTTAGAAAATCCAATCAAACTTATAGCCTGATTTAATATCCCTTTTCTCTGAAATTTAAAAAGAAGAGCTTCTAGAACTTATGTGAGGAAACTTAGTCTGAAATAGAAGAACTCTTGTTCCCACAGAGAAGCCTTTGTCTTCTTGTGTCCCCTGAAAGAGAATTAAATGAATATGATTTTGCATCTCAGATTTTTTTTTCATAGCAAGAAATGTGCTTTTTGAAGCGTAGAGAGAAACATAGGACTTTTAACTTTTTTTCCTCCCTGGATATGATTTCCACTCAAAATATCTAAATTAATCAATCCCAGAGAGGGATTTGAACTTGAAGTTTTTCTAGATTTCCTGTGAAAAGGGACATACATGTTTCAGCCTTAATTATTGTGATAAAGTATGTAGGATTAGCTCAAAATTATGAATTTCATTGTTATGGTTCTGCATAGATTAATTCTCACCACACATTCCATGTATTTCAACAATTTGTGTTTTTTAAATTTGAATTGAAAATTTAACTGATTATAAAAACATAAGATCATACATATTAATAGAGTACTATGTGATGTTTCAATACTTGTATACATTGTGTAATGTTTAAATTAAGTTAAACATATATATATATATATATATCTCCTCAAACATTTACCATTTCTTTATGGTAAAAATATTAAAAATCCTTTCTTCTAGCTTTTTAAAATATATAGTACATAATTGTTCTCTATAGTCATCTTACTGTGCAATGGCACACCAGAACTCCTTACTCTTATCTATAATTTAGTGCTCATTGATCAGCCTTTTTCCATTTCTTCTTTCCTGCTATATTTCCCAATCTCTGGTAACCACCACTGCACTCTCAACTTCTATGAGAACAGCTTTTTTTTACTTTCCACATATGAGTAAGATCATATGGTACTTGTCTTTCTTTGTCTGACTTATTTCACTTAACATAATGATCCCCAGTTCCATCCATAACACCGCAAACAACAGAATTTCATTCTTTTTTATGAAGGAATAGTATTTTATTATATGTATTTCTTTATCTATTTATCAGTTGTTGTGGATAGTTATCAGTTTGCGTTTTTTGGTTATTGTGAATAGTGTTGCAGTAAACATGGGAGTGCAGAGATATCTTCAGTATACTGATTTCATTTCCTTCAGATATATACCCAGCCTGGTGCTGGGTGTATAATCCCAGTGGGTTGGGAGGCTGAGGGAGGAGGATCACAAGTTCAAAGCCAGTCTCAGCAACTTAGCGAGATCCTGGGCAACTTAGTTAGACCCTTTCTCTGAATAAAAAATAAAAAGGGCTGGAGATGTGGCTCGGTGGCCAGGTGCCCCTGGGTTCAATCTTTGGTACAAAAGAAAACAAAGGATATGGAATTGCTGGATTATGTGATAGTTCTATTTTTAACTTTTTGAGGATCCACCATACTGTTTTTCATAATGACTGTACAAATTTGTATTACTACCAACAGTGTGCCTGGGTTACCTTTCCTCCAGTGGATTTTCAAACTTCCTGTTGTATTTATAAATTAAGTTGGTTTCCAGGGAATGTAAATTACTAGTATCTATAAAATCATTTCCAATTAATAGTATTCTTTTCTTCTAATTTGATTCTAACAACAACTCTAAGAGTTAGGTAAGGATGATTGTCCACTAAATTACAAATGAGAAATAATAATAATTTCAAAAGATCACATTATGAGCCCAATCTTCAATGACCAGTATTAACTATCAAAATGATTCAGTTCAGTCTTCTAACCTGGTGTTCCGTATTCTTTCACTAAGTCCCATGGCATTCAGAACTGGGTTAGTATATACCCTAGTGCTCTAGATCAGGGACGTACAAGAAAAGTATTGATGAATAAGTTTATTTTTCTGTGGAATAGAAAAATGTTGGGTAGGTTCTCAATACCTTTAAGTTTGCTTTATTCTAAATACTATACAGAAAGGACATAGATATGTTTTTCACATTGCTGAAAACCATAATGAAAAGATAGTTTATATTGTCAGTAACAAAAACCCTTCCTCTCTTTTTTTCAATTTCCAACACATACACTATGACCATTTCTTTAATTTTTACTTCTGCTTGTCTCGAGTTGATATTTTAAAAGGTTCAGCAATTGAATAGAATGTCCAGCAAAACAGATATTATAGATACTTGAAGGAAAATTTTCACAGGGAATTATATTAGCTTTATTGACTGACTTCTCTAAAGAAGCTGCATGATCCAGGAGAGGCAGCAGGAGGAACAGAAGGAAATTAACATTAATGAACACCATTAAACTTCTATGCTTGATGCTTTACACATAGAACCTCTCTTCTTGAAACAACTCATTCATCTTTCTCTTAGAGGCTATGTTACTTAGCAACATGGCATAACTAGTAAATGGTAGAATTTAGATTCAAGCCCAGATCTATCTGGCTCCAAGGCTCTTCCCACTATACTCTGAAATAGAATGGGCAAAATTAGACAAGGCAGTATGAACATCTCAATATGAAATGCAGGACACGGTGTGGGTGAGCATGAATCAACAACTTAGGTGCTGACCCATGGAGACTTAAATCAAGAAATCAGCTTGAGCTGCAAAGAAAATACATGTTTCATAGAAGATGAAGTGAAATAATGAGAGTATGTACAGAGAATCACTTGAAAAGAAAAGATAGGAATTAGGACATTATAATTATGAAAGCTGAGTTCATGGTTTGAGGTGTCAGTGTCTGACTTGCTGGGCTTTAAATGGCAGCCATTTGATAACTGAAAGCTTGTGTCATGGACCTAGTCATTGGGGTGGGAAGTGGGGAGGCAGGGTAACTGGGACTGGGAGCCAGGCATTGAGAAACTAGGACAATGGTTGTAATTCAGTCATAGAGAACATAGAGGACTGAGGTCAAAGGAACTAGCAGCAAATGGGGCTTGATGCTACAGCACTGGGGTTGATTGCCTTAAAAACCCTTTTCTTAGGTCAGGATTGATGCCAAATTAATGATTCAGCACTAGGGCTGGAGGTAGAAATTAAGTGATTTTATCAGTCAAGCATAGGGATATAAAAATAGAGTGAAATAAGTACAGTGATATTTTTCCAGTTAATGTAGTACCGTGATTTTCTAATTATGGTCCCCAGACCAGCAATATCAGTGTAACCTGGGAACTGGTTAGAAACGCTGATTCCTGGGACCAATCCAGAACTATTGAATCAAAAACTTCAGATTGGGCCCAGCAATCAGTGTTTCAACAAGCCCTGCAGATGATTCTGTTGCATGCTAATGTTTCAGAATCACTGATAAAGTAGACATAATGTGGTCCCTCAAAACCTAAGGTTGACTTACATGCAAAAGAAAACCAGAACTAAAAAAGAGGAGGTTGATGGAGCAGTCCAACCTCTATTTTTTGTTTATATGAGTATTATATAAGCTAACAAGGCCTATTTGGCAGGGTCATAGTAGATTAATCAAATCTATTAATAAGGGTTAAGCAAAATAGATTTTTCTTTGAGGGATAATACATTTTTTTCTTTTTTAAAAATACTTTTTTAATGTAAGCTTTTCTTTGTCCTACTTTTGAAAGCAAACCCAATAGATCTGTGTTGTACAAGATCTTTTGTCCCATCATGGACCACTCATTAAATGCCTCATTTTTCTCATTTAGAATGAATATCCCATTTCCAGTATTCTGAGAGTATTCAATTGTAACATAAAGCATCAAGTTTCTGTGCATGGAAAATATTAAATGGATTAAAATGAAAACAAATATTGTACTTAGAAGTCATCATGAGTTAATGAAGAAAGTATACATAGATTTTTGGAGCCAGATCATGCAATCATTAAACAAAGTTCGCAAGCCTATTACGTGCAAGCTATTATGCTAGGCACTGGGAATGCAGCAGTAGACAAAACACACACACAAACCCTGATTTCGTCGTGGAGCTGACATTCTAGATGGGGAGAGAGATTATAAAAAAGAAATAAAGTCAGAATTGTTTTGAGACAGAGCAGGAGCAATATCTCATTTCTTTGGCAATTACATTTTTTAAACTCTCATTTATCAGAGGAAATATTTAAATGACTACTGAGTCAGAAGATTAACATAAAAACTTCTTTTTGGGGTACTGCAAGTTTGTTAAATAGATTAGGCACATTAAATCCTTCTGACTTGCTTTTATTAAATTTATAGAGGTAATGTATAAATAAGAAGAATCAAGAGAAAAAACACTGCATTAGGAGACAAATACCCAGTTTCTTATTCTGCCTACCATGACTGTGTTATCTGGAAAACTGAGTCCGTTCATGTTACTGACAACCTTTTGAAATAAGGATTATCATTCTTCTTTTTCAAATGTAGAAACAACTTGTTAAATAATCAAACAGCTGGAAAGTGATAAAACTGAGATTATGAATGTCATAGAATAATTATAAGGGCTTCATTAAGTAATTGGTGAATATTATGCTGTGTACTTTATTTATAACCCAAAGTAGGAACTTAATAAATGTTAGTCGTGCCTCCTGAGCACTCTACTCCCGATCCAGTTCAGTATTTGAGTATAAAGGGCTTGATCTTTAGCTCTGTCAATATCAACATTTAAGGTTAAGCAGGTTGTTTGCTAATCTAAAAACTAAGCCACTGCATGTGCGTCATTTCTGTGAGAAATGAGTTCTAAATTCTACACCTTAAGTGTATATGTACTGGAATACAGTACATATACAAATCAGGTGTTAATAATTACACTTTCATTAGGTAAAACTTTCATAATGGTTACAAACTCAAATGTCAACAGATTTGAGAAGCAACTTCTAATCTAGATGATACCTGGTCCCCATGTTTATCCTGACATTTTCTCTTAGAAATGACTTTTGAAATGCAGAAATCTCTATAAAAATAATGGAGTCATTGAGTGGGTTTGAGAATTCTTCTGGCTGTGTTTCTTCTGTTAAAAAAGATTGAAGAAATTAAGAAATAGCTTTTGTGGTTAAGTTAGACTTCCTAAGTTTTGACCCTGAAAATGTGATACTTTTTATATTTTTACCTTCCAAGTTTTACTTTTGACTTTCCGAGTAAACTTTTAAATTTGATTTTGGTAAGATCAGTTACAAAAAATATTTTTGAAATTAGATAATAACCTTTTCTAAGTATTAAGAATTTCTGTCTGAATATGGATTTCCTCTAAACATATTTTGGACTATTTGTCCTCAAAAATACAAGGAATGTTTAGCATAATAGCCCAATGTTTCAACAATAAAGCTATCCTTTTTTCTTCTAGAAAAGGAGCTTTGCTCATTGCATAATAGTCTTTTCCATGACCGTAGATAGAGAAACAGACAATCTTTTGCCAAAATGTCCAATTATTGAGTTTCTTTCATAACAAAAAAGAAAGCTTTTTTTTTCATTACTTTCACTAAGCCGTGTCACAAACATGAAGTTGGAATTGTTAATAATTTTTTCATCTTGTTTATCTTCCCATGTAAAAACATTTTCTAGTGAGAAAAAATTTTCTTAGCTACCTCTTAAAATTTATTTTTAACGTATTTAGAGAGCCTATAATCAGCAATTTTCTATTGATT
Source organism: Glaucomys volans (assembly GCA_020662805.1). Classification (NCBI taxonomy): domain Eukaryota; kingdom Metazoa; phylum Chordata; class Mammalia; order Rodentia; family Sciuridae; genus Glaucomys; species Glaucomys volans. The sequence goes on from JAJEJO010049769.1 coordinate 1,050,492, forward strand.
TCAGACTATATTTCCACTGGGTACTGCTAAGTTCCCTGTGGTTGCAGTCTTTAAATCTCATAATAACTCTATAAAGGTTGGAATAATTATCTTCATTTTACAAATGAGAATATTGAGGCTAAGAGAAAAAGTACTTGTGTCAACTAGCCACTAGCAGAGCTGGAATATGAACCAAACTCTCTGCTCTTTAGACTGTTTTTTCCCCTAAACCCTGATACCTTCCTTTTCTGTATTCCACTCTTCCCAACCTAATCAATATGATTATAAAATAATGGAAATTTTGAACATTCTCCAACCTCTCAAATGGAACAGAACATTTAAAAAACAATTTGCCTAGTATTTCTATGACATGAAAATGTGCTATATCTTGAGATGATAACCTTTTTTTTTTTTTTTTTTTTCCTGTACTGGGGATTGAACCCAGGGGCACTCGACCACTGAGCCACATCCCCAGCCCTATTTTGTATTTTATTTAGAGACAGGGTCTCACTGAGTTGCTTAGGGCCTCACTAAGTTGCTGAGGCTGGCTTTGAACTTACAATCCTCCTGTTGAGATGATAACCTTTTGAGATTCCTTTTAAATAATTAATAACTATTTTTTTTAATATCTATATATGTTTCAAGAAATAAACTTGGATTTTTTCCTTTAATTTTGTTTATTTATTAATTTTTTTCTTTTGATGCTGGAGATTGAACCCAGGGTCTCCTACTTGTTAAGCACATATTCTACCACTGAACTCCACCCCTAGCCACAAGAAGTGTTTTTTTAATTGTTAAAACTTTGCAATATTTGTTCATATCCATGAGTGTATAAATTATATAACATTGACATGGTAAGAAAATCTGAGAATTCCGTTTGATATGATTTAAGAAATGTGTAGTATATACTTAGTTACATTTAGTATAGCATATACATATGCTTTTTTAAAAAATATATTTTTTAGTTGTAGATGGACATAATACCTTTATTTTACTTATGTATATGTGGCGCTGAGGATCGAACCCAGTTACTCACACGAGCTACATAAGCACTGTACCACTGAGTTACAACCCTGGCTCTGCATATGCTTTTTAATGAATATTTTATATTTTTTCTTTGTGACATATTCTATATACTATGCTAGTGCTTTACTATAAACTCACATCTTTAAGAAATAATACCAGATGAGCAAATTCTAAAAATTTTTGTTAACTGATCTCAGTAGTATAGATTTCTGATTTGTGTTCAAAAATATAGTTCTGTACCCTTATTCTCAAATTACAAAGCTGTGGATCTTTGATTCTTTCGTTTTGAATCTATGGTTAAGCATAAGTGATCTGTTAACAGGCCTTTTTTTGTTTTTGTTTTTGCATTGCATTTATATCATTGACCTTTGCTTCAGAAAGAATTCAGCAGTGTTTAACAGAGGGAGACCATGAAAGGGGGTGCTGTAAAGGCTTTATTTATAAAAGAAGTCACACAGGCAAAGCTTTATGTTTGCTGAGTGATTTAATTCTTTTACATGCAGAAACTGGCCATGGGCCATGAGTAACATGATGGAAAAGCACTTCTATTACAGCCCCACAACCAAACTTTTTATATATATAATATATGTGTGTGTGTATGTGTGTGTGTGTAAATATATACATACATTTACTTTTTTTTTGGTTTTTTTTTTTGGAACCAGGGATTGAACTCAGGGACTTGGCCACTGAGTCACATCCCCAGCCCTATTTTGTATTTTATTTAGAGACAGGGTCTCACTGAGTTGCTTAGGGCCTCACTAAGTTGCTGAGGCTGGCTTTGAACTCGTGATCCTCCTGACTCAGCCTCCCAAGTCGCTTGGATTACAGGCGTGCGCCACCACGCCTGGCTACTTTTTTTTAAAGACAGAAAAGCACCTCCTTTCCTATTATTTTAAAGTCTACCCAGGAAAGAGTGAAGCATGGTATCAAGACCCAGTTAATGGCTTTATCTAGATTCATGAAGTTACTCTTGGATTTTTTTCTTAAATAGACAACTAAGGAACAGATTCTGCAGGGGGAAAGACGCTTGCTTACATCAGTCTTTGGAATGCATGCCCCAAACAGAATTTTGAAGGAAAAGCCCCTGATAGTGCTATAAGATATTACTAAGTGATTCTGTATTCCAAGATAATACCTTTTACTTATAGGTGGCGGATTAGGCAGACCCCATCACTAGAAATAACTGTTTATCCCCTTGTATACTGAATAATCTAACATCTTCAAGGGAGTGAGAAGCTAGCATGTTTTGGTTAACATCTAAAAAACCTTGGAAATTGGCTAATGATGGGTTCTAAACCATTTTTTGAAAGGAATATGATATCCTTTGTAATTTTTTGATAGTATAAAGGGACTTAAATTAACTATTTCTTATTGAGTAATAAGATATTCTTGTACTTCATATTTGATGAATATAGATTTACTTTGCCAGATCTTTTAGTACCTTGGAGTATACTGGTGTGAGACTCTGTGTATGTATGTATATGTGGGGTTTCTTTTGTTAAGTTACCTAATAGACATGCTTGGTAAATTTCTATTATATTTAAAAAAAACAATGCTTATCTTCTCTATGATCAGTAGAAAGTTTAATTAAGCTTTAATATAACTTAAACATAAAAATATTTGGGCTTATATCTCTGAGAACCTTGGACTTCATTAGGCAGATGTTCCTATTGTTAGGGAAAACCTGAAATTTACTTGGCAGCAAGAAAGGAGACAGGAGACTGGTATTTATTCTGGACAAAGCAGAAAAAGTATCACTAAAGTCAAAACCTGTATAGATGGTAAATTGTGATGCTTGCAATCTACAGAATGATAGTGTGAAAAGTTTGGCTTGGTATAAATAAACCTGACTCACTAGCTGTAGACAATAGCTTTATCCTCTCTGAATTCTCTCAATAGTAAAATGAGGATTATGACCTTTACCTAGTAGGGAATTACCTTGAGGATTAGAGAGAATGTGTATCAACACAGCTTCAATAAAGGGGATATTTATTATTATTATTTTTCTTCATTATTATATTACTCCTGCTTTTAGATGCCTCCATTTTACATTTTCTGTAAAATTAGTTATTCGCCAGAAATTACATGACCCAAAACATTACTCAGCTTTTAATAGGAATAGAGAATTTAATAGGCAATTTCTTAGGTACAAGACTTTAAGATGTGGTAAGTATAAATTATTACATAAGCCTGGCTTTCTTTTCTGGACTGATTTTATTTGATTAAAGCTTTAAGAACTGTTTTTTCCTCCTACTTTTCTACATTGAGGCAAATCCCAAGTTAAAATAATAATAATAAAAACCTTAGATTCTGTTTCTACAAATAGAATACATATGCTTGAAAGATGTGTTATTTCCATTCTGCAAAATTCAATGCTGGGTTACAATAACTCTCAAATTTAGAACTTCTATTTTTAGTACAGAAATAGAAGTATATGAGGTAGGGAGTAGGGGATTGCATAAAATCTGTGTGTTAACAATTTTAGCTTGGGCTCCTGAACTAAAATTAACAATTCCATAGGGACTCTTTATTATGAGCTACATCTCTAAGAAAAATTATTTTTAAAAGCAGTTTCACCTTAAATTGTCTCTTAATATGACTGGTGCCAGAATCTATTCAGATGAAGTCTAGAATTTTGAGATTCAGAGCATACTAAGAAAGGTCACTATTGGAAAAAAGGGAAAGAACTATAATTTTTCTGAGAAGTCTAATAATTTGTGTTGCCCTTCATCTTTATTTCCCCCAACAGTGCTTAATTCTAAAATTTAGTTAATATATTTATTGAACATTTGTCACGTGTTTATTAAATGCCTACAGCAAACCAGGCATTATATTTTATGTTTTTTCTGAGGACACCAAGATGGCTAATACATGGTCCTTGGACTAAGGAAATTTACTTAATAAAGTATATGACATAAAAACAGTTTGTTATAGTACCTGATTCCTATACTTATGCTAGGTCTTAATGATAAGAAAACTGCATAATTTGGCTTTTTCCTCAAGCCTTTTACAATATAAGTAGAAAAATAAGAGTTAGCATAGTGTAAGAATATAGAACAAATCACATTAGGACCAAAATGTCTGACACAGAGAATATAAAGTCAGGAAGCCAAAAAGATCTCTGTGGACCAGTTAGAGAAAAGTTTCATGTAAAGCAGAGAAAATTTTAGAAGTAAAGAAGAGGAAGGACATTATATTAGAAATGATTGTAAAAGAAATAACAATACCAAGAAATATTGGAAAGATTTTTTTTTTTTTTGATACTGGAGATAGAACGCAGAACCATATCGCTAGCCCTTTTTATTTTATTTTATTTTGAGACAGGATTTCTAAGTTGTTCAGGGCCTCACTATGCTGCCGAGGCTGACTTTGAACTTGTGATCCTTCTGCTTCAGCCTCCCTAGTCACTGAAACTACAGGTATGCACCATTGCACCCAGCTGGAAAGAAAATTTAACTGAAATTGGTGATATATTGGATATGAGTGAATGATCCTAAGGAGCCCGGACTTGAATGACACCAAAGGGCTGGGGTTGTGGCTCAGTGGTAGAGAGTGCTTGCCTAGCATGTGTGAGGCACTGGGTTCGATTCTTAGCACCGCTTTAAAAAAAACAAACAAACAAGAAAGGTATTGTGTTTGTCTACAACTAAAAAAAAAAAAATTAAAAAAAGAAAATGACGCGAAAGGTTTAAGTTTTAGTGATTAGAAAGATGGTATTCTTGTTATAATGGATATGTAAGAAAAGAAAATATTGAAGTAGGAGTAGGTGGAATACTAAATAAAGTATTTTTCTTACTTTAGTGCTTTGTCCTCTTTTTTTTTTGTTGACAATCTAGAATTTTTATATGGATTTAATAAAACAATAGAAATCTCCCTTCTGGTCATGTTTGCTTCATTGTGAATTCCACTTTTATTACTAGAACTATTATTTAAGTGTATATTATACTCCAAATAGAGAAATTATAGCAAGTTTGTAGCATTTAAAGGGATATTAGTTGGCACATTTACTAAGATCGTGGTCTCCATATTCTTGAGCCAGAAGCGTGGTGAGGGCTAGGTGGCATTTCTTCTTTTCCCCAGACTGTGATGGAGGCTGATAAAACCATGGGATAATCCAGAAAAGAAATACAGCAGTGATACAAGTTCTGGTCCTTAGAACTTACTAAACAAAAATTTGAAGCATTGGGAACTTCTATTTTCCATTGAATCTTTATTATTTATTTATTTATTTATTTAGGGTTTTTTGGGGGGGTGGTTATTGGGGATTGAACCCAGGGACACTCGACCACTGAACCACACCCCCCGCCCTATTTTGTATTTTATTTAAAGACAGGGTCTCAGTTGACCCTGAGTTGCTTAGTGCCTCATTTTTGCTGAGGCTGGCTTTGAACTCTTGATCCTCCTACCTCAGCCTCCAGAGCCAGTGGGATTACAGGTATGCACCACTGTGCCCAGCTATCATTTATTTTAAGCTACCCAAGTACATAGCATTCATTGTCACATGTGATCAATTATTAGTACCATATTAGTTGATTACATAATCATGAAATTTTTCAACTTCCAATGTAAAATAAGTCACTCTCCTAGTAAATAGAATCTAGTTGAAACTCTTTGCTACATTGAGATCATCTGTATTGAGATATTAGGTGATAAAACTTTCAAACCGCTTTACTTCTGTTCATTGTCTTTGCTTCTATTTGCAGTTCTGGGAATTGCCAGTGCAGAGTGGGTGTCACCGGCCCTACATGTAACCAATGCCAAGATGGATATTATGGCTTTAGTAAGAATGGCTGCTTGCCCTGTCAATGCAATAATCGATCTGCCAGTTGTGATTCTCTCACAGGTACATATTTTCCTTAATTTTGTAATGCAATTATTCCATTTTTAAAATTTTGAAACCTGTCAGTGTATCTTGATTCTTCTCAAATAGTTAATAAGGTCTTTTCTAAGTAGGATGTAATAGTTCACAGCAAACCACTCTTTTATAATGTCTTGGAGAGAATACATAAATTTTAGAAATCATATTGATTGGAGAGCCATGGAAGCAAGGAAAACTACATGAATCAAAAGTCCAGAACGAGTTAACACTTTAAAATGCTTCTTAAGTAAACTAATCACCAGACTCTGTGAAAATCCAGTGTAAATGAATTGACCGAAAGGTGCCATGATACCAAAGGAAGATGTGGACAAGCCTAGGATTTCAGAGTGTAATTTATTGGAGACTTATTGACAGAAGCATAGTCAAGGGTGGCAGCAAGACTAGTGGATCCCTGAAAATTTGGTCAGAGGATAGAAGCTTATATAGTAGTTGGTACAAAACTAATTTCATCTAAGCTGGTTTATCTTAAGCTAACATCAAAGGTATCAGACACATTCCTGGTGCTGATGGCACCAGGGTCCAGTTGTAAAACTTCACATACCCCTCTAATGGTTTTGTATATTGTAATGTGCTAGGATACCATGCAAGGAAACTGGCTACATGGCAGTTATGACTCAAGGTGGCTGCAGTCAGATCAAGCTAGATCCCCTCGGCATTTTCTTTCCAGGCAACATTTGCTGATTCTGGGTATAGACTAGGAAGTAGGTTTGGTTTAAGCAAAGACTTTCTTCTTGAGGAAAGTTACAAGAGGAACGTTAAGCAATCATTTGGGGCTTATGTGATGGTTGGAAATTAGAGGGACCCTAAACAAAAGGCCAGTTTTCCCGTAGAACATTAGCTGACTATGCAGGAGATGGAAGGCTGGGCTGTAAAGGTAGAAAGAAATGTCAGTTTTATGCTAAGGAGACAAAATCCTTTTAGATGCCAGGCATGGTGGTACATAACCTGTAATCCCAGCTACTCAGAAGTCTGAGGCAGGAGAATTGCAATTACAATATATGACCATTTCTTTCTTGCCAGTACTAAACCTTTCAGGGCTGAGGAAATGAAGGCCTGCTAGGTTCTCAGTCAAAAGGGCCATGACAAAGACATCGTAATGAACCAGAGGTGAACTGACTCATACTAAAATTGTGATCCACTTTCAACCCACTTTAATTTCTGATTGAATTGTGGTGATCCTTTCCTTGTATTTGCCTACCAGAGGAAAGAAGAACCCTCTGGTTCTTTTTGGCATCTGATAAAAAAGTACTAGAGAATGCAGAAACAGAAAATGTGACTAATAATAAAGATAAAATACAAACAATGGAAGAGGAACCATAAATAATCCAGATTTAGAGTTAGTATACAGAAACTTTAAAATAATTAAAATTAATATATTAGGAAAATACAGATGACAAATCAGACAAAATGGGTGAAAAGAAGTAAAATTTCAATTCAACATTGTACTCTATAGAAATCAAATGGACACTCTAGAACTGAAAAATATAATATCTGAAATTAATCACTCATTGCGTGGGTTTAATGCAGATTGCACACAGTGAGGACAGATTTATAGGCCCAAATGCAGTGCAATTAAAAATGCTCAGGGGATGGGGGGAGCGCCCAAACTGAGGTATTTAGAGAAAATACAGTGAAAAGAACAAAGCAGGAAAGATATGTGGAACACAGCCAAAAGGTCTAACAAAGTAGTGGGAGACCCAGAAATGGATGAAAGAGATGCTGGGTCAAAGCAGAATCTGAAGAGATGACCAAGAATTTTCCAAACAAATGAAAGATATCAGCCCACAGGTTCAGGAAACTCAGCAAACCCTACACAGTATAAAAACAAAGAGAACTATATTTAGGTAAACTTAGTCACTGTTAAAAACTAAAGACAATTAGCTTCTGATTTTTAGATTTCCTAGATATAAGGATTAGAGGTACTTCCTTAAAAAATCTCTTTGCTACCAACAAAAAAATCAGGGCACGCTAATCTGACAAGTACTACAAGTATTTTGATGAGAACAGAGCAGCAGAATGTTTGAAATTGAAAGTACCCTAGAAAAATCTGTGTTGAAAGCTCATTCTTAATTCTAATCCTGTACTTTCTAGTGAAGCATATGTAGGGAAGTTGATTTGGAAGAAAGTGTGCTATTTTTTTCCTTTTTATATGATATTGCCAGTAATGTCTTGTGCTGTTCTTTTTCTTTTCTGTGTGATCCAGGCACACTGGCTTCTATTTCTAAAGCAAGCTATGTTCCCTTGTCCCAGGGTTATCTCATACATAATCCTTCCTCTGCCTAGAGTGGTCTTTCTGATTTGTCTCTACCTGGGCCCCCTTTCCTTATTAAGTCATAATCTTCCTTCAGGTCTCCAATGGAAGGTCACTTCCTTAGAAAACATTTCCTGATGCTCCCTGCTAAATGAAAACTTCCCTATTATATGTTTTCATATACACTTATTCTTTATTTTCTCAGCCCTTATCACAATTTTTAATCATGTATTTATTATTTGTGGTTATGAGTTGCATAGGGCTTGCTCGCTGCTTTGTTAAGTTCCATGAGGACAAGAACAATATCAGTTTTGTTCACCATTCTATATACAATCTCTAGCATGAATATTGACACAGTTAAGTACTCACGGAATGTGTGTTGAATAAATGAACAAATAAGTATCAAAACGTATACAGGAAAAGATGAGATTCAATATTGGGTCACAATAGGAGTGCTTCATCAATTTCGATTGCTCCCTAGATATTTGACAGTAGCAGAAGGCAGTGTACATTGCTGGTTCTCACTTTTATTTGTCCTTGCAGCAATGAGGCAGCTTTCTTTACTGTTAAGTAAATACCAACCTGTGCTTGCTCTGAAAATAATTGAAGGCAAAAGAAATCCTTTTCATGGTTGATTTCTAAAAGCAGCTCGTAATGAGAGAAATAAATGGTTTCCCTTTTTGGGAATATAATGAAAGAGGAATCCAACATGAAGGAGTGCAAATACTTGATCTAAAATTGCAAGCTTTGTATAAAATGAGTCTTTCCTTTTATCTCAAATGGGATTTTTTTTCAACAGTGCTGTGATATAGCTGCCCTCTGGTGGCCACTTTCTATGCTTCACAGTCCTTATCCCACCCGACCCTCACAACTTCAGATTGAAGTGGACATCCAAGTGCTTGCTGTGGTTAAAATATATTGGGAAGCATTATGGGAAGCAATTTGACAGTAGATATCAGAAACTTTAAGAAATACTTCTTTGATCTAGCAATTCTGCTTCCAGGAATATATTTTGAGAATTATCTTCCTGATAGATTGTTGTGAAGATGAAATGCAATACATTTTTACAGCCCTAATAGAGAGCTGGCTTATCTAAGCAACCAATAAATAGGAACCACTATTATGTTATCATTAAAATATTGTCAAGGATGATATGTAGCAAATTTGAAAATAGTTTGTTATTCTTGTTTCTTTCTGATATAAGTACTTTATATCTTTCTGATATAAGTTATAAATGTTTATCTGAGGACTGTTTCATCCCAGAGATCCTGGTATTTTAAGCTTTTATTATCATTAGTTCAAAGCACTTTTTATTTACTTTTCTTGTACTTTCCTCCTTGACCTCTGAGGTATTTGTAAGTTTGCCATTTAATGTTGAAACAGTTGATGTGTGGGGGTGGGGTTCCCTATATCTTAAGGTGATTGATTTCTAATGTAATAAATCATGTAGAAAACACAGTCTGCATGATTTCGAATTAAAACAAAGTAATGGGAATACTTTTTCTATTGATTGTATTGATTATATACATGTCAAAACTGATCAAATTGCATACTTCAAATAATGTGCATTTTATTGTACTTAAATTTTACCTCAACAAAGCTATGGAAAAAGAAAAGAATGATACATAGCAACATGAGAAATGTGAAAGGAAGCAGGTTATAAAACGACATGTACTATATAATTAGACCATTTAAATAAATAACAAACCCCAAGTCTCTAAATAAAGAAAAATTTGAAAGAAAATATTCAAAACCTTAATGAGAGATTTCTTTGGGTGATTTTTTTTTTCTATTCCTGTGTTTTTCTGGGTTTTCTTTATTGGGCATATTTTCCTTCAAATGGAGGTGGGAGAGGGTCTATACTTTTTTAACCTAGAACTTTATGTTTACGTAGTACACTTATTTTAAAGTGCCTCCACATATTCTTAGTGTCCCATGTAAGTATGCCCTGGGCAGCTTAACTGAGTCGACTGTCTCGTTCTCTTCCACAATGTTCTTCACTTCAGGCTGTCATACTTTCCTGGTCTTCTGATGTCACTAGCTTTTCCTTTGCAATCAGCTCTGCTAGATCTTCTTCTAACCACTAGTGTCACGGAGCTTGACAAGTTTGTCCTTTTTCGTTTATACTTTTCCCCTAATGATCTCATTCAGTTCCCTGAATTTAATTTAAATTAGATATGTAATTCTATAGATTTACATTTCTCCCTTGATCCCTACACTCAAATATCCAAGAGGCCACTTCACTTGAATGCTCTAATTGGCATTATAAACCTAACACATCCAAAATAACTGATTCAGTTACCCTGAAAGCTCAGCCTGCTCTTCGTCTTAGTAACGGTTGTCATTCACCCTGTTGCTTAGTTCCAAAACCTAGGAGACATATTTGATTATTCTCTTTCCTACCGCAAATATCCATTCTATCAGTGAGTTTTGTAAGCTTCAGAATATACCGAGTCCTTCTGCTGTTCATGAACTTTGTTCTGTCATTCTCGTCCAAGCTGCTATCATCTCTTTGAACTACATTGGCATTCTCATATCTAGCCTCCCTGCCTCCTGTTTCCCTGTCCCTCCACCCCTAGTTGCCCATGGCCTAGTCTCTATTTAACAATTGGAGTGATCTTTTTAAAATGTAAAATGAATATCTAATACTTAAAAATAAAATAAAATGTAAAATGAGATCACAACATTCCCATGCTTAAGCCTTCTAATGGCCTCCCATCCCTTTTGGGATAAAATTTAAACTTCTTTCCCTGGCCTACTTTATTTTATATTTTTTGGCCTCTTCCTCTTTCTGACCTTATCTCCTGTTACTCTCTTATTTATTTCCTTAGGCCATTGTGGCCTGCTTTTGGTTTGACAGGTTTAAGTTTGCCTTCTGTCCTATAGAGAACATCAGATATTTCTCCCTATAACAAAGTACATTGCCAAATTTCTGACAGGCTTATGTATAAACTATGAAATGGTAAAATGAAAAAAGAAATAAGGAAAAGGATTTTTAAAGGTGACAATTTATGTTTTCAAAGTTTTGTCCTTAAATTTAGTTGGAGAAGAGCCCTACATTCCTTTCTTTGAAATTATTTTCTTACCCCTACCAAATTTTTGAGATGCTTACCTAAGGAATGTGAAATCACTTTAGGAAACATTCATTATTATTTCTCATTCTTGTTTTTGTCCTCCTCCCCCTCTTTCTCCTCCTTCTCCTGCCTCCTTCCTCCCTCTTCTTCCCTCCCTTTCTTCAACTACCCTTTGACCATCTTTCAGCAAAGAAAACGTGCATTTTAAGGCAGTATCATTACACAGAGGGGTGGGTTCCACTTAAAGCATAATGAACAACTTTTATCTTCAGCAGATTTTTATTTCATTGATCATAAAAGAAAGATCCTCAAAGTTTAGATTTAAAGGAAACTTAGATCATATGTAGTTTAGCAGTTCAGTTTTCTTAATTAATAGATGAGGAAAGTGAGACATAAAGAGAAAACATTATATACTTTCACCCTTTGAACTATTAACATTACATTAAATCATTAGCCAAAGAGTTATCCCATTTTATAGATTAGAAGAGTGAAACTCAGAGAAGCTGTTTCTTTCAGGTCATGTAGCTGGTGAGAGGTTCAAATGGGAGTAGAACTCAGATCTAACTTAAATTTCGTATTGTATTTCTTATGCTATGTTGTCTCTGGGAGGAGTTGTAAGCTATTTAAAAAAGCTACAATGGAGGTGGAGAGGAGCTATTATTTTTTTAAACTACAACTTTATGTTCATATTATAAAAGCAAATTTGCATTATTAGTTCCTACTACATGTGTATTTTAAAAGTTTTGATCTTTGTTTTTATTATAAAAATTAATCACCTTCAACTTTCTGTATGAAATGTTTTTAATTTGAGTTCTTGCAACATTTACTATGTGTATGTGATATATTTGTGATGTATTAGTTTTGTAATGAGAAAAAAATCAAGATAATAAAAATAAAAGTGGGGCTGAGGTTGTGGCTCAGTGGTAGAGTGCTCACCTAGCACATGTGAGGTACTGGGTTTGATCCTCAGCACCACATAAAAAATAAATAAATAAAATAAAGGTATTGTGTCCATCTACACTAAAAAAATTAAAAAATAAATAAATAAAAGTGACACATGTATAGGAGACAATTTGAAAATCAGAGATGGGAAAACTGTTGAAAGGATAGTTGCTTTTCACAAGTGTTATGAATGTTCTGGTGTACTGATGTCTGGTCTGTCTTTAATTAATTTTCTTTCTCCATATCTGTACTCCAGGTGCATGGTGTCTTTAAGACAAGCAAAATGTGATGGATATTTAAGAATTGATGAGTTTTACTCTCATATTTGCTTTCATTTTTACTTTTAAGATAGCATACTTGTGTAGGGCGTTTGTTTTGTTTTGGTTGGTTGATTTTTTGTTTTTTTACTGACTTCTTATAGGGTATGACTAAACAAATTAAATTCTTCTGGAAAAAAAATGTTAAAGTAAAAATAAATGTAAATAAATGACTTAAGATAGTTAAATTATATTGCAATGGTTTCAAAGGCCTGTGGACTTATCAAGAATAGTAGAAAGCACCAAAATAATAAGCATTTATGCCCAGTAGCTTTGTAGGAACAAAATATTAAAAGTACGTATATATTACCATTTTTAAGTAAGGGTGATAACATAGCCTTTTATGTTACGTCATACACAAAGAGCTTATTATTGTATCATATTTTACCCCAAATGTCCAAATTCTGTTACAGAACTATTTAATTCTTTTTAAATATATTTTTTAGTTCTATTTGGACACAATGCCTCTATTTATTTTTATGTGGTGCTGAGGATCAAACTCGGTGCCTCACATGTGCGAGGCAGCGCTCTACCACTGAGCTACATACAACTCCAGCCCCAGAGCTGTTTAACTTTTTTGAGGTATTTTTATATTAAAGTTTAACACTTTATCAAGATTTTTTTCTCTTAAAAATTCTTTCCAGGGCTGGGGATATAGCTTAGTGGGAGAGTGTTTGCCTCACAAGCACAAGGCCCTGGGTTCAATCCCCAGCACTGCCAAAAAAAAAAAAAAAAAAAAAAAAAAAAAATTCTTTCCATTGAACATTTTTAATAGAGGGAGATCAGATAGACAGATTTTGCATATAATGTGGTTTTTGGCTTTTGTAATCTGCACAACACTTTGACATTTAAGATTCTTTTTTCAAAAGTTTTTTTTCCATTGTTAGTGGACCTTTATTTTATTTATTTATTTACATGCAGTGCTGAGAATCGAACCCAGTGCCTCACACATGCTGGGCAAGCACTCTACCACTGAGCTACAACCCTAGTCCCGGGATTCTTTCATTTTTTTAGAGCCCAATCCACAGTTTTCTAGAATGTATTTTTTAACTGTTTTTTTTTTTTTTTTTAATTGTCACAAAGTACATGTCTAAAAAGGGATCAGGACATAAAAAGATCTGGAAGGAAACCGGTACCTAAGGTGCTTATTGCTGTATGAGTATATGCTATTTTGTTGTATATGTGAAAAATATCATTAACACTAATGGGTCTTTGAGAATTATATGATTTAAAGTGATGATATTTACATGGAGGTTCAGCTTAAATCACAGTTAAGATGTCTTTCCCAGTAAGTTAGTTAATTTTGGGGGAATTCTGTAATCACCTAAGAATTGAGATTTGACATGCATGCTAATAACATGTTCATTCTTTGGGCTTTTCAAATATTGCGCCAGTTGATAGGCCATTTTATTTCACAGCTTCATTCTCTCATCTTTTTTTTTCCCCCTCTGGGATACTGGGAGTTGAATTTAGGGGCACTTGACCCCTGAGTCACATCCTCAGCCCTATTTCATATTTTATTTAGAGACAGGGTCTCACTGAGTTGCTTAGCACTCACTTTTGCTGAGGCTGGCTTTGAACTCCTGCCTCAGCCTTCTAAGCTGCTGGGATTACAGGCATGCACTATTGTACCTGGCCTCTCATCTTTTTTTAGTAAATATTTCACTAGTAAGAAAAAGAAAACAAATAATTCTATCTATGAACAATTTTAGCATTGAACTGTTTTTAGCTCATCTTGTAAAATGTCATCATCTTCCTAGGTTTCTGTGTAGTTTACTACCTTATATCTGAGGTAGTAGTTCTAAGTGCCCTTTTGAATGTCTGTGGCCTGCAAAAGAAGGAATGTGTCTTATATTGCACTTTCTTATCCCTGTTTTCAGATGTTTTGCTGCTTCAGTGTCTTTAAAGCATCCTTACTAATAGAGTACCAAAGGAGCAGCATTAAAAACATAACTTCACTCATCTATGAAGCACTTGCCTAGCATGTGTGAGTCCCTGGATTCAATCTTCAGAACCACAAAATAATTAAATATAAATAAAAACCTATGGAGAATAATATGACAAATACCAATGTGCCCATACCCAAAATTAAAAAGTATTAACATTTTAGCATTTTGCTTCATATTTACACATATATGTATGTGTGTGTATGTATATATATATTTATTCAAATGTATTCAAAATAGGAGATTTCAAATAAAGTCAGAGCCTTCTTTGTTTTCCTCCTTCATCCCATTTTCTCCCTCCCTCAGCGAAACAAGCCCAGCATAAAATTGTACATACTGTCTTTACCACGTTCTGTTTACTCTTTAAATTTTTACCACATATGCTTAGTTATTGCTTAGTGTGGTTTTTAAATTTTTTGAAAATAAGTGTTCTCCTTTATATATTATCACACGATTTTCTTCTAAAATCGGTGTTGTTTTTAAGACATTTATATGTTCATACATATACGTGTAGTTCACTTATTTAACTATGATGTACAAACTATGAAAAGGCCGCAGCTTATCTATTCATCTATTAATTGATAGATTGTTTTTATTTTTCTTTGCACATAGTGGGCATGCTTTTAGTATGTATTTGTCAATTGGCCAACAAGGGAATATTGTGACTAGAATCATGTACCCATTCTTTCCTTCTGGGGCACACTGAACTCGTAGACGTGACTAGAACAGAAATAATATGGTTAATTCTTACAGTCTTTTTGTTGCAGGCATGATTTTTGAAAGTTATGGTGCTTTCAGAGTAAATCTTTAACTCTTAAAAATAATTTGTTTCTTTTAGGTGCTTGTTTAAACTGCCAGGAAAACAGCAAAGGGGTTCACTGTGAAGAATGCAAGGAAGGATTTTATCAGAGTCCTGATGCCACTAAAGAATGTCTTCGCTGCCCTTGTTCAGCAGTGACATCTACAGGCATTTGCACTATAGGTAAGTCTTCATTTCAGGGGGAAACCCTCCCCCAAATTCTCTATTAATGATTATTAATTGCACTGATGAATGAAGTCCTGTATGTTATAGGTGAAAGGAATTTATAAAAGCAGCAAAGTTTTCCTTTTGAGGAATTTACAATCTAATCCAAATACATATATGAAATGATACTTAAAATACTAAAAACCACCACAATTAGTTAATGCAGGAACTTCAAGACCGAGCAACCTTTACTCACTCTTTCAATGTAGCTCTCACAAATTAGTTCTTCCAAGGTACTTAATAATGTGGACTGATTGTGTTTATACAATTATCTTTTTTAAAAAATTTTTTAGTTGTAGATGGACACAGTGTCTTTATTTTATTTATTTATAAAATAAATAAATTGAGCCCAGTGCCCCACCCATGTGAGGCAAGCGCTCCACCCCTGAGCCACAACACCAACCCATATACAGTATCTTTCAAATATAGTTAATGCACCTATATTCCTGGTGTATTAGTTATCAATTGCTTCATAACCAATTACCCTAAGATTTAGTGCTTTAAAACAATAAGTACTTCTTATTTCCCATATTTTCTCTTACAAGTTTGGGAGCAACTTAGCTGGATAGTCCTGGTTAGGTTCTTCTTTCCCATTCTTTCTTTTAAAATCACAGCTTTATTGAGATGTAATTCACATTCCATACAATTTATTTAACACATAAAGTTAAGTGTTTTTTAATGTATACTCACAATGTTGTGCAACCATCATCACAATCATTTTGGAACATTGTCATCACCTCTTCCCATCAAAAATCTCAAAAAACAAAAACAAACAATTGTATAACCATTAGCAATCATTCCCATTTTCTCCAGCCTTAGGCTATTTTCCTTCTCTGTGGATTTGCCTGTTTTGAGCAGTTTATATAAATGGAATCATACAATATATATGGCCTTTTGAATCTGGTTTCTTTCACATAGCATATTTTCAAACTTTATGTTGCGACATATACTGGCACTTCATTCCTTTTGGTTGACAAATAATATGCCATTCTATGAATGTATACATCATGCTTATCCATTCATCAGCTGATGGACATGTTGGTTGTTTCTATTTTCTATTCATTACAAATAATACTGTTGTAAACATTTGCATTCATGTTTTGGTGTGTATAAGTGTCTCCATTTCTCTTGGGAATATAACCAGGAGTGGAATTGCTGGATCATATAGTAGCTTAACTTTGTTTAACTCTGTGTGGAACTGTCAAATTATTTTCCAAAGTGAGTACACCATTTTACATTCTCATGTTTTCCAATATTGTATGAGAGTTCTAAGTTCTCCACAGCCTCATGAAAACTTAATTTTGTCTTTTTATAATTGTGGCCATCCTAGTGGATGTGAAGTGTTATTGCATTTTGGCTTTAACTTGCACTTTTCTTATGACTATGTGCTTACTGACCATTTGCATATTTTCTTTAGAGAAATGTCTATGTAGATCTTTTGTTCATGTTAAAATTGGATTATCTTTCTATCCTTGAGTTGGAAGAGTTCTAGATACAAGTCCCTTATCAGATATAGTTTGTAGGGGCTGACGACAGCTCAGGGGAAGAACACTTGCCTACCATGCACAAGACCCTGGGTTTGATCACCAGCACTAAAAAAATAAAATAAAAAAGATATATGATTTGTAGATATTTTATTTTATCCTATGGCTTAATTTTTTCCTTACTTGATGATATCCTTTTTTTTTAATCTGTAAAAGTTAGCTTTATATGTGTATGCCAATTGCCCTATGCCAAATTTAACAAAAATTTCACATTATAGAGTTAGGTCTTTTTGTACTTCAACATAATTATAACAGTGCTTTGAAGGATAAAAATACATAATAATTTACCTTCTGATACACTTCAGTATGATGAAGAAAGCCTGAGACCCATACCAAAATTAGGTCCATATTTTAAAGCTGCATGCAATCAAGCCAGGAAAATAAATTGAGGAACCAATCTATGTAATCACAATCACTTGCAAAACCATTTCAAGTATTTTTTCAGTTGTTAGCAGTTTCTTATGACTATAACCTTTTAAAAAAAATCTTCCACTTTAAAAATTAAATGCACATGTACATTAACATTTTTTGTCCACTTATAGTTAGGTGCTAGCTATGCCAGATTAAAATTTTCTTCTTTCACTTTCCAATTCTGCATTCCCTTTTTTTTATTTTTGTATATTATGACTCCAAGTTAATTTCGTCTTATTTATCCATATAATGGTTGGCTAGATATTTATCTTCAAAATTACAATTTTGAAGTAATGTAGAATTTGACAAAGAAAACGATGACGAGAGTCAACTTCGTGATGACACAGTTGTTTCTCACAAGGTTAATGTTACCTTTTCAGATGTTATTCAAGATTGGTTAATCATTTTACAAGCATTATGTAATTTAAGAGTCTTGATCATAAATTTGTATGCATAACTCTTAATAAGATATAAAATGAACTCTTGGGGTCTGGAGTTGTGGCTCAGTGGTAGAGCATTTGCCTGGCATGTATGAGGCCCTGGGTTCAGTCCTCAGCACCACATATAAATAAATAAGTAAATAAATAAATACAAGATCCATTGACAACTAAAAAACAAAAATTTAAAAAAATTAAAAAAAATAAACTGCTCAAGGCTAGACAGTTTGTCCTTGAGGCATCTAGAGCTGGCAACCTCAAATTCCTATCTTCCCCAACATGTGCCACCCCAGGAGATCCAGGCTTTACCCCTTTCCTATAAAATATTAACAGGTATTCTTCACAGGGCAGAAATCATTTAGAGCAAAATTTCAAACTTAAGGAACTAATTAAATAGAAGAGAAGTTAACCTAAATTTTTTTCCCTCTATTTCCTTTATTTATTTATATGTGGTGCTGAGAATTGAACCCAGTGTCTCACACATGCTAGGCAAGTGCTCTACCACTGAGCCACAATCCCAGCCCAGTTAACCTAAATATTGTCATTAAATTAATTTTTAGGTAATTGACTCCTCACCTGAATGATCAATTACTAAGTAGAAACCAACTTTTTCCTAATGTATTTAAGTAGCTTTGTGCTGGCTCTGACAGATTTGGGGCTTCATTCATTAATGAGGCATCAGTTCTTGGGCTATACTAGTTTCTATTCTTCAGATTCTCTTCATCCTCTATGGTAACCTGAGGCAGGACCACCTGTGGTAATTTGAAGACTTCTATCAGCTTTGTCAATTATATCAGCTAGCAGATCTATCCAGTGGTGTGTTAAAGTCACCCAGTATTATTGCATTGCAGTCTATTTGATTCTTGAAATTGAGACGGATTTGTTTGATGTACGTAGATGCTTCATTGTTTGGGACATATGTATTTACAATTGTTATGTCTTGTTGGTGTATGATTCCCTTAACAGTATGAAATGTCCTTCTTTATCCCTTCTGACTAACTTTGGTTTGAAGTCCACTTTGTCTGATATAAGGATGGATATGAAGTCCATGTGAGTGATATGATTTTTCCCAACCTTTCACCTTAAGTCTATGGATGTCTTTTCCTAGGAGGTGAGTCTCTTGAAGACAGCATATTGTTGGATCTTTTTTTTTTAATCCAACCTGCCAGTCTGTGTCTTTTGATTGATGAGTTTAGGCCATAAGCATTCAGGGTTATTATTGAGATATGATTTGTGTTCCTGACTATTTGGGTTTTTTTTTTTTACTTGATTTAGTTTCTCCTTTGATTGACCTTTCCTTTAGTGTAGTTCCTCCTTTTGCTGGTTTTCATTGTTTTTTTTTTTTTATTTCCTCCTCATGGAATATTTTGCTAAGAATATTCTGTAGTGCAGGCTTTCTAGTTCTGAATTCTCTTAACTTTTGTTTATCATGGAAGGTTTTTTGTTTCATCTTCAAATCTGAAGCTTAATTTTGCTGGATATAAAATTCTCTGTTGGCATCCATTTTCTTTCAGAGCTTGATATGTTATTCCAGGACCTCCTGGCATTGAGGGTCCACGTTGAGAAATCAGCTGAGATCCAAATTGGTTTCCCCCTATCTGTGATTTGATTTTTATCTCTCGCAGCCTTTAAAATTCTATCCTTATTCTATATGTTAGTCATTCTCATTATAATGTGCCCTGGTGTGTGTCTGTTGTAATTTTGTACATTTGGGGTCCTGTAAGCCTCTTGTACTTGATTTTTCATTTCATTCTTAAGATTTGGGAAGTTTTCTGATATTATGTCTTTGAAAAGATTATACATTCCTTTGGTGTGTATCTCCATGCCTTCGTCTATTCTGATAAAACTTTAATTTGGTCTTTTCATGTGTTCCCATATTTCTTGGAAGTTCTGCTCATGGTTTCTTATGATTTTCCCTGTATGGTCAACTTTATTTTAAAGAGTATATGTTTTGTCTTTTTTGTCTGAGGTTCTATCTTCCAAGTGGTCTAGTCTGTTGAAGATACTTTCCATTGAATTTTTAATTTATTGTTTCCTTCATTTCAAGGATTTCTGCTTGATTCCCTTTTATAATCTCTGCCTCTTTATTGAAGTGATCTTTCATTTCCTGTATTTTCTCTCCAATACCATCCTTTATTTTGAAGATCAATCTAACTATGTATTTTCTAAACTCCATCTCTGACATTTCTTCTACTGTGTTGTCTCTGGATTCTATTGTTGGAAAATCTTGGTTTGTTTGAGGCACTTCGTTCCTTTGTTTTTTCATGTTGTTTGTGTCTTCTCATCTAGCAGTATGGAGCTGAGACAGTACAGATTCCTCCCTGTAGTCTTTTAGTGTCCCTGAAGGTTTCCAGTAGCTCACCTTTAAGGGAGAGACCAGTATTGACAGCACCCAATGCAAACAATATAGCACCTTAAACTAAATGGCTCCTTTTAAGGCATTTACAGTTTTGTCACAATAGGCAGAAATGAAGTGTTCAATTATTGTCTACAATATAAACAGTAAGTTTGCTAAAAGGGTTTATTTACCATTTCAAATGATGGACAATGAGGGAACAGAAGTAGTATAAGATGTGATGTTTATGAGGGAGAGGGAGAGAAGATAGAAGTAAAAATTTATAGTAAGAGTGAAGGAGGAATTAAGAGATGGCTGTTAGAGAAGTGAGAAAGAGAATCTAGGGAGACAGGTAGGTGAGAGAAAAAAATATGTACAGATTTTTTTAGAAAAGTAAAAATATAGGTATACACACCAAAACTGTCATATACTATTCATACATCCATATACTCAGTAAACTGATGCATGAAAAATATTTGGATTCAAAGATGGTAGCAGTGTGAGAAAGAGGGCAAATAAATAAATAAATAAATAAGGAAAATCTCAATGGGAAATTGAATGATTGCTTTCATTGACCTTCAAAAATGTTCTCCCTTCTCTACCAATACGTGGGATTGTCTGAAGTTTGATGTTAGCTCCAGTCCAGTTGGTGCCAGACTGGTTGGATGGGTGAACCCATAGCAAGATGCCCTCACACCTTCTTATAGTCTTTCTACTCCTTGTAGCTGGCCTGTTCTGTCCCTGTACACCTCAGGACTCACTCAGCTGGAGAGAGCCCAGTTTTCTCCAGTTTCTTCAACCTGTGCTCTCCCCAGGGAACTGCCCTAGTCTCTGGCTCTCCCCAGGCTTGCCAGACCCAAACTGGCCCACACAAACCCAGCTGCAATCTGATGGACCTCGGTTTCAACTTCCCCAGGCCCTGTCTTACTGCAGTCCCAAGATCTCAATGCCCTTTCAATTCACAGAGACCACTAGGCATGCACTCACACAAAGGAGCAACCCTGCAAAGAGGCAATCAGAAGGCAGCCACTACCACACCAAGCAGAAAGACCTCAGGTGCAACCAGACTTGCAGGTATCCCAATGTATCTCCAGACTCTGGCTTGAGTCCTCAGACCAAGGTGGCCAGGCCTAGAGATGGCAGCAGCTGCACAGCAAACCTGCAGGTCCTGACTGTTGTCCCAAAATGGCATCAGCCACGTGTAACCAAACTGGCAGGTACTGCGGTAATGGACTTCCAGGCAACTGCGGGCAGCAGGCGGTCTGCTGGTGGTCTGCTGGCTAATGGTGGATGATCAATGGGTGGATGTTGGGCAGTGGGTGATGGGTAGGTGAAAGTTGGGCAATGGACAGGCACAAGGCAGGCAAATGGCAAAAGGTGGATGATAGGCTGCAGTCAGTGGGCAATCTGTACTCAAAAAGTAGGCAATATGCTGGCAGACAGTGAGTGATCGTGGTAAACAGGGTAAACAGCAGGGGATTGATGAGCAGCAAAGACTGCCTCACAGAGAAATAGAATTTCCTTTGTCTGAATCCTGAGTTACTGAGCTACATGGAATGCAGCCTCCCTGTAGTTCGCCATCTTGGATCCCCCTTTATGATATTCTTTTCAGCACAAAAGCTTTTAATTTCAGCAAAATTCAATTTATTTAACTTTTTCTGTCATTGTTTTTGTTGACCTGACATTTCCCATGAGGTTATAATCAAGATGTTATCCAGGGCTATAGTCAGTAATCTGAAAGCTTAACTGGAACTGTAGAATCTGCTTTTAAGTTGGCTTACTCATGTAGCTTGCTGGAGACAAAATCTTCTATTTTTCACCATGTGGACTTCCTTATAGAGTTACTTAAATGTCCTTATAGCATGGCAGCTGTCTTTCCCAAGAGTGAGTGATCCAAGAGAGAACAAGGTGGAAGTTGCCACACATTTCGTGATTTAGCCTCTGAAACTATAGAGATTGGTTTCATGTGTCTATCAAGTGTAGGAGGGTACTACACAAGAGTATGAATTAGAGGCAAGGAACATTAGGTGCCATTTTGAAAATTGGCTGCCATACCTGGTAATGGGAACTGGCACATTTACTCCTCTTTTCATAGAAAGGTTGTACAGATACTTTCACTTATTCCAAAAATAGTAATTGAGCACCTGGTACATGCTTGTCATCATATTAGATAGGGATTCAAAGGTCTGAAAAATAAAATATGGTCCTTATTCTAAAGGACTCTGCAGTCTAGGAGAGAGGAAAGCATATAGATATAGCATTAAAAGTAGCAAATGTATTTATAGAATATAATGGGACACAAAAGGAAGGGTATTCCATTGTACATGGGAATGAATATTAGGAAATTTTTCATAAAAGAGATGATATTTTTAGGTAACATACCTTATTAATTATCATTATGTATGTAAGTATATGTTAACCATTTAGGATAAATTAGGACTATTGTAGAGTTAGAAATATGAAAATATTTAGCACCTAAATCTGCATCCATCATATCAGACAGTGGTTTTCTTATTTTTATAAGCATATTGATGTGTTACAGGTATCAAGAATTTAAGATTTTAGAACATTATAGGAATTGTAAATAAGAACTTAAGTTATATTGGTCCTTGGTTCATCTGGAGTAACTTTCCTTTTGAACACAGAACTTTGCTTATGATAGTTGCTTTATAAATGATTGTTGAATAGCTGACTGAATTTACTTTCCGTGGAAAGATGATGCCTTACAAAAGCAATATGCTTGAAATTCTTTGTGCCTTTCCCAGGTACTGTAAGTTCCATAAGGACAGAGATCATGTCTGTATTTTTAACCATTTTATCTTCATTCCTAGTGTTCAGTTAATGTTAATAATACATGTAGGTGACTGCAAAGGGACATAGCCATAACTCAGGGCAGAGAGTAGTCAGATGTACAAAACTAGATTTAATGAGAATTTAGAGAGAAGAGGATAACTTCCTATTGGGAGTATAGAAAAATTTTCATGAGGCAAGTTGACATTTGAACTGGGCCTTCAACAGTGAGGATTGGGACATTTAGAAATGTATTTATGTAGAGGTGAGTGGGAAATCAAAGCAAAAGACTGAATAGGGACCTGACCAGTCCAATTTGACTTGCATGTATGTGTACCAGAATATATATTGGAGAAAGTAACATACAATTAATGTCATGCAGTATTATGGGTAAGATCATAGAGAATGTAAAGTATTCCATGGTAAAAGAGACCCATCAGTAAGCAGTGACATTAATCTAGGTGAGAAATGATGAAGGTCTCAACCAAGATCCTTACAGTGGATATGGAGAGAGATATAAGTAGATTGGAAAAATTTCAGTGAGGCATTATTGATATGAATTAATAACTGCCTGAAGGAGGGGGGAGGAAGAATAAGGAAAGATGATGTATGTTGGTCCCAATCATTGAACATTGGAAGAGTATAGGACTTAGGCAAGGAAGATGTCAAGGACAATCATTTATGCTAAGTTTAAAATGTTTGTGGATTCAGCCATACAAGATAGTATGTTGTTTGGAATTTTAGGCAGAGGAATGGACTATAGATACACATTTGGAATTGTCAATTGTGTAAGTGGATGAGCTCACCTTGGAGAATGAACAGGGTGAGCATTGAAGGAGACCAAAAATAGCAGTCTGAGAATATTCCAGAATTTAAGTAGGGAAGGGATAGAAAAAGTTTTCATTAAAGCAATAATTTATCCAATTTGCCATGTATAAAAAAGGAAGGAATTAAAAAAAAACTGGAAGTATCACAATTATTTGGACTCCTGACTTAAGGATTTTTCTTTCACCTTTTGCTTCTACCTGAATAGGTTCTCAGGAGAGTCCCATCATTCCTACATTAAGTTGGAAAATTAGTAAATAAGGTTTAGATTATCAGGTTGATTCCATATATCTTTTCGTTCTGTTTTTTTTGCAATGCTGGGGATTGAACCCAGGGCCTTGTGCTTGGGCAAGCCCTCTACCAACTGAGCTATAGCCCCAGCCCCTGATTCCATATATCTTTTAACATTGAAAAGAGATAGTAAGTATCCAGGTGCAGTGGCACATGCCTGTAATTCCAGTGGCTCGGGAGGCTGAGGCAGGAGGATCATGAGTTCAAAGCCAGCCTCCAGCAAAAGCAAGGGACTAAGCAACTCAGTGAGACCCTGTCTCTAAATAAAATACAAAATAGGACTGGGAATGTGACTCAGTGGTCAAGTGCCTCTGAGTTCAATCCCTGGTACAGAGAGAGAGAGAGAGAGAGAGAGAGAGAGAGAGAGAGGGAGGGAGGGAGAGAGAGAGAGAGGCAGAGAGAGATATATATTAAGGAGGGTTTTATAAAATATATTTGAGGACTAATAATTACTTTGTATTTTTAATTGTAGTTTAACATTTTGTTACATTAATTTGATGTTCTCTCTCTTTTAGAATCGAATGAATTGGGACCTAAATGTGTCCAGTGTAAAGATGGTTACACAGGCCCGAACTGCAATACATGTGAAAATGGCTATTACAATTCTGACAGCATCTGTACACCATGCCAATGTCATGGTCATGTGAACCCAGATAAAACTCCAAAGATTTGCAAGCCCGAGAGTGGTGAATGCATCAACTGCCTCCATAACACCACTGGGTTTTGGTGTGAGAACTGCCTAGAAGGTTATGTTCGAGACTTCGAGAGAAATTGCATCAAGAAAGGTAAAACTTCACCTAAGATTGTATGTTTACTATCTAAGCCTAGCACTGAAAATTTCAGAACAGACACCTTTAGCTTTGTAAAACCTTCCAGTCTCACCAGAGGAATTTTTGGAAATAGATTTTGATAGATATTTGCCTAAAGAGGTTTCCTTCCCTTCTGCTTCTCTCCTGATATTCCAAAGTCAACTCCAGAAATTTGAGAACCAAGACAAAGTCATTGCGACAGTGAGACCAAGTGTTCTCACGTTTTCCCTTCATCTATTTTTATTTTCATGTTAATAATTTGAAAGTCCTATCATTTCTTTTATCCTTTCCTTCCTTTATTCTCATCACTTTCAGTGATCATCAAAAGTCTTTTCAAGTAGGGTCCTATCATCTGGTTAGAAGTTCCAGCTGAGAAACTAGAGTTTATTTCAACATCTGTCCTAACTTTGGGCTTAAGTTGTTCAATGTGTGATGGGAGAAATAGTATTGATATTCCTTTTGATTCTTTTTTAAAGAAGTTATTCACATAACTATAAGAAGAATGTTTCTTATAGGGAATTTCAGTAAAGATTTAGAAAAAATTAATGACTATAAATTCATGAGGAGCTAGGAATATTTGGAGATTATTAGGGCACAGAGCAATCAGACCATGTTCTATGAACCACTATGATATTCTGACAGATGCTGAGTACTAGGTTGACATGCATTTGGTCTGTGGCAGGTGCACGCTTTCTGCCATTTTCCTGATATCCTTATACTTTTGTGATCAAGGCTGAAGAACTCAAATTGAACCCTGTTGCTAGAGACCTTGTCACTCAATTCTCTTTTCTATTTAGGAGGTAGACCTTGTTCATACCTTATCCATACCAAGGAATAACTCATCAGTGGATTGGAGTTTATTAGTTATTAGGTAATATAAACTTTGCCCTGTTTTAGATAAATTGATCTACTGACTTGTAATGAATAATAATAACAACAATAATAAATAACTTTATTGTGTCTGGTGCCAAGCACTGTAAGCATTAACTGTGATAGTGCTGTATAGAGCATTATCTCATTTAATTCTGCCCAAGAATTCTATAAAGTAGACATTATTACTCCCATTTAACAAATAAGAAATTGAGGTCTAAAAAGATTGACCTATCAGGCTGGGGTTATAGCTCAGGGGTAAAGTGCTGGCCTAGCAGGCACGAGGCCTGGGTTCAATCCCAGCACCACAAAAAGTAAAAGAAAGAAAGAAAAAGAAAAGAAAAAAGATTAACTTATCTTAGCAACATAGTTCTATTTGAGTCCAAAGCCTTTGGTCCTTCCGCTGAGCTATGCTGTCACTAGTACAAAGTCTAGTACCTTAATTATAAAATAGCTATAATCTACATAAAGGAAGAATTACCACACTTGGAATTAAAGGAAGGCTGTTTTCTCTCCTGGACAACATCAAATTTGAGCACTTAAATTGTGTTTTTCAGGTGTACCTAAAGGAAATTTTTGTTTGAGGAAATTTTACCTTTATGAAATACCATCAGACATCTTGGGCTTATACTTCAAATGATTGCCATCTATTTCTGTCACTTAACCACGTGATTTAGAACCCAGGAGTGGCTTTGCAGGAAATTATGATTCTATCCATGAGTGAAGAAGGATGGGAAACTCCAACATTGGAATTTTCCCAAAGATTTTAATAGAGATATTATACATATTGGAGAGCAGCCAGGGATGTAATAAGCTAGCTTTCCAGACCCTGATTCTTATCACTGTATTTCTTTAAAAATTATTTTTAACTTGCATTACCTTAGAGCAAAGTACCATGTCAACATCCCACATCAACTTCCACTCCCATGTGTATTTCTTTTATTGTTTCTCAAAACTAGATAATTTTGTCTTTTACATTTCATTCTCTGTTTTTTATTTTCAGAAGTTATTGTTCCAACACCTGAAGGTTCTACCATTTTGGTTTCCAATGCCTCTTTGACCACATCAGTGCCCACCCCTGTTATAAATAGTACATTTACCCCCACAACCCTGCAGACTATCTTTTCAGTAAGCTCTTCTGAAAATAGCACTTCAGCTTTAGCTGATGTATCATGGACCCAATTTAACATCATCATTTTGACAGTCATCATCATTGTGGTGGTGCTGCTAATGGGATTTGTTGGGGCCGTATATATGTACCGTGAGTACCAAAACCGGAAACTCAATGCCCCCTTTTGGACCATCGAGCTGAAAGAAGATAATATCAGTTTTAGCAGCTACCATGACAGCATTCCCAATGCAGATGTGTCGGGACTGTTGGAAGATGATGGCAATGAAGTGGCTCCCAATGGGCAGCTGACCCTGACGACACCCATGCATAACTACAAGGCCTAAGGAGCTAGAAGTATTCTCCTGGATTGTTAAACCACAGTGCTTACTAAAACAGCATCAGCCCCTGAGCCAGTCAAAGCCTGGGTAGAGTTTGCTGAGAAAGCAAAGACAAATAGTGCATCTGAAATTTGCAGGTACAAATCTGTAATGCGCTTAGCCTATCTACTACTTTTAATATTGCCATGAAGATCTGAAGCATTCAGTCATTAAGGACCTGAAGTAAAGTATATTTTTGTACCAAACCACATGGGAGTATGGAAAGGCTGAACCCCATAGTGCAGCCCAAATCCTCTTTGACCTCCTGATAGACTGTTGGGGAAGTGTTCACCTTGCCAATGGTAGCAGGATGATGGTTGCGAAGGGGGAGAGGACTGCTAGAAGACTTCATCTCCATTCCTGAAACATTTTTTTAAAGGAGGGCCAGGGATTATATTAATTTTACTATCTTAAAAGACATCATTGAGGAAAAGATGGTATCTAGGCTGTATCACAATAAACAATCTTGATTGTTTCTAGAATAAGGGCAGAAAAGTCCCAAGAAGATCTTTAGAAGGGCTTGATTTTTCCTCCCAGGATTCTCACTTGTGAAAAGATTAAAGCACAGGATAAGCTTCTAATGGTAGAGAACCGAGGGCAGCATTGGGGCAGCAGGAAGCTGATGGTCCTCCTCAGGGGCTCAGTGTAAATGATAAATTGTCTAAAAATAAGGAATATTCCTGCCTCTAGAGAAATAAGGTGTACATAGTTAATGTAGCATATCTGGTCAACATTGTATTTGTATCTATTTGTAAAAAAATTCATGTCATATTTTATCATCTAGAATTTATTTGTACAGCAGTTAATGGCACTGTAAAAAGGAAATATGGGATTGGTTAAAATACTGTAAAATAGATGGCGATATTACTAGAGCTGGGACTCTGGTGAGCATCAGTCATTTTAGTCCCTCTTTGGACATTGTTGAAATTTATAAGAGATTGAATGTTTCTAATCTTTCTTTCCTTTCTCAACCTAAAAGTAGAGTTATATGCTCCTTGACCTACTATAGACTGAAGCAATAGGTTTTGAAGTCAATGACTGTTAAGCTGGGACACAGGCTGCGTTCTCCAAAACACTCACCTAATTAGATACTAGCCGTTCTATATGTTTTACATAAATTAATATAAAACATTTTCATTGAAACATTTTTCCTGAATGTAGAAGTTAGTCTTCCAAAGGGTAGAAATATTTGATTTTCAAAAGAAAAGCCATCATATCACTTGGGATCCCTAGTTTTCATGCCTGTAAACTATTTATATCCTCCCCTCAAAAAAAAAAAAAAAAAAAAGGAAAAACACAAAAAAACCTTCCACATTTAAACATAGCCCCTCACTCACTTGCCATGAGGCGTGTCCCCTCCCTTTGCAGTGCTGTAGCTCTTCCGTGCTCTTGTTGTCTGGTTAGAGGGTAGCTCTTAGTTGAACGTTGTTTGTTTGTTTCTCCCAGAGGGCAACTATTGTTGCTCTCATCTATTATGATATTGACAGATGGTGGATTAAGCAAGTTAAGAAAGGTAACCAGAAGTCAAATACAGATGTTTATCAGGAGGAACAGCAAACTATGAGTTAGAAAAAAGGGAAGAAGACTTCTTAGACCTAGGAAATCTAAGCTGACCCCTTTACCTAACTTCCTGAGGAAAAATCCTAGAGTTTGTTACCTTTGATAGGAGACCCCTACAACATTCTCAGGATTTGGAGATAATGTTCTAGAGGATTTGTGGGCATAGAATCTGCTTCTGGTAACCTGAGGATATTCTGCATATTTGACCATTACTCACAAGAGTAGACATTATATTATATTGAAGTTATTGAATATTTCTATTGACCTTTGTAGTTTACAAAGCACTTTTCCATGTGGGTGCCCTTTGTTCCTACCATAGCCCCCTGAGAAAGTAATCATCCTACCATGTTTAGTTGAGGAGGCTGAGGCACAGAGGGGCTGAATGTCTTATTCAAGGCTCCTCAGTGGGTGTCATTATTAGGCTTGGAACGAAGACTCCCAGCTCTGAAGCAGATGTTCTTTCAACTATACATTGATGCAGAAATTGCCTAGCCACGGACACAAGAAGGCTGGGAGAAAGAGTCCTATTTTTGGATATTTCTAATTTTTTGTCATTACCAGGTACAATGCAGGGCCATAGATCTATGAAGGACTCTGTGGAAAGAACACAGGAAAATTATTATCTGAAGCCAGCATTAGTGATAAGAATACAAAACTGCCAGTTTCTGCTTCATTAAGGTGACCTGCTCCCTCCAAGCAGGGAGGGGAAGCTTGCGTTCCTAGGCAGTTGCTGCGTAAGTGTAGATAGAGGTTGTGTCCTGCAATTCTAAGGAATTATGTAAAGTAGCATACCTGCCTTTCTCCCTGATACCCCACCTCCTGCCAAAAGTCAGGACTGAGACTGGTGAGAAATAAACATGTGTTAAACAGAAGTTCATCCAATAAAGAGTGTTTGTTGGAGTCTAAGAGCCAAAGCTAACTAGTTAGGATTCTAGCCATGTATAGATTCCTTGAAACAGATCTTAAAAGATATTGCAAAAAATTGAATCACAATGTTTATCTTTAAATACTTGTTAGCAGCTCCTAGATCATGTTCTTAGTTTTTCACAAAGGAAAAAAATTAAGGCCTTAATATGCATTTTAAATAATTTTCTTTAGTGACCCTGCATTTTTGCTTATGGAAATAATTTTGCTCCAAAGTATAAATCAATCATGAGTTGCTTTACCCCTGAAATCAGATGAGGAAATTGGTAAGAAATGATGCCCTGCACACTGTTGATTCCTCCAAAGTCATCCCCATGAACTCTGGCATCCCCCAGTAGGATCCCATCAGTCCTTTAGAAGGCCTAACAGGATAAAAATTCTAGGAATTAGAAATGTTTTTTTTTTCCCAACAAGATAATACCTATGTTGAAATGGCTGATACTATTAAGTGACACTTTTATCTTCATTAATTCATTTTAGTAAGCCTTTAACTATTTCTGATCACTAGATACCTTAGGTAATATTGTTAAGTATGTTCATTCTCCCTCACTTCCCCCTCCCCCCACTCTACCTCCCAGGGCTCTCTCATTAATGGAATTTATTCAACTATAGGGGAAAAATGATAATAAACACTCTTATTTATACTAAGGTCCCATGGCCCAAGTGTTTAACTTTTCCCAGTTAAATTCCCAGATATCTGGATTTTAAGAGATAGAACAGAGCAGATATATGGGGAAGGAGAGAGGTTTTTGGACAGGGTTTGTATAAGCCTCAAATTATATGGCTACTTTCCATCTTTAATATCCCCAGGTTAATTGACCATTAAAGAAGTACTCACCGACCTCCTAGTTGATTTTGGTTAGCTGAGTGCCTTCAAAATATTTAGCCCTTGTTCTCTTGTGGACAGTGAGGACTAAAGCAACGGTACTTATTTTTAGAAGATTTAATTGGAACGGGGTTATTAGATCATTGGTCCTACACTTTTTGGTAAATATAATACCACCTGTAGTTATTATCTCCTGGTTCTCATGTTTTGGGTTATGTGGTTAGGAGTTGAATCTCCACATCTCAAGGAAAGCTCTCTTACAAAATGTTCAGAGAAGTTAGAGCTAAAAAGTCTTCCTGGCCTCATCCACAAAGAACCTCTGGTCTCTTTTGATCTTGATAGTAAGGAGTTTGGGAGCTAAAATGGGTTTGGTGTGTGCTGGGGAGTCATGAAAGTTTAATATATCTGTTTCTTCAACCCTGAGCCAGTGACTATGTCAAGGGGAAAAGCAGGAAGAACACACTGATTCATCTGAAGAAGTCAAACAATAGCAAATGGACTAAAGGTTACGGACCATTAAAACATCAGTGGTTGAATGACGCTTTTTCCAAAGCAACGGGGAATCCTTCTTTCTTGTTATTTATACATATGCAATAACTGCAGCAGCAGGCCTAGAATGTGAGCCCAGGGCCTCAGACTCAAGTTAGTCCAAAAGCTAATTGATTTTAAGTCAAGTTTTCATGCTAGGTACAAGCACTCTGTAATAAACTAAATTTCAGCCCAAGTAATTAGGGAATGTTTCTGAAACATTGAACTTGTATTTATGTCACTAGAATTCTAACACAAGTTTTAAAAACATGTCTCACTCATGTGCTGTACTAGGCTTCATGATGCATTTCTAAATTTGTGTATGATTTGAATATATGAAAGAATTTATACAAGAGTGTTATTTAAAATTATTAATAAATGTATATAATTTGTACCTATTGTAGATTTGTTGTTTTACTTTTTTATGTGGTCAAAGTTGATACAAGTCTGTATGGTTAAGATCATTTAAAGAATGTTTTCCACTTGACGAAAAGTGCCACATGAAGATTCCCTTTGTTCAAGTAAACAAACACCTGAGAAGAAAATATTTATTAACATGTACTCTTATTTGTGCTTTTTCTCCCCTATAAAATCCATTGGTATTTCCATGAAAATTTTATAGAGAAAACTTATTGTCTTAGGATTTTCTTCCACATCTGTAAGGAATTTCCTTTCTTTGGTAGAAATCTGAACATACACCATGTTCTTTGTGGTCATTAGTTAGACCATAATGAGACTATACCTTTTTATTATTTTAAGGTACCCTTGAGGATCTTCTATTCTGAGAAGTGTTTAATGGCATGCCATCTAGAGATGTAAGGGTGCTTTCTGGTGTGTGTTGGTGGTGGGGTACTGAAGATTAAGCCCAGGAATCTTCTACCACAGAGCTACATCCCCAGCCCTTTTTATTTTTTTTATTTTTTGAGACAGGGTTTTGCTAAATTTCTGAGGCTAGCCTCAAACTTGCAATCCTCCCACCTTGGCCTCCCAAGTTGTTGAGATTACAGGTGTGTGCCACTAGAGCCAACTCTAAGGGGTACTTTTAACAGAAGAAGAAATAAGTCAAGTGTTTCTTTGTGCTGAAAACTTTATGAACTTAATTTATTCTGCCTCAGTTGATATTTAAATTTTAAAACTTGTTTTTCCGTTCTAGTCACATAATAAAACAGATTTTGTAACTCTATAACACTGTATATATTGATACATGTAGTTCTGTGATGTATATGAATTGGGAACTACCCTAAGGGAATAGTATTAAGTATGGCAGAATTCTAAACAAATTAAAATTTCTAGAGACAGTAAATATACTTTTGATGAAAGTCTATCCCATTTGCTAGACTACATTATCAAAATTAGTTGTATTCATTCTCCATAGGCA
Source organism: Glaucomys volans (assembly GCA_020662805.1). Classification (NCBI taxonomy): domain Eukaryota; kingdom Metazoa; phylum Chordata; class Mammalia; order Rodentia; family Sciuridae; genus Glaucomys; species Glaucomys volans. The sequence continues at coordinate 1,082,946 of JAJEJO010049769.1, forward strand.
TACAAGATGCATATTTTTAAACACATTCCATTTGCTCCATTATAATTAAATCAATAAGATCAAAGTGACCATTGTGCTTAGTTTTGTTTCAAAAGTTTAGCTAAATCAAAAAGACCAAAATATTTTCATGAAATGATAATATGAGGAGCGTTAATAAATAGGTTGAAAATCATCTTAAGTGAATATTGAAATCATAATTTCACCTATAAAATTATCAAGGCAATTGTAGTAATTATTGTAAGGCTTTCTAATATTTCTGCTTACAAAATGGAAGCCATCAGACAATATTAAATTTAAAATGTTTCTAGATTGTATTAATAAGAAGTTGGTTTGAGACCTTGTAGTCTGCATTGAACACTGCACTTTAGATAGTTGCAGAAGAAAATAGGCAATGTGTTTTCTTTGTATATAATAAGAGTTGGCTTGGGTAATGAAGGAGGTGTTTTGGAGGAAATCTTTTGTGGTTTCCTTTGTGTTGTCAAACCAACTGCTAAAATTGTGCGTCAATACTGTTTCTTCAGTCTCTGCCCCATATGAGACAGCGTCTCAGCCCTGCCCACATTCATTACCACTCTAACACAATCATATTAAACTCATATATACCAGTTTAAATGAAGTGCTTTGGCTGGCTGTTCCCTTTATTTATAACATCTTCTAGAGTGTTTATTCATTTTTTACAACCCTTTGATGAAGGAAAGTGTTTTAATCCTTAATTGTACCTGCATTTTGGCTAATGAATACCTTTCTTACTGCTATATTTCACTGTAAATGCCTTTTGGTTTCTGGTTTGCCTGGAAGACTGTATTCCTTGAAACCGGAGCGTTTATTCTGTCTCTGGCATCTTGCATATTGCTGGATGCTCACTAAAGGGTGGTTTACGAGGAAAGGTACCAACAAAGAGTTGGTTTTGTGATCTTATTTGGTGAAGTATCATAAGAAATCTTATGTGCAGTGTGTAGGGCTGCTGTGGTTTGTCCCCCAGAGAGTCATATGCTGGAGGCTTGGTCCCCAGTGTGGCGACGTTGAGGTGGTGGAAGCCTTAGGAGATGGGGCCCCTTGGGAGGTGATTAGGTCTGAGGATGGATTGATGCTTTTCTTGTGGGAGTATGTTCTCACTCTCACAAAAAGTCCCATGAGAGCAAGTTGTTATAAGTGAGTCTTGCCCTCCCCTGAATCCTTCTTCCACATATGCTACTTGACTTTCTTGAATGCCATTCACCATGCGGCCCTCACCAGAGCCAAGCAGATGCTGGCACCTTACTCCTTAATCTTCAGAACCATGAGCTAAATAGATCTCTCTCTCTCTCTCTCTCTCTCTCTCTCTCTCTCTCTCTCTCTCTCCCCCTCCCTCCCTCCCTCCCTCCCTCCCTCCCTCCCTCCCTCTCTCTCTTTCCTTTTTATTTTCTTTTTCCTCTTCTTCTCCTTCTTCTCCCCCTCCCCCTCCCCCCTTCTCTTCCTCTTTCTCCTTCTTCTCCCCCTCCCCCTCCCCCCTTCTCTTCATCTTTCTCCTTCTTCTGTGTGTGTGTGTGGTACTGGAGTTGAACACCTGGCCCTGTGCATGCTAAGTAAGTGCTCTATTACTGAGCTACGTCCCCAGCCTCCCCCAGCCCTTAATTTTGTTTTAGGACAGGGTCTCATTAACTTGCCCAGGCTGGACTTTAACTTGAAATCCTCTTGCCTCAGCCTCCTGAGTTGCTAGAATTATAAGCATATGCCCAGTACTGGCAAACTCCTTATACAGTGTCCAGCTTCAGATATTTTGTTAGAGCAACACAAAATGGACTAAGAGAAAGATAATATTTCTTATTTATTCAGACTATCCGAGAAACCCTTGAAATTGTGTGTTGTCTATGAATATAATTGTGAGTTTTTTGTTTGTTGTTTTGGAGAGAAGATCTGTACATTTAATCATAGTCTCAAAAGGATCTGTGATCCCAAAAGGATTAACAGTTACTTGGATGAGGATTACTTCATGTTTTTCAGCAAGAAAATATCCTCACTGAATGTGAATTGGTACAATTGGTAAATTGGTCTTGATTTAAAAATTGCACTTTTGGGAATACTTCATAAGAAAATAACCTAAAAAGCAGAGACTTCTGCACAAAATTTTTATTTTCCAGAATTGCACACAGTTCCAAAAACTGGAGACAGATCCTAGATGTTTGACAATAGGGGTTTAGTCTAATGCATATACTTTGGATAATGCAAAGTTATTAAGAAAGATTGGGAAGCATTATTAAAAACAGAATGAAAGTAAAGTAAAGAAAAATGGGATATTTGAATATGTGCATGAAATTTCACTTCTGGCGTATAATTTAGAGAAACTCGTTTGTAAGCACCCCCAAAACAAGATTTCAAAATCTTTGTTGCAGAATTATTTGTTATAGTAAAATAATTGGAAACAGCACAGATGTCTGTCAGCAGAAAAATGGATAGACTGTAGTCTATTCATCCACTTTGAAAAAAGTTTTATGCATTAGTGGAAAATGTGTGAATTACAACTATATATGTCAATGTGGATGAATCCCCAAAACAAAATGTTGAACAAGAAAATCAAGTCACAGTGAATATATACAGATAATTTCTTGTATAGAAATACATATGTAAGAAAACCATAAATAAAAGCAAGGGATTGATTGATATAAAAGTGAACTTAATTTTGGAAGAGATGGGGGATGCACAGATGGCTTTGAAGGTCTTGATAATATTCTATTTCTTAAGCTGTGTGTGGGTACATGGGTTTTCATTGTACAGTCATCCACCGGTATCCATGGAGGATTGTTTCCAGAACTCCCCAAGGATACCAAAATCTGCAGATGTTCAAGTGTCTAATATAAATGGGGTATTATTTGCATATAACCTATGTACATTTTCCTGAATTCTTTAAATCATCTTTTAAAAATGTTATTTTTAGATATGTATGACAGTAGAGTGTATATTGACATACATTCATGGAGTATAACTTTGCATTCTGTGGTTGTACGTCATGTGGAATTACACTGGTCATGTATTCTTAACGTAAGAAAGTTATGTCCGATTTAAGTCATCTTTAGATTTCTTATATTCCTAATAATATGTAAGTGTAAATCATTGTTACACTGTATTATGTACAGAATAATGAAACATATCTGTACATGTTCAATTAAGACACAATTTTTATTTGAACATTTTTGATCTCTGGCTTGTTGAGTCCATGGATGGGAAACCTGTGTACAGGGAAGACTAAATGTATTCTTTTGAAAATAATATGTGTATGCACACTCAGGAATATATGTAATGTTTCATAGTGAAAATCTTTAATAAGGCACAAACTGGTGGATGCAATATGTTGAAATGATATACAAAGAAAATGGAAGGAAACACCATAACTTGGTGATCCCTATGTCAAAGAACAAAGAAACAAAACAAAACATTGCAGTGGTAAATGAATAAATTCATCAAGAGGATACAACAATCCTATATATGTATGCAGCTAATAACAGAGCTTCAAAATACATGAAACAATGCCTGATAATACTAACAGGAAAAACAGACAAAACTGAAATTATACTTAGAGATTACAACACCTCTCTCAATGTATAGTACAAATAGAAAATCTATAAGGATACAGGTACTTGAACAACACTATCTCCAACTTTACTTAATTGACATAGAATACTCTAACCAACAATATCAGGCTGTACATTCCTTTGACTGTACATGGAAATTTTACCAAGATAGCCCATATACTAGGCCATAAAATAAGACTCAACAAACTTAAAAATATTAACTAATATAAAATATGTTCTCTGATCATATCCAAATTAAATTGAAAATTAATAGCATGTATCAGGAAAATACTGAAATATTTTAAAACTAAACTACTTCTAAATGATGCATCAGTCAAAGAAGAAAGGAAGAGAAATTAGAAACTATTTTGAACATAATGAAAGCTGGGCGCGGTGGCACACACCTGTAATCCCAGTACTTGGGAGGCTGAGGCAGGAGGATCACGAGTTCAAAGTCAGCCTCAGCAACTTAGCGAGGCCCTAAGCAACTCAGTGAGACCCTGTCTCTAAATAAAATGCAAAATAGGGCTGGGGATGTGGCTCAGTGGTGGAGTGCCCCAGGGTTCAATCCCCAGTACCAAAAAGAAAAAGAAAATAAAACCACACCATTTCAAATTTGTGAAATGTAGCCAACAGGCACTTGGAGAAAAATTCATAGCATCAAACGTCTACATTAGAAATGGGAAAGATCTCAAATCAATGAACTAAGCTTCTGTCCTAAAAGAGTAGAAGAAGAAGAGCAAAATAAACTCAAAGGAAGCAGAAGATATACAATAAAAAAGCGCAAGAATAAATAAAAATAAAAAACAAGAAAGACAATAGAGCTGTCAATAAACCTAAAAGTTTGTCCCAATATCAGAAAAGAGGGGGAAATCCTTGTGGATCCTCAGACATTAAAAAGTGATGAAGGGAATTTTATGTGAATAAATTTGATGACTTAGATAAAAGGTACGGCTTCCTTTTAAAAATACAGTCTACCATCCTCACTCAAAAAGAAATAGATATCCTAAATTGTCCTATATTTACCATAGAAATAACTTGTAATTTAAAACCTCCCATAGAGAAAATTCCAGGTCCATATAGCTTCACTGGTAAAATCTAGAAATATTTAAAGAAAAATTATTACCAATTCTACACAAACTTTCTCAAAAAAACTAAAGAGGAAGCAATATTCCCCCACTTGTTCTATAAGGCTAGCATAAGACTAACGAAGACATCACTAGAAAACTAGAGACCAATATCCCTCATGAACATAGGCATAGATATGGCTAAGAAAATATAAGCAAATTTAATAAAACAATATGTCAAAATCAGTGCTTCATAACAGTTGGGGCTTGCCCCAGTCAGTATGACATTTGAAAATCAATCAACGTCATTTACAAAGACTGAGAAAGAAGAAGCACATGATGGTCACCTCAGCAGATGCAGAGAAAGCGCTGGACAGAATCCAGCATTCCTTCAGGATAAAGATGACGGCGATGATGATGATACTCTCTTGTGATATTGTGATACAATAAAAATATACATTTTTGTCTTTGATTCCTAGCCAGAGATCCTAAAGCCCTTGAAATTTCCAAAGTGATCTTTTGTTTTAAATTTTAGTTTCTGTCACTAGCTCTTGAAATAGCTCTAGAGTGATACAGATGAAAGGAACATCTGTTGTATGTTATTATGTCTGCCAGGAGATAACTTTTGGAAAAGCCCCTGAAGAAGGGGACATTGTTTTCCAAAGGAGCCAATTGCACAATTAGAGGGTTGGAACTTTCAGCCCCACCTCCCAACCTCCGGGGAGAGAAGGGTTGGAGATGTTGTTTAATCACCAGTGGCCAGTGACTTAATCAATTGTGCCTATGTAATGAGGCCTTCATCGAAACCCTAAGTGAAGGGGTTTGGAGAGCTTCCAGGAGGACAAACTCACGCAGGTTCTGGGAGGATGGCAAATCAGGACTGGGAGTGGGAGTCCTGTGCCCCCATTCCTTGCCCTGTGCATCTCTTCCACGGTGCTCTTCCTGAGTTGTGTTCTTTGCAATAAACAGGTAAGCATAAGTAAACTGTGTTTCTGAATTCTGCAATCCATTCTAGCAAATTATCAAACCAGAGGATGGAGTCATGGGAACCCTGAATTTAAAGCCAATCAAGAGCACTAGAGGTCCGGACTTTGGATTGGCATCTGAAGTGGGGAAGTCCTGTGGTATTGTGTCCTGAACCTGTGGGATCTGATGCCACCTCCAGGTGGACAGTGGCAGAATTGGATGAAATTGTAGGACACCCTGTTGGGGTCCACAGAGAACTGGAGAACTGTTTAGTGTGGAAAACCCACACATTTGGTGTCAGAAGTGAAGTGTGTGAGGGTAGACGGATAGCACTGTTCCCCTCTTCCATCTCTGCTGTCAGATTTTCTGTTCAATTGGAGGACCAGAGCTGTCTTCATCTTTGTATTTCCATTGCCAAGCACAGACCCTTCGGAAAGCTCAACATTATGTCAGTAAATGAGTAAGTGTATCCCTGGCAAAGATGCCTGCGTATACTACAGCGCATGGACTTTCAATGAGTGCAAAGGTAAGCCCAAAACCAGAGTGTTACTTTTGGGAAGCACCAAGTCACTTGTAAGCAGGGAAGTTTGTGAGTGACCCTGGGAGCATACCGTGCAAGCTTCCCTTCAGTGGAATGGTGCTGATGAAGCTCATTCCGACCGAGCTGAGCCCTCGCTCCTGGCCTGCATTGCACATCCACATGTTACAGCCTTGGCACTGCCCGGGTGGCAGGCAAGCCTCCTCCGATACGTGGGTGCTTCGGGGCCCACCCCTTCTTGCCCTTATTTTCAGTAGCTTGCAGAACCAGCAGGCTACGTCTCAGCTTTCTAATTCCCCCATTTTCTAAATGAGCCATTGTTGTCTTAATCACCATGACTAAGGGATTATCCAGCCTCATTTTAAGAAGTTTTTTTTTTTTTTTTTTTTTTTTTTTGCCAACAGATGAGGTTCTTCCAGACAAGGATAAAGACATTAAGGATTGTCTATTAAGATTTTGTTTTAGTTGAGATAATAATTTGGGGGTAATTAAACAAATTGTATAGACTCCAATGGGCTGTTAATCCCCAGAGAAATTGTCTGAGCCGGAGAGGTCTGCAAATTCTGGGAAAAAAAAAAATAGAGTTTGCCCACAGTTGCATTTTGAATTTCCTTGTGTTAAAATGAAAAGGTAGCAATGTTAACAGGTACTGTCTTAGGGAGTAACTTCACAGTCAGGTACAATGGTGCATGCCTATAATCCCAGCGACTTGGGAGGCTGAGGCAGAAGGATCGCAAGTTTGAGGCTAGCCTCTGCAATATAGCAAGACCCTCTCTCAAAATAAAAAATAAAAAGGAATGTAACTCAGTGGTAAAACACCAGTACTAAAAAAAGAGAAAAAAGTAGCTTCCTTTATTTTTAACCTATATCTCACTTTTTTGTACTAAAAGACAGAGATCACCGGGTGCAATGGTACATGCCTGTTATATATCCCAGCCCCTTGGGAGACTGAGGCAGAAGGATTTTGAGTTCAAAACCAGCCTCAGCAACTTAGTTAGGCCCTAAGCAATTCAGCAAGACCCTGTCTCTAGATGAAATATTGTTGTTTTTTTTTAAAAAGGGCTGGGGATGTGGTTCAGTGGTTGAGAGCCCTTGGGTTTAATCCCTGGAACAAAAAAAACAAAACAAAACAAAACAAAAAACCAACCAAGATCATCAATTGAACCTTAAGCATACCAAGGAGGAAACAGAAGTATACCAGAAAATTCTGGTTAAAGAGGCTACGTTAGCAATTGACACCCAACATAGCTATGAGCTTCCCAGGAACCTACAGTGAATACTGGAATGCCAACAGAAAATCTCTTTTTCTGGGTTGTAAAAATTAACAGGTTGTAGCACAAAGAAGATCTGCTTTTGAAGCAAAGAGAGATGTCTTCCAGTGGAGGCCTCAAACTCTAGGGTCTTGGGCGCGTTCATAGGTAGCTCTTAGCCATGTAAAAGGAGTAATTCTGCTGACCTGCAGGGTTGCAGTGAAGTTAGGTGAAGTCTTACACATGAAGGACCCAGGCACACGCCAGGCCTTCCATGAATGATAGCTCTCCTCTTCTCTCCCTTTAAGAGATCTTCGATAAAAACTTTACCCCCCAAATGCAGTGTTATTCTTTTTCTAGTGGCTGGAGAATTGAATCAGGCAACTTGTTTTCTGACTAGAAACCCAATCTGTAACCAGCATTGGAGTAAGGGCAGTCGTAGGTTTTTGGTACATTTGTAATGAAATGAGATGCTTTTTTAGGTCGAATTGCTGCTGTTTCTGTTTTGAGCGCGTGATCTGGTGCCAGGAGGCTGAATGAGGCAATGCGGCATCTCGTGGACATTCTGCGGTGCCACCGAGATCCATTAGGAGTTGCTGTGTTTGCCTATGGGAGTGGAGATTGTGAAGTGAGGGAGTCAGTGTGCTAGAATGCACATTTGGGGTTTAATTCATGCTCTGTTATAAGTTTACGGTGAACTTGGGCAGCCCACTGAACACATCTGGAGCTCAGTTTTTCCACTGGTACATCCAAGAGGTTTACCGAAATGTTCTTTGTGACAGCCTTTTCCATTCTTGTATTCCATTATGTGGGAAGGAAAGGGGATTGGGACATAAGTTTATTAATTCTACTTAAGATTTATTAATTCACTCTTTCACCAACATTTATTGAACACCTATTATCTGCCAGACACCATAATAGACCCTAGGAGACAGAATTAAAAGTCTCTGCTCTTCAAAGAAGAGAGACACAAAAGAGAACATATGGTACAATTGCAGGTACCTGAAACTGTCAGGAAGACGAATCTTCAATGACAGAAACTAGATTAGTAACTTGCCAAGGTGGAAGGGAGATCAGTTTAACTGGATCACCAGGAACCTTTTTGAGGTGAGGAAATGTTTTATACCTATGTCATTGTGGTAGCCACTGGCCTCCTGGGGCTATTAAAGCTAATTACATAAAATATTTAAAAGTTCAGTTCCTCTATCACACAGCCACATTTCCAGGGTTCAGTAGCCACGTGTGGTTAGTGACTACTCTCTAGGACACCAAAAATTTCGAATATTTCTGCCAACGTACATAGTTCTATTGGCGAGCACTGTTGATTGCATGGTGGCTACAGGGGTGTATATTTTGCCCAAACTCATCAGAACGTATGCTTAAGCTGAATACATTTTATTGTATATAAATTCTATCTCAATAAAAGTGACTTGAAATACAGTCCTAATCTCAAGGAGCTTATAGTATCATAGGAGAGATGGCCAACCTAACAGCCAATTATGGAGCTGGTGTAATCAAGATAAGTTCAGGAAGAAAAGTTCAGGGTGTTGTGGGAGTCCAGAGATGGGAGCATCTCTCAAATGGGCTCCCAAACTTCCTCTTTAACTGTGGTTGGGAGAACCCTGGGAATTAGGTATAGAAGGGGAAGGAATCAGCCGGGCATAATGGAGCTTGCCTGTAATCCCAGTGGCTTGGGAGGCTGAGGCAGGAGGATTTCAAGTTCAAAGCCAGCCTCAGCAACAGGGAGGTGCTAAGCAACTCAGTGAGACCCTGTCTCTAAATAAAATACAAAATAGGGCTGGGGATGTGGCTTAGTTGTTGAATGCCCCTGAGTTCAATCTTCAGTACTCCCCCTGCCAATAAAAGAAAAAGAAAGAGGAGGGGAGGGAATGGTGCATGATAAGCCATTAGCACACAGAGCTCCTTCTGGGAGTGCGGAACAGGCAGCCCTTCTTTGGAAAGAACTCATGGCTTGTCAAGCAGAGCCGAGGCTGGAGATTGGCCTGCACTCATCCCTTGTCTCAAAGTACCTGCCAGACAGAGAGGAGGGTGCCTGCAAGAGCAAAGTGGCCCTGCCTTTATCCCTCTGAGGGTTCCCGCCTTCCTAGGTCCCAGTCTGCCCTCTAAAGTGAGTTCACTGCATTTAAGGGAGAGGTGAAGTTTACTGTCCCCTCTACAAGTCTCAAGGCTGAAGGTGCTTCTTTTAATCTGCAAAATGTCCGGACAATTAATTAATTCAATTATCCTTCCTTCCCTAGAGCTATGCTGTTTTACATATTCAAATGTACAGCTGGGGAGGGTGATTGAAAGCACTCCCTGGCATCCGAGGACAATTTTTTTCAGCAGCATTTGGCTCTCTTAGAGCAAGACCCTGGGTTTAGATGCCCAGAGATCTAGCCGTGGTACTGAGGGTGATCCAATTTAGGCAGGGAGATCTTGGCTTGAGATGCATTTATGCCATCTGTAAGTTTCAAAAAGCTCAGGAGCACCAGCTTTTGGGAAACAGTAGCGAAATCCAAGTTCTTTTCTGTGCCATTAGCTTGCTGTGTGACTTTGAGGAAATTGGTTCCTGTCTCTGAGCCTCAATCTCCTCATCTATAGAAGAAAGATAACACACTTGTCTCAGAACTATTCTGCAGGTCTCAAAAAGTAAGACTCAAAATAGTGTACTCTGTTGTTCGTAGGGTTTCAATCCTGCTTTTTCGGGACCTGGATCTTATCAGTAAAACACCTTTCTCCATCAGAAGGATTCCGTCCCTTCTCTGTGTGCCCCTAGAAGCTTACTGTTATTTTTCTTGTACCAACAAAGTACTTGAGATGTTTTACTTTGCTGTATCATTTGTGCACTTGAGCCAGCTTCTTGAGCTCAGGGATTCCAGCAATCCATGAGAGGCCCTATGGCTTAGTGACTAAGAGCATGGGCTTTACAATGAGACTGGGTTCACACTGCAGCTCCCCCACCGAGCTGCTTGGAGCGTGTCAAGGAAGAAAATTTTTCTCTACCCTCTTAGGGTTAGTACTCAGAAGTCTGTGAATCAATTTAACAAAAAGCAGATTAGCAGGACGAAAGGCGTACAGTTTTTATTAATAGTTATGTGTACAGGAGTTCACAGAAAAGAGGAAAAAATCAAAGCAGTGGTTAGATGTGGGTGGGGTGCATATATGCTGCTTTCTTTTTTTCCCAATACTGGGGATTGAACCCAGGGGCTTAACCACTGGGCCACATCCCCGGCCCTTTTTTCTATTTTATTTACAGACAGGGTCTTGCTAAGTTGCTTAGAGCCTCATTCAGTTGCTGAGGCTGGCTGTGAACTCACAATCCTCCTGCCTCAGTCTCCTGAGCCACTGGGACTGCAGGTGTGCACCACTGCATCTGGCTTTATGTGCTGTTCTAGCAAAGGAAAGGGAGTTTAGGCTTCAAGGGATGACAAGCCTTGGGGCAGTGACTCGGGAATCTAGCGGGGAAACTAACAGAGGGGGCAAGAGATTCATAAAGGGAAACGCATGCCTTGCTTTTAGGCAGAAAAAGGGAAGGCAGAGAATTCCTCCTGTATCTTGCTGATTCTCAACTGCCTTTACTTCAAAGCCACCCTTATGCCACAGTGGCATACTTTAGGACACCATGCTTGGATTTCCTCCCATGGCCAGGCAGGTCTTTCTCTCTGAACCTCAGCTTTGTCCATTACGACACTGGGCATAATCAGTCCTTGTTTTACAAGATGATCGTGAGGATTGGATGTACAGTACCGTGCCTGGCACAGAGAAAGAAAGAGCTCAATACGTGGTGGCTGATTGCCACCACTTCGTGCGTTACTCAGGGAACGTCAGAGCTGAGGGGGCCTCCATATTGAAGTCAGTATACAGATAACAGGCCCAGAGAGTTGAATTCCAAGTCTAAGGTCCTCTTCTGTTGATGCGGATCACCCTCTTTAATGCAATAATACACATTTCACTTCCTTGATATGGGGTATTGCTCCTTCCTCTTCCTATCTTTCAGTTCTTTTAAATTAACACACAATAATTGTACACACATTGCTATTTCAGTATGTGTGCCCTGTGTGCCAATCATGTCAGAGTGATCAGCACTCCTAGCTCCTGAACGCTGTTTTGTTTGGAGACTTGATCTCCTCTCTTCTTCTTGTTCTCGAACATCTTATAGGTTTATAGGTTTACAGGTTGCTGTAAACTATAGTCACTCTCCTCTTCCCATCTTGAGGCAAAGGCAGGCTTGGGGTTAATTCAACACATTGGCATTGAGCACCTACTGTGTGCATAGCTTTGAGCTAGATGTGGGGCCCAGAGGCACCAGTGGCTAGATACACCAGCATGCTTTGGAGAGGACAGCGAGTACTCATGGAACTGGCCCCTAACAAGGACTGCTAATGTCAAGGGTTGGTTGGGTAAGGTCTTGAAAGCAAGGAAGCTGATTGGTGTTCCAGAAACACTGCTGACCTTGGGAGCAGACAGACCCGGGCTTGAAATTTGGCACAGTCACGTTCTAGAAGGGCAGCTTGACCAAATCTAGATCATGCAACAAAACGAATAATGACAATAAGGGATTACAACACAGAAAATCAAATATGCATCCAAAAGTCCATATTGATGTAAATAAACAATCAAATAAATGAATAAATGGGGGGAGAAGGGACAGCTCTTCCATACAGTAGAATTCCAAATAATAAACAGAGAAAGAATGATGGGAATAGATGGATATATATATGTGTGTGTATATATATATATATATATATATATATAT